>CM034237.1:2251520-2741520 GCA_019916065.1 Vitellaria paradoxa | reverse complement strand
TTTCGATGAACAATGCATGTAGGAATTTAGTTCTCTCTCTATATATAGACTTGCATATGTATCCAACTGACGAAGTGCACATGTATCAAATTGAGGAAGTGAACAAGTGGAAGGGGGAGTTCGTTCAGGTTGTTGCACGCAAGTCTGTAGGCTTCATTGATTTGATATTTTCTTTTTGGGTGTGAAGTTTGGCTGTTCTGGCACCTTCTAACAAGTTCAAGGCAGGTGCACGGCAATAAGAAGATATTTCATCAAAACTTAAGGCCGTTGTATGATAAATAAATAAATTATTGCCCCCCATTAATGGTTGCAAGTACAAGATGCCACAGGTTGGTTGGATCTTTTAAACAAAGCAAGTAGGAAAAGGCGACAAATGCGGATAACAAGCTAATGTATTTGCACTTTTTAAGTAGTTCAATTAGAGGGTATTTCGAATTTGAGTCTCATACCTCAAGATGCTGAGCTGCTTCAGAAGTCAATCCAACAGTGGCTGCAGCCAAGCCAATCAATCCTCCCTAAACAAAATCATAACAAAACTAATCACTATCCTAAAAATATCTAAAACTGAAAGCCGTAGAAGAGTGGGGACCATTACTTGAGGGTTCAGCAGACCGAACCAAAAACCAAAAATCAAAAGAGAGGCAGGTAAAACCCACATTCAAACCCCGTAAATCAACTAACCTTCCGCTGATTCGCTTGAGGTGAGTAAGTGAACTCGTACGTCAACACATTGATCACCGCCGTAATCTTGTCATGATCTCCGGCTACCGTTAGCTGCTTCACGATTCCTTCAACCTACACAAACATTTTCCAAAATCAAGATTTATATACAAAATCAAGATTTATATATATATATATATATATATATATATATATATATATATATATAACAGCCGAAACCCTAGAACACGTGATCAATCCAGAAAATAAGATAGTAGAGACAGATTTCTAGGGGGAGGAAGAGAGATACATCAAGAGCAGCATTCTTCCGCTTCTCGTAGAGCTTATCGGAGAGGTTTCGGAGAACGGAAGCAGGAATCACGTAGAGCGCGTCCGCCATTAGCAAACCCTAGAATCGGTCCAAATGGATTGAGAAAACGAATCAAAGTCGTCTTTTTCTGATCTTCTCTTGCTCAAACCAGAACATCTCTAACGAATACATACAGATATAGAGATATATATTACGTATAAATTGTATGGATAACAACGCCGTTCGAGATTGGAATTTTCCCAAACCGAACCAACTGATCTAAAATAGAATTGGCGAGTGAATTGAGTGAATTGAAAGAAAACCTACAAAATTTTCCCGGGAAGTATCATTTTATTTTCTTCTCAAGGGAGTGTTTGGTTGGGTTTCTTTGGGTTCGCTCTCCTTAGGGGTCTCGCCGTCGCCGAGGCTTTTTTTTTTTTTTTATAACGGTTATAGGCCTCCACCACTGTACGTTCCAGGCTTGCAACTTTTGCGGCCAAGGGAGATGACTTTACAGAAATAGCTCACCCTGAAATGACAAAAATGCCCCTTATTTTGTTTTTTTTTTTTTTTAATTTTCCTTTCAACCGGATCATTGTTTTCTCTATTTGTTTTCTTCAAATTACCAAAACAAATGCGTCTGAGGTTTGGAACTTTGCAGCCAGGGGAGATGGCCCTGCAGAAATAGCTGATCCTGAAATGACAAAAATGCCCCTTATTGTGGTTTTTTTATTTTCTTTTCAAGTGGATAATTTTTTTCTCTATTTTTTTTTCAAATTACCAAAACAACCTCAAAAAAGAAATATTAAACAATAATGAGTATTTGGTTTACCAAAATCTATCAACTTTTTTTAATTTCTTCTAATCAAATTTTATCGCTAATCACTTTTACGTTATTTTTTTAACCTTTTTTTAAGTACTTTTTTGCCATCTACCCACTACTTGAGTAAAAAGCATTAAAATTTTTTTATATGGTCACAAAATCGACATGAAATTTTCATTTGTAAGATAAAATATATTATTCAAGTTTACAAGTGATTAAAAAATAAAATTTAAACATATATGAATAAAAGGAGAAAGAAGAAATTATATAATGTTGAAATAATGGAATTCAAGTACCAGTCTTTTTTTTTTTTTGGCATGTAAGATAATTTAAATTAAAGATAGAATAAATTAGAAAGTGCAGAAGGCATACTCTCGATATATAAAAGAATAGTTACTATCTAATATTCATACAAAATATAAAAATCTCCCAAGTTTTATAAGTCTCGATATTAACATCTAAAAGTTAATATTAACAAACTACAAAGTCTTAATTCTTATTTCTTGCACAATTTTCTTGACAATCATAAGAGTAGAACTCGGAAATCCTCTGAAAATTCAAGTATTCTTTTCAATCCATATATTATGTGTCATGGATGATCAAACCAGTTTGTGGATAGTATTAGTGAAAGATTTCTTACTAAATTTTTCAATAACTCATACTACTTCATCCATCCACTTTTCTTTGGCCTCTGAGGTTTTACATAATTAGAGGCTGAATCTCCAAATTTCGTGTAAGAAGAAGCATTCAAAAATACAAATGATCAAAGAGTTTTCGCATTTTGCTTGGAACCCGGATTGACAATGGGTGTGTGTGCAAATGTTCATGTACTACTTGAAAGAAAGATGCCCGGGGAAAAGAAAAAATTGCAGAGTATTGCTTAGGCCAAGTTTGATAACATTTTTGTTTTTTATTTCTTTACTTATGTTTTCAAAATTTTGTAAACTGGTAAAAGAAACATATTTATCAAATTTGTTTACATTTTTCTTTTTAAGTTTTCATTTTTAGAGTTTAAGGTTTAAGATTTAGAAAAAAAAAAGCGTTTTTTTTTTTTTGGTAAGTAAAACTCTATTTTTTTCTGTTGCAAATATTTTATCAATTCTAATACTTTATCCATTTTTATTACATCATATTAAAATAAATTATTTTATTCAAAATATTTTACTAAAATAAATTATTTTAATAAATAATACAATAAATTTCAATTAGTTATATAAATTAATATGTAATATATATTATTAAATTATTTTTAATAAATAATAAAAATAAATAAATTTAATTTAATTTAATAATTAATTTATTAATTATTAATTATTAAATTATTTTAAATAAATATCATTATTAAATTAAATTATTTGTCTTAATTTATTTAATATTAAATAATTAATCTAATTTAATTATTCAGTTAATATGAAATACATTTTATTAAAACATAAAAAATAAATATAAACAGAAAAACGACAACGTTACTAAGGGTTTGTTTGGAGTAAGAAAAAATTAGATAAATTAAGATAAATTATGATTTGGAGAGAGTTCGTAATGCGTGCAGTGAGAGAAAAAAGTTGATGTGATATAAAGTTAACCGAGATTTATAGAAATTTTCAGAGATTTTCAGTAAAATTTTGCACGCCAAACGTAGCCTAAACGAGTCTTAAATGACTGATTGCACGGTTGTGTGGAATAAAATGACAATAATGCCCCCACTATATTATTATTTTTTTATTTATTATTACTTTTGTTGTTGATGATCCAAAATATTTAGGATCTAAGATTGAGTGCCAACTTTTTACCAAAAAAATTTTTGAGCCAAAAGGACAAAAGGCAAAACAAAGCAGTGTGCTTGCGTCTTTTTATTTTTTTTAAACTTTCTTTTTCAGTTTCTTCCTTTAAAAAATTAAATAAATAAAATGTCACAATCATACTTTTTAAAACAAAAGACTGAAGAAAAGGACTTTTCAAAAGGTATCCAAACCATACCAGTTTAAATAAAATATTTTGTAATTCTTTACGGGTAGATGAGAATTTTGATATGTTTGCTCACACTAAAATTCATCAAAAATTATTAATTTTAATTAATTTTTATATTTTTTTCTAATTAAAATTTTTTACATATCACTTTTATATCACATTTTTTTACTTTTATTGTACTTTTTTCTTCCATTTTTTGTCTACCAAACAAGTTCTGGTTTGAATTAACTTAAACTCTGTTTTGAGCTCTAAATTTTTTTGAAAATTTTTAAAAATTCCTAATTTTCTTTATTTAAATTTTGTAAGAAGTAAAAAGTATATTTGTCCCGCCTTGAACTTAATTGTTTGAAATGAACGACATAGAAAATGAGAACTCATTTGAACTAAAATAATATTTTATTTCAATATCTAGTCAAATTAATGAATAATAATATCTCATTACCATTAAGGTCAATTTGTACAAAAAGTGTAAAATACGATACAGAATATTTACAGTATCTATATATATCATCTCTTATTTTCAGTCTAATGAGTTACTGTAATAGTACAAAACTTTAAATACACACATTTATTTATACGTTATTGTATTTTATCACTTGGTGGGGGATATTTTGAGCATGTTTACTCTACTTTGAATAGAGATTGTGTTAGATTTGATTATAGTTGAATTTTGGACCAATATTTAGAAACAATTCGTGCTAAATTCTAGCATTTGCATGATTGTTCTTGTTTCATGAGCACAACTTGAGTGTTTGATATCTCGTGCGCACAGAAGATAATTTGGCATGCGCATGATTGAGTTGAGTTGCTGTCATGTACATAATACTTATTTTCTCACGCACACGATACTTGAGTAAGACTATGGTGATATTTAGATAGTTAAAATGTACAAAACAAGTATAAAAATTAATTTAAAAGTGATACGTGAGAAAATTTGATTGAAAAAAGATATAAAAAATAATAAAAGTTAGCTGCAATTGGTTGTACATCTTTAGGATGCCAATTTAGTTATTGACCACTGACCATATGGTCAATCCACTGCACCCAGAGCACCCTCTTCGTCACAAGTAGGCCATTTGTCCTCCGACGTGCACAAGTGAATTTCTAATAAAAAATTTCTTTTTAAAAAAATTTAAATAAAAAAAAAACAATAACTCGTATATATGGTCAATCCACCGTATTTAGAGCACTTTTTTCATCACAAATCCATTTAAACGTGATAGGTTGTAAAAGGACATGCACCAACCTTATCCTTTCATCTTATATTATTATTATTATTATTATTATTATTATTATTATTATTTTGAAGTCCTTTTCTTTCTTTTTTCTTAAAGTGAAATGGGAATTCTATTGTCCCAATTCTTTCTCAAAGACGAAATCTCAATCCCATGCTTCATGCCAATTAGAGCAAGCAACTATTTTGATTTGGGAAATGATGACCCTCAAATTTCTCAGCTCGGGGACACAAATTATATTTTATTAAATTATTTTTTATAAATATAGTAATTAAATTATTTAAATATATTTTATTCAATTATTTTTAATAAATAATATAATTAAATTAAATTAATATAAAATATATTTATTCAATTCAATTAATTTTTTAAAAAATTAATAAAATTAAATATTTTATGAAAATAAAAAATTAATAATTATAAATAAAATTGTATTTCTAAATACAGTTTCAGTTTTCATTTAAAAAAAAGATAACAGAAAACAAAAAACTAAAAACATAAACATATAAACATAAACAGAAAAACGACAGTGTTACCGAATACCCTTGAAAGTGTTAAATTTAGTCAAATTTTTTTAATTTTTTAATTTTACGCTAAAAAATCTCCTTTTTTTTAAATTATTACCATTTTTTAATATTTTTAACTTTTAGCATTTTTTTAAAATTTTTAACTTTTTACTTTTTTTCCAAGAACAATAATTCTAAATTCTAAACACAACATTCTACGTATAAAGTGCGGTGGTGTGCTAGTTGTTACCCGGCTGTTTTCTTTTTTGTTTTTTTTTTTTTCCGTTAAACAATTATCTTTTTATTCAATTTTCTTCCTTCATCGCTGTCCAGAGCTCCTAAATGAATTTGAATAGTTAATTTTAGTTTGCAAATAAATAATTGCGCTATTTTTTTTTTATCTATTTACGTTTCGTCTTTTTTGTTCGATAACAAAAAATATGTAGCCTGAACGTGGCCTGTAATTCAGTAGTTAAGAGCCTTATGACTCAAGTTCGAGTCTTCCCTCTCCTCCATATAAAAAAAAACTTCACCTTTCCAAAAAAAAATTATGCAGCCTAGGCACGTTTATTATAAAATAAAAAAATAATAATAAAGATAAGTTAAAAAATATTTATATTTTCCCAAAAAAAAAAAAAAGCCCAACTTTTTTCACGCATTTGTGGATTCTGCAGTTTGGAATCATTTAGTTGCATTTTTATGAGTGTAAATAACATATTCTTTATGTCTAAAACTTACTAAAAGTAAATTTTTTTTTATTTGTCCTGATTAGTTTTTCTTGAAAATCTACTGTATTTTTCTTAATTATTTTTCCTCTCTCTTTATTATTTTATTTCATGCTTATCTAATTTTTTTTTTCTCATTAGATTGTCTCTCTAATCAACAAATTTAATATTTTAGAAACCTAAATTTATATTCGCTTAGGCTATATATGAATCGAAATTTGTCAAAAGAAAATAAAAAAGGTAGGGATTCAAAATTTATCATTTGATTTGAAGAGAAAAATTAAAGAAAAAATATATGAAATTTAGTAAATTAAATTTAATTGAATTAAAAAATATATATTAATAAATATCTTTTATTTTATTATACTGTTTAGTTTATTAAGATAAGAGTATATATTTGAGATTTTATTTTTTTTCTTCCTCTTTTTCCTTTCATTTTTTCTTTTTTTGTTTTTCTCTCTTTTCCTTTGTTCTTTTTTTTTTCTTTTCCCTCACCAAATTCTTATTTCAAAAACACCCCTAATATATATATTTGATGAATGCCTTTTAGTTTATTATATTTTTTTATTCGTTCAGAGAAGAGCATACATTTGAAATTTTATTTTGTTGCCTCTTTTTTCCCCTATCATTTTTTCTCTATTTTCCTTTTCTCTTTTTCCTTATCAAATTCATACTTCAAAAATACCCCTAGCAAATTTATATTTATAAATATCTTTTATTTTAATTTATTCAGACAATAGTATATATTTAAAATTTTATATTTTTACTTTCTCTCTTTTCTGTTATTTTTTTTTCTTTTTCTTTTTTTTTCTTTTCCTTAACTAAATTCTTACTTTAAAAACACCCATAACAAATTTATATTCTCTATTCTAGTGCTAGTGTTGATTAGATGAGCAAACTAACAAGGCTCTTGACCGACGACAAATGAGAAAATATGTTTTGAGGGACTTTTATTTTCAAGGTTTTTGTTGATTAATTCATCCATCTCAAACACAAGATTCACAATTTATATAAATTGATTTAAATTATTGTTTAGTGGGATGAATTTGAGGTTTAATGCAAAAATTATCAGTAAATTTGGGATGAATTTGAGGTTTAATGCAAAAATCATCAGTAAATTTGGGTTGAATTTGAGGTTTAATGCAAAAATCATCAGTAAATTTGGGATGAATTTGAGGATTCGTCACTCCAACCAACCACATAAACTTGACCACATTTAGGTTATATAATAATCCTAGCTAGAGTCATGGCTTTACATAAGGCCCCGTTGGATAATATTTTTATTTTTTTATTTTTTTTATGTTTTCAAAATTTTACAAACTCACAACAGAAATATTTTTATTAAATTTATTTATATTTTTTCTAAAAAATAAAAACTTAAATAGAAAAATGAAAACAAAAAAATGTTTTCACTCTTTTTTTATGTGATTAACATTTTATCAATTTCAAAATTTTGTCTATTTTTATTACAACATATTAAAATAAATTATTTTATTCAAAATATTTTATTAAAATAAATTATTTTAATAAATAATATAATAAAATTCAATTAGTTATATAAATTAATATGTAATATATATTATTAAATTATTTTTAATAAATAATAAAAATAAATAATTAATTAATTAATTTAACAATCAATTTTGATAAATAATAATTATTAAATTATTTTAAATAAATATCACAATTAAATTAAATAATTTAATTTAAATTTAATAGTTAATCTAATTTAATTATTTAGTTAATATGAAATATATTTTATTAAAACATAAAAAAATAAATATAAATAGAAAAACGACAGCATTACTAAACGGGTCCTAAATGGCTGATTGCAGAATTGTGTGAAATAAAATGACAATAATGTCCCCCATTATATTATTATTTTTTTATTTATTTATTTTTACTTTTGGTGTTGATGAGCCAAAATATTTAGGATCTAAGATTGAGAGCCAACTTTTTACCAAAAAGAATTTTTGAGCCAAAAGGACAAAAGGCATAACAAAGTAGTGTGCTTGCGTCTTTTTATTTTTATTTTTATTTTTTTTAAACTTTCTTTTTTAGTTTCTTCCTTAAAAAAATTAAATAAATAAAATGTCACATCATAATTTTTAAAACAAAAGACTTAAAAAAAAAGGACTTTTCAAAAGTATCCAAACCATATCAGTTTAAATAAAATATTTTGTAATTCTTTACGAGTAGGTAAGAAATAACTTAATTGGTTTAGATTAACTTAAATTCCGTTTTGAGCTCTAAACTTTTTTAAAAAAATTTAAAATTTCTTAATTCTCTTTATTTAAATTTTGTAAAAAATAAAAAACATATTTGTCACACTTTGAACTTAATCGTTGAAAATGGACGACATAAAAAATGAGAACTCATTTGAATTAAAATAATATTCTATTTCAATATCTAGTCAAATCAATGAATAATAATATCTCATCACCATTAGGGTCAATTGTACAAAAAGTGTAAAATACGATATAGAACATTTACAACATCTATATATATTCATCTATTATTTTCATATAAGATACAGTCTAGTAAGTTACTGTAATAACACAAAACTTTAAATGTACACACTTATTTATACATTATTGTATTTTATCACTTAACGGGGGAGTATTTTGAACATGTTTACTCTGCTTTAAATAGAGGTTGTGTTAGATTTAATTGCAGTTGAATTTTGAACCAATATTTAGAAACAGTATATGCTAAATTCTAGAACGTACATGATTGTTCTTGTTTCATAAGCACAACTTGAGTGTTTGATATCTCGTGCGCACAGAAGGCAATTTGACATGCGCATAATTGAGTTGAGTTGCTCTCATGTACACGAAACTTCTTTTCTCACGTACATGATACGTGAGTAAGACTATGGTAATATCTGGACAGCAAAAAAGATAAAAAAAAATATATAAAAATTGATTTAAAAGTGATATGTTACGAAATTTGATTGAAAGAAAATATAAAAAATAATAAAAGTTAGTAGATTTTTATAAACCAAACATATATATATATATATATTTGCCTTTTGTTAAAACATCTTATTAATTATCTATTATTTGAAAGAGTTGTGCAATAACTCGACTAAATATTAATTCACTTTCCAAAAGAAAAATAAAATTGTAACTTCATGGCCTTGCTTCAGGAAGGGAATTTTCAGCTTTTCTGACCCTGAATTTTGGTGATATTACTCTGGCAATAGTCACATTGATGCCTTGCATTTGGTTGTACATCTTTAGGGTGCCAATTTAATTATTGATACGGTCAATCCACTGTACTCAGAGCACCCTCTTCGTCACAGGTAGGCCATTTGTCCTCCGACGTGCACAAGCAATTTTCTAATAAAAAATTTATTTTTAAAAAAATTTAAATAAATAAAAAAACAAATAACTCATATATATGGGCCCGTTTAGCATCACGATAAACCTCTAAAAATCTCTATAAATCTCCAACAACCCCTTTACATCTAATTTTTCCGCCATCACTAATTTTAAAAAATTCTAATATTTCGCTAAAAAAATAAAAAATCTAGAAATAGGTTAACCGAATGTATAAATTTTTTACATAATCATATTCTTCATGTTGAGAGCTTTCAAACGAGTACCATGCTCGCTATTTTTTTGAATCCGTGGGAACGAATTTAGAAAATCGTTCCCACAATTTACGACTTTTAAAAAGAAAAAATGATGCTAAAATTAATCTCAAATCACATTTTATCTTAATTTATGTTATTTTTTTTTACTTCAAACGGGTCATGGTCAATCCACTGTATTTAGAGCACTTTTTTTCATCACAAATCCATTTAAACGTGATGGGTTGTAAAAGGACATGCACCAACCTTATCCTTTCATCTTATATTACTTTATTATTATTATTATTATTATTTTGAAGTCCTTTTCTTTCTTTTTTTCTTAAAGTGAAATAGGAATTCTATTGTCCCAATTCTTTCTCAAAGACGAAATCTCAATCCCATGCTTCATGCCAATTAGAGCAAGCAACTATTTTGATTTGGGAAATGATGACCCTCAAATTTCTCAGCTCGGGGACACAAATTTCCATCCGTGGGACCCCATTGTTTCCTTCAAGAGGGAGATGTTAGAGCCAAAAACGTTCCTATGCACGATGGCTTTGTCTTAAATTAATTAGTTGGTTATTTCATGAAATTTGCATTAAAAGCAGTGGTTTTTCAAGCATAATGCGGATTAGTTGGATTATCAATTTCTCCTCACTTAAATTAGGGAGGAAAAAACAAAAGTCAAAGATTATTTTGTCAAAATTGCATTCATGGGCGGATCGCCCACTAATTTAAAAAATTATACAAAGCCTTCACTAATTTTATTCTCATTTACTTATAAATTTTATTTTTATCTTTTTATTATTATCCTTTTGTCTCTATTGTGTGTTTTTTTAAACTTTATTTACTTTAAAAATATATTTTTACTCCTATCGATTACAAATTTTAAATCCACTTATATTAATATTTTGTTTGAAAATTATAGTCAAAAGCTAGTAAGCATTTGACGATACAAATAAATAAAAATATTAGTTAATTCTTTTGGTACAAAAATAATCATTCTAGGGTGTATTTGGGATGTAAAAATTTATTAAATTTTGATAAAAGTTGTAGGTTTATAATTCGTATAATAAAATAAAAAATAAATAATTTCTAAAAATTTTGATAATTTTTAATTAAATTTAAAGTTCCAAACACAGCCTTAGTTATCTCCTTACGCAAAGCACCACATTGTGAAAAATAGTAATGTCAATTAATAACGTTATGATAAAAATTAGCCTCAAGAAACTATTTTTTCTTTAAATAAAATCTTTTAACCAACAACTAGAAGGGCCCCAAAGCAATTTTAAGTTCCCAGACAAAAAATAAAAATTAAACCTTAATCAATTTTACTCAAGCACGTGGGCGGCCCAATAGATATCTTTTTTACTTGTCTATCTATCTAGAAGCACGAGAAATGAAACTACTCGTGTTGTGTGTTTGGAGTGATAAAAAGTGAGAAAAAATGAGATAAAGTGATAAAAATTGTGAGTTTATAATGCATGCAGTGAAATAAAAAAATTGATGTGATAGAAGTTTTTAGAGTTTTTTTTTTTTTTAGATGTCAAACGCACCCATAATTTTTTTCAAACAACTAATGATAAAATATTTTTATGACTTATATTCTTTTTTTTTATATATATAATTTAAGATGTTGGGGGTAATTTTATTCATATCTTGATTAATTTTTAGGATTTTAAGGTTAATGAGTGAATCAATCTATAATAATTTTAAGAAATTTTGAATAAGTGACCATTAGAGAATAAACACAAGACTTAATTAGTTTACTTGCGCTCAGGCTTGGTTTGGTTATGATTTATTTTCATCTTATATGCCTTTTCTCATCAAATTTTAATTTTTTTTATAAACTTTGAGTTTTAAATATTTTAATCGTATTCATAAAAATAAAAAGTTAAAAAATTTATATCCATTTGAGTAAAAGCTTAAATAAAATAGATTTTTCGTTACTTTTTTAAAACAAATGTAAATTTTTTAATTTTTTATAATTATTTTTACAAATACGATTGACACAGTTAAAACATATAATTTATAAAAAATTTAAAAAATCAAAATTCAGTTTTGGTACCCGAACTAGGTTTCAATGTTGTTTTGTTTGCAATTTTTATTTAATGCAAAATAAAAAATTAATTTTGTTTAATTAATTAATTTTTAAATTCTTTTTTCTTAACAACAAACCTAAAGGCCCAAGAGCAACGGGAAGATTTATTGCAACAAAAGCAAAAGTAGAGAGAGGGAAAAAGTCACTGCTTCGCCGAAAGCTCCCCACAAGCCGACGCCTAAAACTTCAAAGATAGGCGGCAAAATGTCTGATTTTAAGGGCAGGGCCGTCAACACTTGCGGCCTACCAATTGTTATTGACTATTAAAACAAAAAAAAAAAAAAAAAGGACAAAATTGTAATCTTCAAATTTTAGATTTGTTGAACAAAAAATATATTGTGGTAAAAAGACAAATTTAGGCCCCGATTGATTAGTGCGTGTGCTCGACACGTGATCATTTACATCTTTGGAATTTAAAAAAGCCTAAAAAAATTAAAAGTTAATATGAAAGTAACATTTAATGAAATTTAATTGAAAAAAATTAGAAATTGTTAAAATTTTTTAAAATATTTTTGAAAAAACTAAAGTGTCATTTAATATATCCATTTTGAGCCTATATTTCACTTTACGTTTTTTTTAAAATAAGGAAAACAGTTCAAAACGTATTTAGTCACTTGTGTTTTCAAAATCTATTTTAGAAAACAAAAAATGAGTTTACATATGAAATGTAAAATGATAAAAAAATCATTTTAAACGTTTTCAACTCAAAACAAGAATAATCTTAAAACACAAAAGTTAAAAAAATGTCAAATCACATATGTTTTCTCCTTTTTTTTATTTTGAGATTTTCAAAATATAAAAATCATAAAATAGAAAATAGAACATAAAAATAGAGAACAAATAATATGAATATAAACTAAATGTCATCTTAATAACTCTAAATGGAGCTTGAATTATCCATTAACGAAGCTTGTCTGGTTTTAAATTAAGACTTAGTTTTGGAAAAAAAATATTATTATTTTTTAGCTATTTATAATAATAATAATAATAATATTATTATTATTATTATTTTGCATTTTGAATGGGAAAATGATTTTTTTTTGTAGTTAACTTTTTTAATTTAATATATTTATATTTTATGATTTGAAAGAATCTAAAAATGTAAGAATATAATTTTGGTCATTTAAAAAAAAAAGTTAAAAAGTTAGGGTTGTCAAAATTAGTTTTTTTTTTTTAAAGATTCCCAAACGGAATCTAAGTTAAAAAAAATAAATTTATTTTATTTATGATTAGGTAATAAAAACAATAATAAAGTAAATTGATTTATTTGAAAATACAAGCAATAAATATTTTTAATGTAATCAACTATAAAAACTCTCTATAGCTATATAACAAATCTGTTCAGTAATTTGACATATATATATATATATATATATATATATATATCAGATTAACGGTTGATATTTATTATTTGAAGAAATTTAATGGCTGAAAATTAATTTTTTGAGAAGCTTGCACTGTTGCTATATATATCAATTTCTTCTCAAGGCGTAAGTTATGTTTAGAGTGACGATTTGGTTAGAATAGGAAAATGCAAGTAAAAGGAAAGGAGAAGGAAGTATGAAATCTTAAATAAATATTTTTATTTGAATTAGTTTAAAATTTTAATAAATAAAATTTTATGTCAATAAATTAATTTTTTAATTTATTGTCTTTTTAATTTTTCAAGTTTCGTGTCTTTTTTCTTTTTCTTTTTTTTTTCCATCACAAATCAAATAAGATAATAATTTTGAATCACTACCTGTTTTATTTTCCTTTAATAAATTATTGATCAGATACAATAATAAAGTTTCATTTGTGAAATATTTCATATATAAGTTTGATTGCCACCTGTATTAGCATGAATTGATAATGGTGGAATGAAATGATTCTGTCAAAAAAAAAAAAAAAGCCCTTTAAGGGTTTATTTTAAAACAGAGGCTCTAATAGTGATAAGAAAATGATCTAAATTTATTTTGGTATCCCTATTTTAGAAACGCAAAAATAAAAAATTTGATAATAAATATTTTAATGTAACAGAGAACAGTGTATTAAAAAAAAAAAAGTGATGCATAGTCTGTTGAATAAAGAGTATGTAACATAAGGAAGTGCTATTTTTTTTTATAAATATTTTAGAAAAGTTGTTGCGAATGCCATTATCTTTTTTTTTTTTTTTTTTTTTGATATCTCATTATATTTGGGTCAGCTTACTCACACTTTAATTGATCCCTAAGAGTTCTGAAGTTAACGATCAGGTGAATCTCTAGTATTTCTCGAACTAATAACTACTAGAGAATAAACTCAAGATTTATCAATTAAGATAACCTGCAAGATTGTGAATGCCTATTTTAGGAACACTAAAATAAAAAAATTTAGATATTTTCTTAAAAAATAAATGAATTTACATGTGCAGCCTTAAAAATTATAAATGACCTAAAAATGAATAATTGATTTCGGTTGGATATAGTTGGAAATTAAATATATGTGCAAAAATCCACCATTATTTGTCATCTGACTAAACATTACGTCATATACTAGGAATTGCCTGTACTTAAAGGTATGGAAACATAATTTAACCTATAAAGAATTCAAATATAAATTTATAAAACAAATTACCTACATGAAAAATTATAAAAATAACCTGTAAAAATGAAATCACTAATTAAAAGAGATTAACACATTCATACAATATTTAATAAGTGTGTAAAATTTTATTATATATTACAAATATTATCATATTTGCAAAAATATTAATTTAAAAATTTTTATAAAAAAGTATTCAAAATAGTATGAAAAGAATGAGAGAGTGTGTTTTTATGTGAAGTGACTGAAAATATAACAAGAATTGAGAGAAAAAAGTATCCCGACTATCGAATAAACTCAACAATTAAAAATATTCTAAATTTAACTTCTTATACTTGTTTTTTTATGTATATACATATGCAACCGAATATCGGGTGTACATATTTGTGGGTTTTCAGTCACAAGAGAGGAAGCTGATTGAAGAATTGTCGTTATCATTTTGGGAGTGTGTTAGTTATTGGTAGCAGAGAAATTCTTGTGTGGGTCAAGGTTAAAGACGAAGGAAACTTCGGTATGTTGATTCGATTTCTGTTCGACAAATTCGGTGTTTTTTTTTTTTTTTTTTCCGGTTCTTCAATTCTCCCATTGATTAAGGTAGGGGGTTTCGTCCAAGTATTCAATTTCACTTGCCCGAATGGTTGCATTGGCAGTCTATATGGTGAGCTACAGTTAATTAAAACGCATTTAGACATGGCTTATAGTACATTTATTTATTTTTCAAAAAAAAAATCAAATTTATATTAATAAAAAATCATAACTTAAAAAATAATTTTAATTGTTAACAAAATTTAGTGTAAGAGATGGGAAATCAACAAGAGAGTGTATTAATAAAAATACAAAAAATTAAATTCAAATGCGAGTCGCCAAATTTAAAATATATATATATATATATATATATTCAAACGGCTAATTTTTTTCACAGCACAGCCGTGCGTACCAGACGTATCCTCAATCCGAAAAGAGAAGCATGTTTAAAGCATTGGCAACTAAGGTTGCAATATGTTTGCTGATAACTACTTCCAACATGCAACAAATTATGCAACGTAACGGCTATGGAACGCTAGACGGAATGCGACGTGGGGTGACGCTACTAGTGACGTGGTGGTCACAAGTGAATAGAACTTCCATATGAATACTCTCTCCTCTTTTCTCATTTCGTGGGCTTTGAGTAATGCGCGTGAAAAAGGGGAGGGTTGAGTTGGGTTCAAGGAGATTGTAGTGAATTTTACACTATAAAAATTAAAGTGCAGGTTTGGATTTAATTAAGATTTATTTAATTAAATTAATAAATATTGAAATAAATACTATTTAACAAAATTAAAAAATTTTGATTAAATTAAGATTCTTTATCTCGACACTTTAATCTTTTGAATCCGGTTCAATTTGGCAACACCGAACTCGGGATTGGTGAAGTAAATTCAATGTTACTAAATTCATTCACATTGAGTTTTAATTAAAAATATGTAAATAAACTTAAACTGTTAATTTTAATTTAATAGTTCGAACTCATCGTTCCCGATTCAACATTTATATGAGTATAAATACTACATTCTTTCCCTTTTATCAAAAGTGCTACCATTTGCTGTCTTACTTTTTTTCCACCTACCCCAATTAATTCATGCATCTTATATTTTCTCCAAGTAACCCAACATTTTTTCCACGTAACCCGTAAATTGCACTTAGTTTCAAAAATACCCATAAATTGTTAAATTTTTTCTGTATCTGATTGTTAAAATTGCTTAATTTTTTTAGCAAGTACATATTAAAAGTTTTTAATTTACTTAGTAATCAGTTATTGAAATATTTTATTTATCTATCAAAAATTTATTTCAACAAGTGATTGTCAAATTTATTTGATTTTTTTAATAAGTGATTATCGATATTATTTGATGTTTTCAGTAAGTTTTTGTTAAAATTTTTTGTAGAGTTTTTTCAAGTGTAAGTTATATGTAATAAATATGAAAGGTAAGCAAGTTACTTTGCATGAAGACATTTTTTTCCTAAAATGAAAAAAATTAATTAAATTGCAAAAAAATAAAACTGCAAATAGCAATACCCTTATCAAATACTAAAAATATAATGTTTATCAATTTCAGTTTATTTTAACAAAAATAAGTAAATAAAGAATTCTACGAGATTCTCCAAAATTCTTATAAAAGCAGTTCCAAAGAGACTTGTCTTCTGGTTTATCTTTTGCCATCCAGATTACAGAGAATCAGATCACATTCACATTTGCGCCAATAAACCCATTGCCCTAGTTATACCAAACAATCGAAAATAAATTGGTCCTTACAAATCTCTATAGAAAAATATTCTATAATTATACATATATGTATGTATATATGCTTGCATGTTTTATTCTTTCCACTAGCCAATTACGAACAACAAAGGCTGTAGACTAGTGACTTGTTTTCACACACCTACAAATAGGAATGAAGCCCCTCGCACAGGAACAACAAAATCATCAGACATCTGAAGGTTGAAACAAAAACTCAGAAATGCAGCTCAATTAAATGAACGCTACAATTATTTTTAACGAACGCAGTGGGAAGGCCGCATTTCAGGCCTCTGATCTCTCCTGTACATTCAGAGACAAATTGACATGCGAACCTGACCAAAGAACACCGAGAGCTCTCTTTTCTTTTCCTTAAACCTGTTCGCTTCCCTTGACGATGTTGTATTTGCAGAGCGGACATGTTGCATTCATCTTAAGCCACTTCACAATGCATGTGGAATGGAAGTGATGGCCACAGGGAAGGGCACGAAGCTCTGTTCCATCCTCATATGAGCTGAGACATATACAACAGTCCTGCGAAAAAGAAAAAAAAAAAATGTTATTATTGAAATAAGTTCTGCAAGGTGATTCCAGTGAAAAAATATTAACCCGTTCATGAAAATGTAGCTACTGATACTGATTAATTTCATTCATGTTTAGAGAAGCAGAATGATCAATATCAAGCATTCAAATACATCTCCCCCTTAAATAAGAAGTCTCCCTAGAATGGTTTCCCCTAGTATTCTTTTAATTTTCCTTTTTGTAAGTGTAGTGTGAATTGGTGCAAGGAGAATACCTTTTTCTTCCTTTTTTTTTTTGGGGGGGGGGGGGGGGGGACAGGTATGCAAGGAGATCATGGTGATGATAATGAAGATTATGAATGAGGACTTGTATAGCTGATTGTATTCCTCCTCCCTTATTCTTCTCCTCCTCCTCGGTTGATTCTCTCTACTTGGCTTCTCTTCCTTTTTTCGAGTTCCCTCCTTTGTTTCTCATCAAATTGGTATCAGAGCCTAAAATCCCAATTCATTGCAACTCCATTGCTACTCCAAACACTTGCAGGACACACTTAACACTTACATGACTCCTTTTTTTTTTTAAAATGATAAGTAATTTTATTTATGAGTAATAGAAGTACAAAAGTGCATCAAAGAGATGCAACTACACATATGACCAACAAAAGAAAACCTAGGACACAATCAATGCAAACGATCCAAAAAATTCAAGAACATGAATAAATCCATCTCCCTTCCTTCCATCACCCAGCCATATAAACAATTGAGGAAGATACTCTTGATTTTCGATGAAGATGTATTATGATCTTCAAAAGTTCTTCTATTTCTCTCCTTCCATATTAACCAAAGAGCACAAAAGGGAACCAACTTCCAAATAAACTTTTTATGCTTTCCCAAATAATGACCCCACCAAGCTAACAAGAAGCTATTTAAATCCACTGGATTGCACCAACATATTCCAAAACATGAGAGAATAAGACTCCAAAGTTCAGTGGACCACTTGCAATGAATGGAGAGATGTGCAATAGATTCCTCGTGATTAAGGCAAAGGGGGCATCTATTCACGATGGAATATCCTCTATGTTTAAGGTTATCCAAAGTAAGAATCTTCCCCTTAACAGCACACCAAACAAAGAACAGGATTCTCGGTGGAACAGATTTATTCCAAATCTGAAACCAGGGAAAAGGATCCTTTATGTTTCCGCTTAAGAAACTGTAATAGGACTTGACAGTGAAGATATTATCCTTATTTTCATTCCACTCCATAGTATCTTCAAAATCCTCAAGATAAACGTTGTTTAGCATTTCCATAAGTTGTAGATATGCATTCAGCTCCCAATCATTAACATTCCTTCTCAAAACCACAGACCAAGTGCAGCTTCTACCCATTGACAAAAGCATCCTTATTCCTTGCAATGGCATAAATCTCCGGGAAAATAGTTGAGAGGCTGCCTACCTTTAACCAATCATGTTTCCAGAACCAGATTCTGTTGCCTCTGCCCAGATTCCAGGAAGTGCAACGAACAAAAGGCATCCAGAATCTTCTGATTTCTCTCCAAACAGTTGCACCAAAATGACCAGAACTGGTTTTTGAGCACCACCCGCCAAGATCTTCCCCATACTTGCTCTCAATTACACTTCTCCAAAGGCTGGAATTATCCTGAGAAAATCTCCAAAGCCATTTCCCAAGAAGAGCTTCATTGTGTAATCTTAAACTCCTCAAACCAACACCCCCAGAATCAATTGGAGAGCAAACTGTCCTCCAATCAACCAAGCTGTGTTTGAAAACTTCCTCACTCTTACCCCAAAGGAAGTCTCTTTGTAATTTTTCCAAGGAATTAATGACAGAAACAGGTGCTTTGAAGAGAGAAAAATAGTATGTAGGGAGGCTGGCAAGGACACTTTTAATCAAAGTGACCCTTGCACCAGTGGAGAGATACTTCAACTTCCAAACAGCCAATCTTTTTTTGCATCTTTTCAAAACTGGGTTCCAAATACTTTTAGATTTAATTTGATCTCCCAAGGGAAGGCCAAGGTAGGTTGTTGGGAGGGAGCCAATTTGGCAGCCAAGAATGGCAGCCAGGTTGTTAATGGAGTCAACCTCACCAACCGGAATGATCTCAGATTTCCTGTAATTGACTCGCAGACCTGTAACAGCTTGAAAACCAAGGAGGATGCACCTTAAATGTCCTAGCTGCAGCAAATTAGCCCCACAGAATATAGTTGAATCATCGGCAAAAAGGAGATGGGAGACTGTTAATGGGTTGCTGGTATTATTTTTAGCTGTAAAACCACTAGTAGACCAGCACTTTCCACATTTTGCAACATTCTACTTAGGACTTCCATGACAATGATAAATAGAAAAGAGGAAAGAGGATCACCTTGTCTAAGTCCTCTAGAAGAAGCAAAGAAACCTTCAGAGGAACCATTGATCAAAATAGAAAACTTGACAGTAGAAATGCACCAATAGATCCATTTACACCATCTGCTGCCAAACCCCATTCGTTTCAGCAGATAAATCAAACAGTCCCAATTTACATGGTCAAATGCTTTCTCGATATCAAGTTTGCAGATTATACCAGCCTCATGACTATGTATTCTTGAGTTAGTAACCTCGTTGGCAACAAGGACAGCATCTAGGATTTGACGTCCACCCACGAAAGCATTCTGTGAGACCGAGATAATAGACTTCAGAACCTGTTTCAGTCTAGATGCCAGCACCTTAGAAACCAACTTGTAAACTGCTCCAACCAGACTAATGGGCCTAAAATCTTTAACATCAACTGCACTAGACTTTTTAGGAATTAAGGCAATGAAGGTGGAATTCAGATCTATGACAAATCTGCAGCTGGAATGAAACTCAGCAAAAACCTTCAATATGTCTTCCTTGAAGATATGCCAACAGCTCTGGAAAAAACCGATTGTCCATCCATCGGGTCCAGGAGCTTTGTCTCCATCCAGGTCCTTAAGTGCTTGAGAGACTTCAGATTCAGAGAAGGGGATCTCTAACAAACCAGCTTCCTCTGGACTGATTTGAGAAAAATTAAGACCATCCACCTTAGGCCTCCAATCATATTCCTCTTGGAACAGCTGCATATAGAATTGCAGAATTTCTTCCTTAATAAGCTGTTTATCATCAGTAATCATCTCTCCAATTCGAAGCTTGTCAATCCAGTTCTTTCTTTTATTTGCTGAGGCCATCTTGTGAAAAAACTTAGTGTTTTTATCTCCTTCTTTAAGCCACTTGATTCTAGACTTTTGTCTCCAGCTTATTTCTTCCATTTTGATCAATTTGTGCAACTCATTCAACTTTGATTCTCTGCCATCCTTCTCCTGTTCAGTGAGATTTCTGGATTCTTCAAGCCATTCCAAGTTTTGAATGTCCTTCTCCAACTGAAGTTTCTGAGTTTCAATGCTTCCAAAGACCTCACGATTCCACCTTTTCAAATCAGATTTTAGGCATTTCAGTTTCTGAGAAAGCTTATAGCTAGCACTACCATCAAAGAAATAACCTTGCCACCATCTGGCAATCATTTCTGTGAAGCCTTCGGTTTACAGCCACATCTTCTCAAACCTAAAAGGTTTTGGACCACCTTTTAAGCCCCCTCCATCTAGCATAATTGGAGTATGATCAGAACAAAATCTTGGCATGGCCTTTTGGAGAACTTCCGGAAACATATCCTCCCATTCACTAGATACCAAAAATCTGTCAAGTCTTGACCTACTGATGCTATTCCTCCAGGAAAATTTACTGCCATTCAGAGGTAAATAAATACAGCCCAAGTCACCTATAAAGTCAGAAAATAGATGCATCTGTTTGGTCTTTTAGTACAGTTCCATTTTTCTGCAATGCAGCTGACCATGTTAAAATCTCCCCCCATACACCATGGAACCTGCCAGCGATAGACAGCAGCACCTATTTCCTCCAGGAATTCCCACTTCAACGCACGGTCTATTGGCCCATAAACACCTGTGAAGGACCAAGAGATATCTTCCTCCAAATGCTTAAATAAGCATGAAAGCGAGTATGTTCCAACTTCAGAATCCTGCATAATAAATTTTCTACTGTCTCATATCAGAATGATACCACCCGAGGACCCTACAGCATTTAGAGCCTTCCATTTGTACCAATTCCCACCCCACAGTGATCTGATAACAGAGTTATCTACCACACCAATTTTGGATTCCAGAAGACAGACAACATCAGGACACCATTTTCTAAGACAAGACTTAATTATCATCCTCTTTGGTACACCACAACACCCTCTAACATTCCAGCATAGAATCTTAGGCTGCATCGAGACTGATGAATAATGGATTCCCTGATCTTCTACCTCCATAATCCAGGCTTATGCTTTTTTTATCATAAGTGATTGAACTCTTCAAGTTCTTAAGCTCCCTCATACTCTTTCTAGAGCTGCCTGTTGGCTTTTTAACCTCCCCCTCTTTGTTCAGTCGTCTCTTCTCTTCAATGGACTGAAGAAGGTCCATGATCTTATCTTCAAATTCATCACTTGAAATCCCCAGCAATTTCTTAAAAGATCTCATGCGGTTAACCACCCATTTTGAGATATTTTTCTGTTCATGCCCGCACTCACCCAGAAGCAGAGTTTCTGCATTCAAGTCCCACTCTTCTGGACTGTAGACAGCCAAAGGGTGACAGTCAACAGCTTCAGTGTGTTCTGTACCTTGCTCCTCCACGACTGTGGGAATATTTGTTATATCCTCTAAAGGCCTGTTGAAATGAGTCCCAAAACAGAGATCCTCGTCTTGATCCAATGGAATTAAGGCTCCTTCCATAGAATTATTCAAAATCAGGTCATACCTAGGGTGGTGCAGACTAGCAGATTCAAAATCAGAATCTGACAGGTTTGCAGATTTTCCAAACATGCAGTTGTCTCTGTTGGGAAGGGAGCAATCACTGTGTTCATCCCTATCCCTCATTGAATGCTGGGTTGTCTCACTATCTTCTTCCTTAGCAGTTGCTCCATTAGTGTCGAGGTCCTTCATAAATGCTTCATCCTTCGAATCTAGTTCAGAATTGAGAGGGGCAAATCTATTTACTGAAGATTGACCCTCATTAATGGGAATTGAAGTGAGACCCTTCGTGTGTGCAGCAGACTTTTCACCAACTTTGATCCATCGAACTTTCCTAGTATCTCTCCTCTTGCTTTTAATGCTTACCTCTGGAAACTCAAAAGAATTGACTCTTTGATTTCCAAAAGATTGAGCAGCCCCCAAGTTGGCAGCACCTTCACGCGCCACCATCCTCCTAGGCTCCGGTGGCTGCAAATTTCTTGGAATTGACCAGGGATGGATGTTCCAATCGACCTAAGGACTTCTTTCAACCCAGATTGGACAATCGTAATTGTAGCTTCCAACCTTAATGATCACCGAAGATGGGATTTTCCTTCCTTGACTCTTAACTCTCAGCTTGGCCCATTTCAGATGGGTTTGCATAATGGATTTAGGAGCAGTTTCCAAATGACCACCACAGTAATCACCAATACTCTTGAATATTCCTTCAGTCCAAAGGAATATGGGCAAACCAATTACTCGAATCCAAGTAGATGTGGGCCTCCTTTCTCCTCTGTCACAGCAGCTCCAACTATGCCATCTATCAAGAAATAAGGTCATTCCATTAAAGGAATGTTGTCCTAATCTCTCCTCCGCAAATACCCTGCAAGGAAAAATGAATAGAAAAGTGTTGACATCAATTTCCTTAATGTCTACCCCTCCAGGAATTTTCCAGCGCCTATCCACCCAACTTTGAACCTCCTTTGGGTCTGTTAAGACTGCCTTCCCATGCTGTGAAGCTCCAAGTCTGCCAACAAGACATCTAGCCATATGAAAACTACACTCGACGGCATCATCGTAGTTGACAAGCACACATTTCTCCCTACCTCCAATGTGTGAACTTCTGATGGCAGGAAGATTCCATTTATTTAATCTTGCCACTTGTAAGAAAGATTTTTTCTTATGGAAGTTGGCTAAATGGTTGCTGCTATGAAATCTATTCTGGAAATCTGCTTCCATAGAAGAGAAAGGAACAGGGGGCTGGGTTGACTGGGTGAAAGGGACATCATTCCTACTCGAAACAAAATTGGATATCAATTCAGCGAAGAATATCCAACCTCTTCCATATGCCAGCTCTGGGATGCACATTTGTCTTCTGCCGTAGGGTGCAAATAGCCACAGCTCCAGCTTCCTGACAGCACCAGAAATTATTCTGGAGCATATCAGGGTCCTCCTGCCACCCCGACAACATCCAAGCTGCTGGTAGCCCCCTGGAAGTCTGGGTTCTTTGCTGCAAATCTCTTGGATCCATCTTAATTCGTCTTCGTAAAGAACTAAGACCTTGACGTAGCCCCTTCCTCTTTCAACCAGCCTTGTTCCTCCATTATGAACAAAACTATCTTCGACATCTATTGTAACCTCTTGTGAATGAAAGGATCTCCTAGGCCTCCTATTGTGAAGAGCATTACCACTGAAATTTTTCCTCCCCTGCACACTACCATTTCTAGGCTGGTGCACAATAGCAGGGAGAGCCCTGCCATGCGCCGAGAGCATCTAGAATGCCAAGAGGTGCCGAAAATAGTTTTATCTCTCCACTAACTACACTTACATGACTCCTTCAAGACACTTCTCTTAATGAATTAGCCCGATGGCCTCATTCAATTCTTACAACCGGGGCTACCATGATTGGAGAGAGAAGAATGTTACCATAAGGGTGACTATAGGCATGGAAGTCATGATGGGAAGCAAAAGACATTATTTTCTTGAGACTAGGTTCCTTACTCATCTCAAAAAAGGAATCCATAATAATATTCACCCGAACTCCCTACTTTTGATGGTCACAGGGATTTTAGCCAATGGCTTGAGAATATGAATTAGTTCTTTAACTGGTACGAAATATCCGAGGCCATAGAGTGACCATGTTAGTACAAAGCTGACTAGGGATGCTCAATTTTATTGAGAGATTTTAGAGGATTTCTTTATGAGCTGTCCTTATCTTAGGCCTTGGAAGGAAATGAAACGTTGTCTCTAGGCAAAATATCTACTCGTGTCATGTAAGGTTAATTTGTTGGACCAGTGGAGTCCCATTGTACTGAGCAAAGGTATTCCAGATGAGGTATCGTCATTGACCTAGAAGTGGGTACTATTTCCTCCTCACGACCTACCAATAAGTACCATGGAAGACAAGGGCATCATGACTAAAACAGTGCAGTATGTCAATCGCAACGGGCTTGATCTTGTATCAAACAATTGCTTCAAGAATGCTTCAATCATTAAGGAACATGTGACAAAGATTAATGAGTATTATTTAGAAGAACTGGTTTATAAACCTAACATTGAGGAGTTTGATGACTTGGGTGATGGTTCCAATGCCAATCATTAGTGATGTGGTTAATGTTGTACCTAGCAGCGTCACAACACCTAAAGAAGTCATCCCGCATTAAGAATGCTTGTAAGGTCTTCATTGATAATCAATTCTATTTCCGCCTGCCCCATTTCCCCTCCAGGGTTCTTAGATTTGGGGTGGACATCAACACATAACTTTTGTGAAGTGGAGCCACTAGTCCTTTGGAAAGTTGACTAGCACTAACCTAGCTACAGACAAGGGTGCCAGCCACAAGAAAATCCAAAGAGTAGATTTGAGCCACTGGTCCCTTGGATTTTCTTCCTCAGTGTGTTATTACTTCCCCTAGTTCTTTCAAGATCACTCCTCCAGGTGAAGCCATAGACTCTATGGCACATGGCTTGAGCACAGATTTCCCCTCGTGGGACATCTAACTCAAGTCAATCTCCATCACGAGACAATTTCTAAGCATCTATAAATATTCTTATAGACTCTAGCTCAGAATCAAGCCTATGAACCCCTCCCCTCGAAGGATCTTTGCCTCGAGCAATGGAGAGAAAGGATCTGACTGCAAAGCATCAAATGAAAAGGGAAAACATGGCATCTAATCATTACAGAACTATCACATCAAGCAACTCTGACACTAATTGGCGCTGCTCTGCAAATCTTACTTCATTATCACTTTCGGTGGCCTCGTATCATGTTGGGCAGCTCTGCAACATAAATAATGTGCTATGTTGAGTCATTAGAGTGGATACCTGTGTTACCCAAGAACTCTAATGCACATGGCTTGAGCAAGGGTCTCCCCTCATGGGACATCTAACTCAAGTCAATTCTCAGACAATCTCTAAGTATCTCTAAACATTCTTATAGAATCTACCTTGGAATCAAACCTATGAACCCCCTCCCTCCAAAGCACCTTTGCCTTGACCAATGGAGAGAAAAGATCTGACCGCAAAGCATCCAATGAAAAGGGGAGACATGGCATCTAATCATTGCGGAACTATTGCACCAAGCAACTGACACTGATCAGGCGCTGCATTACAAATCTTACTTCGTTGTCACTTTCGGTGGACTTCTATCACGTTGGGCTGCTCTGCAACGTAAATAATGTGCTGTGTCGAGCCATTAGAGTGGATGTGTGTGTTACCTAAGCACAACATGCCAATGGTGGTAGGCTGGCACTCTGGAATAAATCTTCCATATAAACAAGAAGCCTCTTCACTTGTGAAGAACAAGGGGAAATTCTCCCGGCTACTCTTTGGATTTTCTTGTGATGGGAGAGTTGACTTGAGTAAGATGTCCCATGAGGGGAGATCCTTGCTCAAGCCATGAGCCATAGAGTCTTCGCTTCACCTGGAGGAATGGCCTTGAAACAACTCAAGGAAGTAACACTCTTGAGGAAGAGATGCTTAAGCTATGGATCATCAATCATGAAACGGTTTGAGATGGGGAGTAGCACATTCAGGCAGAGGTCCCTCAACTAAGCAGAATTTGAAACCTTGAGCCTGATACATGCTATGTTCATGGTATTGGGTACAAGTAATGGGCAAGGTTGTGTGTCCAAGTATTGGACCTTCCTAAACTTTAACTGATATCAGACTATATATCCAAAAGTTAAGTGGTGTAGAATCATAGAGAAGAAGAAAGAATCAAAGAAGAAGAAGAAGAAGAAGAGAAGAGGAGAAGAAGAGGGGAAAGAATAGCAGCTGTAGGGAAGAAGCAATCAAAATATCATTCAATTAATCAATAATGTTCTGCTAACCCTAATTAGGGTTTAATTATAAAACTTCATGGGCCTAATACAAAGGCCTAAAATAAACCTAAAATAAACCTAATACTAAAGTAGCACAAAAACAAATAGGTCCAAATAACCTTTAATAATATAAACTTATAATCAATAAAACCCAAAACAAATGGGTTTAAATAATAATAATAAAAAGAAATAAATTTAAAAACTGATGTCCTCATCATTGAATATGGATGGATACATGGACGCATATACCTTTCTTTCTTACCTTCTCAAAGCAAATCAATATATTGAAAAAATCATTTACATTTAAGCGTTTAGCTTACGCTTTTATGTCCATGTATATATTATACACCCTCATGGAAAACCTTTTTTCCTTGTAGACTTCTTTGGTTATCCAACAAGTTTTAGTTCTCTTTTTCAGATAGAATAATCAACATGAACAACAAAGAAACTTGCACTAAACATGTTTACAAGGCTTACATATGAATATTGATGGAATCTCCAATTTTTCCCATGAAAAAATAGTGCCTAAAATAAATTATAAAGAAAGAAATAGAGGAACTCCACTTAGATAGGTTATAATCATGATGAAATTTAAGCACTCACAGCGTCCTCAGGTAAAAGAACCCGCTCATTAGCCAAATATCCACTAGTTTCAATAGGTACCATTCTACCAGCTCCAATGCCAGGCTTTTCCTTGCTGCCAGAGATTTGAAATATGTATCTTGAGATTATACTGAGATCTGCATCTGACGCACCTTGCTGCTCATTCACACAAGAATTAGCTGCAGAAGACTACTAAAAATACACTATCTACATTCAATCATTGCGCCTGTCATGTTCATAATTTGTTACCTGGCCAGCAAAAGTATAAAGAATTGCAATAATGCAGGGCAAGCAGCAACAAAGAGCGATCCCTACCAAACATGCCAGAACAACACAGAAGATAGCAAAGAACACATCGAATGCCAGAAATACCACAGCCAACCTGCAACATTCAAAATCAGATATTCTCAGTCTTTCTCTGCAACTCATAGTTGCGTGATTTTATAAAGTATAGGGCAAATTATACTTTACACATGAAATATTCACACTAAATCTTGACCACAACTTTTAATTGTAACAGTTAACCTCTAAAACTTTTAATCTGTTACAATGTTAAGTTTCTGTTAGCTGACTGAAAATTGTAACAAGACTACAATGTGAGAAGTTTTAAAAGCTAAAATAGTAATTAAAGTAATTTTTAATATTTTTTGCACTTTGACTTTTAGATTATGTAAACTCCCAATTGTGCCTTTGCCATAAGTCCCACCCACCAAAACCCACTCTCTTTTGTCTCTCTTCTTCTCCTCTCCTCTTCCAACCCTGCCCCTACCTGGCTACCTCCCATCAGCCACCTCCCAATCTGCCGCCTCCACCCTTACCACCATAAACCTTCCCGACCCCGCTCCACCTGAGTCCCTCGCCAACATGCCGCCTGTAGTACCAAGCCCGGTAAGAGAGAATGGACTTCATCCATTTGGACAAAACCCATGCCCCTCTTAACTAGCCGTACTCTGACTCTATTCCCACCACCTCTACTACACTTCCCCAGCCCAACCTTCTCTTTCCATACTCTACCACACCTTGCCCTATCCCACCCCACTGCTTCCACTACATAGCCCCTCCCCAACCGCCACCTCCCACAGCTCTTCCCCCACCCTACTTTCCACCCCCCCCCCCCGGCCGCCACACTGCCCCTCTCCCACATTTTTTTGGTAGATACCTCTCCTATCTAATAACTCAGAAACCTCATTTGTCACTCTCAAATTAGCTTCACCTCAACAGGTCACCTTGATCCTCGTATCAGTCACTTTGACTCCAGCCCCCACAGGCCCACACCCATCCACATATACAAACACATGTATATGTGTATGTGCAGCCCCAATTACATATTATGATATGAATATATAATGCACATGCAAATTCCAACTTTAACTTGCCACTAGCTCTAGAACTTCCTCTGTCTCATGTTATGCAACTCAAGTCTATTAATTTCACTCTACTTTTATCTTTTTATTTAAATTTGGAATAATATTTTATTTTGAATTATTTGCAAGTGTGATTATTTTAAAGGAAAAGAAGGTAATTATACTTAAGAGACAGTCCATGACAAGGGCATTCTCTGTCAATTTTTATAGACCCAAATTAGTTATTTAGGATCGAATTATCAAACAAGTTAGTTAGTTTGATGGTTGTTATAAAGTCCATAAATAGAGAGCATTGTAGGGAAAAAAAGATACGAAAAAGATTTATCGATTCGAGAATTAATCTCACAGAGATAGAAAGGTTGCTCTTGAATCAAACCCATTTTCTTTTATTTTCTCTTTCATTTTCTTACTTGGCAATCAACAACAAGTAGGTTCACTTCAATTAGTATTAGAGCCGCTTACATCCATGACTAAAGAAAAATTTTCAAAGAAAGAGTTACTCCGCAAATTCATGGATTCAACAATGGATTTATATCATGAAGTTCAAGTCAATTCAATTGCAGTAGCAAACATGAATTCAAGATTCAAAAAGAACCCAACAAAGAAGATGAAGAAATTTCAAGAATTTAAGAAACCCATTACCGAAAACAACAAATCTTGCCAAAATCCTTCTCTAGAACCAATCCAAGATCAAAAGAGTACCGCATTAATGGTTCGAGAAAAGTGCTTCCTGCTTGACCAAAACTCCTACAAGATTAACAATGTGATCAATCGAAGCCCTTGTGCCTCTATGCACAAAGCATTAGGCTGTGTCCCTCTAACCCCCCCCCCCGAGGTGGTGGCGATCAAAGCAATCGATCTCGATCAAGACAAAGCCTGCATCGACAGCATTGTTCGAGAGGTCAAAGCAATGTCGATTCTCTCTCAACTGTATCGCATCAAAACACACTGTTTGTTCTCCATCTGCAGCCAACTCTGGGTAGTGATGCCATTCAAGGGCGCTGGCTCTCTTCATTCGATCATCTCTTCTCTGCACCTACGTTGTCTTCCAGAGCTATAGATCGCTGTTGTTCTCAACACCTTGAAAGCTCTGTCTTATCCTCACAATCAAGATTACCTTCTCATTGACATCAAAGCTAGGAACATTTTGGTTAACTTGGGTGGGACCGTGAAGTTAGCTGATTTTGGTGTTCCATCCTCAATCGCAAGGCTAAGGGTCACACTACCACCAACAAAGACAAGTTATGGAAATGAGGACTTGCTCACTACCATTGCAAGATTACACATTTCATTACTCCCACTTTTGCAGCGGGGTTTTCGAATTATCTTTACTGCATGAGAAGATGCGCTTTAGGGAATATGTGGTGATAGCTTTCTAATATTAGTATAAGTTTGAAAATATTGCCCATGAGGATGGTAAATTTGGTTGGAAATTATTGAATGTCTGCTATCATAGTGATGAAGTGTTTGAAGATAACTTCTCTCTTCCTGCTGTCACAAAAATGTTCCCAGCAAACATCGAGAATCCTGTCCCAAGGGCAGACATTTTGGTTCAAACTTGTGGGGAGATAAGTGGAGGATATTCACATGTCCAAGGAGGCCAAAGCAAGGGAACATTTCTCCAAACTGTTCAAAAAAAATCACACAATAATGGAGTGAATTGAGTTTTTATGGAGTATAGGATAGGTTTTAATAGATGATGAACAATTCCAATATCTTTCTGGAATCACAAAGCATCCTTCAAAAACCAATACGAAGGAAATGTTTCATTTGTCAAATTCATTGACAAGCAGCAAGCTGCAGGTGATGAAGCCATAGCAATTGACTTTGAGGACAAGGTCAATTTTTAAGGGTGTGGGAGAATCAACATTGCTTCGACCTCTCAAACAACACTGTCAATGCAGACTCTGCTTGATCAAGATTGATTGCTTTGATCGCCACTAGAGTGGAGTTCAAAGGGACAAAGACTAATGCTTTATGCACAAAGACATAGGGACTTTGACCGATCACATTGTCGATCTTATAGGAGTTTTGGTCAAGCAGGTAGCACTCTTCTTGAGCAATGAATGTGATATTCTTTCAATCTTGGATTGGTTTCTGAGAAGGATTTTTGCGAGATTTGTTGTTTTCCATAATGGATATCTTGAATTCTTGAAATTTCTTCGTCTTCTCCATTGGATACTTTTTGAATCTTGAATTCATGTTTGCTACTTCAATTGAATTGACTTGAATTTTATGAGATTAATCTTCAAACTTTTGATCCAATTCCCTTACTAAATCCATGAGTTTGCGGAGTAACTCTTTTTTTGAAAATTCTCCTTTAGCCATGGAAGTAACCGGCTTTGATATCAATTGAAGTGAACCCACTTCTCATTAATTGCCACATTAAGAAAATAAAGAAAAATGGATTTGATTCGAGAGCAACCCTTCTTTCCCAATGATATTAGTTCTCAAAATGATAATTCTTTTTTAAATCTTTTTTGTCCATACAATGCCTTCTATTTATAGACTTTATTACAATCATCAAACTAACTAACTAATTTGATAATTGGATCCTAAATAACTAATTTGAGTTACAACAACTCAAAAAATGTTCCCAGCAAATGTAGAGGATCCTATCATAAGGGTAGATATTTTGGTTCAGACTTTTAGGGAGATAAGTGGACGATATTCACATGTCCAAGAAGGCCAAAGCAGGGAAGCATTTCTCCAAAATGTTCAAAAACATCACGCAATAATGGAGAGAATTGAGTTTTTACGGAGTATAGGATGGGTTTTAATGGACGATGAACAATTCCAATATCTTTTTGGAATCACAAAGCATCCTTCAGAAACCAATACGAAGGAAATGCTTCATATACCAAATTAAATAACAATCAGCAAGCTGAAGGTGGATGAAGACACAACAATTGACCTTGAGGACAAGGTCAATTTTTAAGGGTATGGGAGTTGTTAATAGACCCAAACTAGTTAGTTATGATCCAATTATCAAACTAGTTAGTTAGTTTGATGGTTATTATAAAGTCTATAAATAGATAGCATTGTAGCGAGGAAAAAAAAAAGATATGAAAAAAAATTATCATTTTGAGAATTAATCTCATTGGGAGAAAAGGATTGCTCTCAAATCAAACCCATTTTTCTTTATTTTCTCTTTTCTTTTCTTACTTGCCAATTAACAAGAAGTGGGTTCACTTCACAATTATACTAAAGGGCTGCTCAAGGAATGGATTTAAGTGGTGTTAAGTATTAGTTTAAAGGGTTGGTTGTAATAATTGGAAACTGAGACCTGAAGTGAGATTTGATATAATGTATAAGGGTGCAAAGTTCAACCTGCAAAGCATAATTTACCCTAAAACATATACAGATTACAGACATTTGAAATAAGCCAAAAGCAGTATGCATTTATTATGATTTATAGGTCAATTAAGTGAATAAGAAAACCAAAAAAACTATCACGGCTGGTACAATTTTGATTTTATTTATGCCGCTTTTATATCACTGCTGGTAGAATTTTGATTTTATTTATGCAGCTTTTATATTATTATTATTATTTGAGAATGATAGTTGTCTGTTCAGTCATATAGACAAATTAGAGGATCTTGAAATTAGATTAATTCAACACATACCAGTACAGATGTGGAGCATTGTGCAAGAGAATGTCACCACCAGAAATAACCCAGTAGAAGCCAACTATCCACCAGAAGAACGATGCCATGGTATTCGCAGACTCACACCTTTTGGTCGTACTGAAATCCACAAAATTGGTGACAGGTCAACCATGAATTCATCCCAGTGCATTTACTGAAGCAGTGTAGAGAACAAAATAATAATTGAGGACAAATCTACTACAGGAAGGTGTTTGAATCAAGGAATTAAAAACAGAATGTGTAGCTTATTTATTCAGATTAGAACACACGTATTGCCTACTTCAGAGTGCAACAACTTAAATTGTGGTATTGGAGTTGCGGACAGAGTTTAACACGATCGGGAATACAAGCCAAAGTAACATGAATTAGGTCAGATTAGAACACACATATTGCCTGCTCAGAGTGCCACAATTTAAATTGTGGTATTGGAGTTGCGGCCACAATTTAACATTGTGACACCCATCATTTCATTTATTTTAATTTCCTAATCCCTAAAATGCTTCCTATTCATAGACTTTATGACAACCATCAAACTAACTAACTAATTTGATAATTGGATCCTAACTTACTAATTTGGGCCTATAACAGAAGAATGGTAGTGAATTGAGACAAATCTATCTGACTCGTACAGAATCTTATGATCCTTGCGATTCAACCAGGAGGTGGACCACATCCCAGTAGGGTAATTTGAATTTGCAAAAAATATATTTTTTATTTTTTAAATGTTGGAAAGGTAAGGACCATGAATCCAGCAGCACTAGCACATCATTTTCAATTTAGTCATTTTAAATTTTTGGTATCCTATGCTTTTTAAAGACCTCACAGTTCATTAGCGACTGAAACACTACCTCTAAAATCTTCTTATATTTATATTTACAGAAGACCTTGTAAACGATTAAAATACTGCATTTTCTAAAGACTTCATAAGGGACTAGAACGTTGTGTTAGGTTTTTTCTCTCACATTTTGACAAACATTAATGAGATGTAAGGTGGCCTTTTAGTGATTGAAGTATATTTTTTTATAATAAATATTTTATATTACTTGTTAAATTCAATTAATAGTGACAGATCACGGTAACATTTGGACTCACATTTCTAGTCATAAAACATCTGGACTCACGTGATATCCTTCCGTATAAACAAAGTGATCAAATTAAATTATTAATTTTCAAGTACACTAATGTTCATTATTCAATATCTTCTACATTTTTAATATATAAAACATGATTTTTCTAGCATTTTTATTTTATACCAAATCTTACGATTTAATATTCAATATGATTCACGATTCTCAAATCTAGAATTTCCATTCATGATATGAATCTACATTTGACAACCATGGATATTAATGAGTCAATCTTAGTTTGTGTTCCAAAGCATTCAACAGTCAATCAAGAGGCCAGCTTGTTCTAGAACCTAGAAAAGTCTATAAAATGGTCCTTGCTGCTACTTTGAAGACAAGTAATTAAACTTCAATTTCCAAATCTTCACTTATTTTCTTTCCAAAAAATCTGAAGTAATTCCTTCAGTTTTGAAGATCAGGCTCTGAATTCCCAGATCTAATCAGGAGGTGGACTCCTCCCACACCTAATTTCATCAACCCTATCCTCTACAATTTATCCTACTTCATCTACTAGTCTGCTTAAATTTCTTGGGTTGCATCAATTTACTTCAACTGATTATTTTGCACTACTAAATGTTTGCCAGTTTTGTTCACTTGCACCGCAATCCTAAATTAGGGGCCAGCTAAAAAGAGCTCTATTTTTTAAAGAAAGTTACAAGACACAGTTCTTATTATTACTTTATAGTTTACTCAAGTAAGTATCTCAAATCAGGCTAAATATCACCCTAAACATTCAGAAATTACACTCATTGAGCTCCCCAACGGGTGTGTCACCATGAATTAGCTTATCCCACCATCCTTTGTAAGTGGCCATAAGTTTCACAATGTATAACAAATATCTTACTATAAATGATTGCACTTATCAAATGATTGCACTTATCGAGGGCCTTAATGCGTTCAGACCCTTAAAACTGCAAGCAAAGCAAGCACATAATGAGCCAAATGCATACCTAAACAATGTAGTACTTGACAAATGCAACTCTCATGCATTATCCCCAATAGAGAATATAAAGAAAATAATTTTGGCAACCATATCAAGATAATAATTCTCAACACAATTGTTTTTTGGTTTTAATTATTGAACTAACACACGCACATCATCCAGTATTTGTTCTACAAAAAGCTATCTTGCCTAATTTCTCTTAACATAATGCCAATGCTTGCTAACTTTGTGTTCAATAATCTCTAGACCCTTAAATGCCAATCTCTCCTCAAATAGTGTTTGTATGATTAGATTTCTAGCATGAAACCTGCTAATATATTTGCACGAGTCATATCGTGCTAGCAAAGATTCAATTAATAGTAATTTAATTGCATGTAATCACAATGGAAGAAGGCCAACATTGATGTAATAAAAATTCAAGACCAAATTCTCGAGAATGAAAGGCACATGACGAAGACCTATAAGAAGAATTTAAGCAGCTAGATATTTTAAAAATACATGATTAAATAGAATCTTTGATTTAGGAGATGACAGGCTTTGTGATTTTTGTCTTTAGGTGTCCTTTTTGTTAGTTTCCTTAATTCTAACTTGTAAGTTACCCTCCTCTGGAGAGGGCTCTTGTACACAACTTATCACCTACGGGAAGTAAATATTACATATCTGACATGAGTCAAAAGATGGTTGCAGGTAAAGCCACATGTCACATTTTATAATTAAATGGTTGTTTGTATGCTAGGTGTATCTAGCTTTCTTTTAAATCTCTGCATGTTTGCCACTTGTCATATTTTTGTTATTCTACAATTTTCTTTTCTCAAGTACATATATGAAATAACCTCATTATACCTCCTTAGCTACTGATACATAGGGATGTCAACTTTATTTGAAGGGAGCTTTGATGAATTGAAGTTGCCAATTTTGATATATTATTTTTTAATTTATTTTGCTACCTCTTTGGGCATTTCGAACCCCATAGCTTATGAATTTTAAGCTCTTATTGCTCGATTTTGCAATATGATTTTATAAATTGGCTTTTGCATAATTTCAATATTGATCTTAGGTCTTATTCCAGTCCAGCTTTGACAGCAATTGTTGGAATCTCCAACCAACTGCATCGATTTTGGTATTAAAGTTAAAGCCAAGATCTCTACTCCCTTTCGTAACCAAATAGTTCTTTTTTGGTTTTCCATTATTTATTAAGGGACTACTTTGGTTGATGTGATGCCTTTTGAAGGGAATGGAATGGTCATGAGTGTCCAATTTATACCTAGAAATAATTTGATGCTTGTCTTATCTTTTCCCCCCCTATTTGACTACAAAGAATCTGTCTTCTTATTTGCTTTCCTTTTTTTTTTTTTTTTTTTGGTAGAGTTTTTGAGGAAATTAAACTTCTTATTGACATGTAGGATCTTGTTTTTTTTTTTTTTTTAGGTTTCCCTTTGTATTTGCATCTGCTCCGGTGCCATTTTAATATACACTTACCTTTTACTAATCAAAAAATAAAAAATAAAACAAGAAATAAAAAACAGAGGACTTCTAGTCCCTAGCCCTTCTAATAATTTATTTTTTGACATTTCTTTTTCTTGTCAAAGAAAACATCATCACTAATTTTTACATAGAATAGGTCCCAAGTTCCCAATATCATAAAGTAACAACAAAAGAACATAATAACAAGAGTTAGGCAATTGCCAACCATCCCAATGTGCCTCGTGCTAATACGTACCACCCTCGTCCATAACCACTCCAGTTAAAATACCAAACAATGTAAGAAATTTCCTAAGCCTTATTTTATTTTGTGATTATCGTCCTCTATATCATCTCTCCAATTTGCATCGTCATATTCTTTTAAGAAAATAAAAGACCATATATATTTAAAATTCAAGCCTATAGTGCCTTAATATATCAGATGTCGGTAAGGCCGGACAAACTCATGATTATAGCTCACGCCAAATTGTCCAATGAATCTACATCGCACACCCAATAACAATAATAATAGAACTGAAACGAGGGATAATGTAAACCTATAATCAAATTCAGAAATAGTTAGGAGAAAGCAAGCGTTTACGCTCACCTCGATCGACTAGTAATACCCAAAGCCCCTACAGAGTCATCATCGTCACTAGCATTTGCATCTGCATTCGAATCCGGCCGCGCCTCTCCCTCATCTCGGAATCTCCTGCCGTTCCTCCTCCTATACTCCACCCACACCAGAACCGCATGCACCAAACACTGCAGCGCGTAACCGCAGATCCAAATCCTAATCGGCACGTTAGGCCGCTCGTTCGCGGTGCAAATCAGCATCACCACCGACACCACCACGAACGCCAGGTTCCACGACATGTCCAGCGCCACCACCGGCTTGGAGTAACCCCAGTCGGCGCGCCGCTCCTCCAGCTCCAGCGCCGCCGTCTCCCGCACCAGCATCGAGGGCCCCCTCCGCCCCATGGCCTGCCCTAGCAGCATCCCGAGCGTCCTCGGTCGCGTCTCCCGACGTGACCGCAGCAGCGGCGCCGATGTCGCCTCCGTCGCAGACGTCTCCGCCATTTGGAAAATTCTAGAGAGAGAGAAATTCAATGGTTTCGAGAGAGAAACAGTGCGTACTTACATAATTTGATTTTGATGTTTTACATACGCACTCTGTAGACACTTCGCTTCTCTTCTCTGAGTGGGGTTGAACGGTAGATGGATACGAAGCTGTAGAGAGGAGGGGAGGGCTGGATTTGTACTCTTCGTTTTTTTAACTCGCAGGCTCGCAGCTTGTTTCCCATTCTTTTCCTTCCTTTAAATGGCTTAATTACCGTATCACACGGGTTCAATTCGTGGGTCAAGCGAGATTTGTACAGCGTACATCTCTCCAATTTATTTCTAATTTATCCATTAACTATGTAATTTATTGAGAGATACAATAAACTTGAGCCTCTTTCCGAGATAGTATCCAGATCGTTACACTTTTTGTACAGGTCAAAACTTACCTGACAAAAAATTTTGCTACCTTAGGACCATTATAGTTACGGCCGCTGTTCACTGGAGTTTCGATCGCTAGCTCTCTTGTCATCAGGTCACCAACTTCTTTAACCTTTTGGCACTGGACAGGCGTCAGGCTCCACACATGGTCTTACGATTTTGCGGAGATCTGTATTTTTTGTAAACAGTCGCTCGAGCTTAGTCACTGCGACCCCCTTTATAAGGAAACGCCTTGCGTGAGTTCTGTGTTATAAAAAAAAAAAAAAAAAAATTTACCCAACCTTAACTAAAAGAAAGTTACAGGTTAATTCCAAAACTATTTACATAAATTACGTGCAACAATTTATCCTTTCCTCACAATAATAGTTATAATTAACAAAATTTATTTAAACAATATACACATAAAATAAAAAATAAAAATATTATAAACTAAAATACTCTTATATAAACTTTTTACTGCTAAAATTATAGAACTAAAATGGAAATATGTTATAGTTTTATATGAATACTATTTAATCTTTAATAAGTTCATATAATATTTATTTTTTAGTATTAAATATTTTTCTTTTCTCGTCTTCGTACTATTGACTAAATTATATTAAAATTATAAATACCATGTGAAAATTAGAATATTATTACAAGTTAATAATTTAAATAATAGGGACCGGATCTTTAGTCTTTATTTGCACCTTCGATGTCTACTATCATCTCAATCGGACTCGCTGCGAAGGAATTTAGACTTGGGCATTGCATTAGTTAGGTCAGATTAAACAATTAATGCATGCTTTGTGGCTAGAATGCTTAAATTAATAAGCATCATATCTGGCCAGTTGGAACCAAACTTCTCAATAAATAAGTAAACAATAAACAATAAACAATGTAAAAGTTGGAATGAGTTATATTTTTTTTTATTATGATATAAAAACCGTATCGATACTTTACCATAAGCACAAGTAATAGGGTAAATTAAATCTGTATATAGTTTAATTTAAACCTCTTCTAAAACAACAAGAAGCCCACCCCCAAATGCCCTAATTAGATTTTTGTGAGTATATATTGAGATATAATCTCTCTCTCTCTCTCAACCCAAATAGCGCACAAATTTCGGTCTTTTGGGAACAAATTACTTTTGCTCAGCTTTTTTGAAACTTTTTTGTTATAATTCTTTTTTAAGAAAAATTAGTTTTTTTTAACTTAATTTTAAGAACTTTTAGGTGGATTATTACATTTGTAGGGGGGAAATGGTTAAAAAATGCTCAAAATATAAAATGCTACAAATTCGTAAAAAAATGTAGTTTTTTTTTTGGGGTGTGTTTCTAGATTTTCATATTTTTAATGCTATATCTGATATGAACTTTTAAGTTAATTTTTTTATTTTTTTACCCGTATTTGTTGAATAAATTATATTTTAAAATAAAAAAATTATAAAATGAAATTACAAAATTATATTTAATAAAATATTTTTTTAAAAATTAATTATTGCTAAATTTATAAAATTATCATTAATCAATTATAAAAATACTATTTAATCAATTATAAAAGCACACTATAATAAAGTGACCCTACACCCGTGACCAAAAAAAATACACGTATAGAAAAGAAAACCACGATTGGACAAATTATCTCGACCTATAAACCATAGAAAAGGGGGCTACAATAGAGGTTACTGCAGCCGCTGCAGTATCTCCAAATAACGTCGTTTTGATTATTTTTCACGCAAGGTGATACCGTTTCACTTAAATCTCCATATTCAAATAAGAATTGATGCATTCGAATATGAAACTTAAGTGAAACGGCGTCGTTTTAAGTTAAAAATAATTGAAACGTCGTTGTTTTGGGATACTACTACTGTAACGGCTAAAGTAACCCCCTACTGCAGCACCTGTGTCATATAAACTATGGCTTAGTTAAGTCATTTTTGTATAAATTAATCATCTTTGTTTGGATAGGTGTGAAATAGTATATGCAACAAAATATAAATATTTTTTTTCTTTTTTACATACATTACCGAACATTCTAGACAGTTTTTCAACCATTTACGCTCTCACCTTATTTTCAGCTGATCTTTTTAGCTTTGAAAACAGGTATCAAAGAGGCTTGAAGTATTTTTCTGTAATAAAAAATATATAATAATGTACCTAAATCTTTTAAAAATAAATTAAGGTTGTGTTTGGTTAAAAAAATGTTACGTATCTTCATGGCTGAATCAAATTCAAAACAAAAAGTATGAAGAAAAGCAAGTGAGCAATTATATTTGTTCTCTATAACATTTACATGAGAAATAGAACCCATAATTTACAGTAGAATAGGAGAAGTTTGGAAGAGACATGGAGAAACAAAAACAAAGTAATCTGGACGTGAAACCTTTAGTTGAAGGAGATACAATGAAGCCAAACATCAAAGCTTGACAAGAAGATGAGCACCGTTAGATCGCTTGGGGTGAATTGCAAGTAGACGGCGCAGGTGGATCCACAGTGAGCTTCAATCCCAACCTTCCGTCCATGGAATAATCAAGGGTCCAGATAAAGTCGGGAAGGTTGGCAATTAATGAGAAAAGACAGAATACAAAGGTGAATATCGAAAAGCCAAATGATGTGAATGAGGAGTCATCCAATGGACCTTTTAGAAGGGGCAAAACAGGCACAACAGGTGAAGGTAAGAATGTGTCAAACCTGAAGGCTCCATAGGATTGTTAGGCTGAGCCCATTGGGTTTCATTAGACCTAGCTCGTATCTCACACAAGCTATCATCATCCGGTAGAAATTATATATATATATAGCTAGATCAATCCAAGAGTTAAATAAGGCCCACATTTAATGGTTTAATAGCCACTCTGTCAGGACTAGTACAATCCAGTTAGTAGTATAAATAGAAAGTACAAGTTCAGTAGGGTTTTTTTTTATGAAAATTTCGTGAATCAAGCTGTCAAGCTTTTGTAAGGAGATACCAACCTCCAAGTGGAAAACTATCAATGCAATCTTTAATCCATCTTTCTTTCATTCCTCAATTCTTTTTCTTCTATTAAACTTTGTAGCTTTCAAAATAGGCAAGTCCAAAGCTATAGGAAAAGGGCTTCATCAGTTGGTATCTGTAATAACTCCCAAAATTTAAAATTTTCAATATTCATATTATTTTGTTATATTATAAAAAAATTTAATTTTTATACAAATATTATTTTAATATATATATAAGCTATAAAATCTAATGGTCAAAAGTGACCATGTGTACACCTTGGTTAGCTTGAAAATGCCGTGAGAAGCAAAGCACAAAAAAAAAAAAAAAAAAAGAATTGAAGCTTCCTGAAAGTTTCACTTTGCTTGGCCACCAAGCATGTGACTTTATATATATGTGTGAATGAGTGTGTGTGTGTGTGTGTGTTATGTGCTGGGAGAGTGAACCGAGAGAGAAGAGAAAATGAAGAGAGAGAAAATGAAGAGGAGAGAGAAAGAGGAGAAAAAAATGAGGATTTAGGTTCAGGAATAACGGGGTTTTGATATTTTTAACGTTATGATCATCATGGCGGTGTTAGATTGTGGTTATTCGGCCTTAAATGAGAGATACGAAGAAGCAAAATTATAAAGTGTTGGGGTTTCTTCACTCTTCTCCAAATTTGAGGTAGGGATTTAATACATTTTATTTACATATATGTGATATGAAAATATTTTGATAAATTTTTATGTGATCATTTGGTATGAATGTAATTAAATTTAGATTACTTTGTATGAATTCTGTCCAACCCAAAACACCAAAATATCACTGCAAAAAAAAAAAAAAATGGAGCTCACTGGAACTAGAAAGAATTATAGAGAAGAATATGCCGAAGCATATTCCATGAAAGTTTCCAAAATTTTTCTTTAGCCCCAATAGTGTTATATAATTATTATTTGACCCCAAAAGTTTTACAAAATTTCAGTTTAACCCCTAAATTACTAAAAATTTCAATTTTAACCCCAAACTTATTAAAAATTTACAAATTGGTCCCAAAGTTTTGGGTAATTACATAGTAACCCCCAAAGTTTGGAATAAATATGAAGTGACGCCAAGGCTTTTTAAAATTATGATTTTGCCCCTAAAGTTATGAAAAATTATGATTTTGTCCTTGAAGTTGCAGTTTGATATTTATAGTTACATGCATGGAAGATGTGAAATTGAGAATGCTCAATTTTGAAATATTTGAGTGATTTACGTTATTAACAGAGATTGATTATGAAAGTGATGATGTGATGTTGTTAGTTGATTCTAATGAGCTGTTTTGTTGAGATGATAATAATGAAAATAAAGGAAATGTGAACGATGTTGTGATTGCGAGGCTATAGATACTGAAAAATAGGAAGGGTACAGAGATTACTCTTGGGTTGAAAAACCCTAAACTGCGTAGGGGTTGGTATTCATGCCAGTAGGTTAGTAGCCTACAATGATGATAATTATTGGGCTACTCGTGGCCATCAGGTCTGGACCCGTAAACGACGATATTGTATAGTATCTGCCCGATGATTGTGATGTGATGGCAAAGAGATGAATGAAAGATAACAATTGAATCCTTTTTGAGATGTATGTTGACGTATGTTTTGATGTTGGGATGCGAGACGATTTGAAATTCATGAATTTTTTATATGAAATTATTGCTAATCCGATTTTTGTGTACATATCATATATATTGTTATTATGCATCGGGGGCACAAGTGGAATAGTGCTCACGTCCCTGCAGATTTTTTTGCAAAACGTGAACCTGAGACTTAGGTGGGCCATTGCTGGATTTACTTTTGCATTGCTGTGACATTACTTAGAACTGTAATATCATTAATTTGGGGGATTTATTTGATATGATTGTAAAGGCTTGGAGGCCTAACTCCCTATTATTTGTTGAAGTTGTAGTTGGAGCACTGTTGTCTTGTTACACCGAAGTTTAGTTTTTATTAAACACCTTTAGTTTATTAATAAAATTATTATTATTATTATTATTATTATTATTATTACATAATATAGATGTTTGCTCCAAGGTGGTGGTGCAACTCTGATTAGGGTAACGGATATTTTAGCACATGTTGTGTATGATTCTTTTCCTCACTCCACGGGGTTTGAAAAATCAGGGTGTTACAGTATCAGAGCCAGACATGGCAGATGTTACCAAATCTGCAATGTAACAATAAGAAATGATGAACCAGCTATTAAAAAAGCAAAAAAAAAAGTTTGAAGCTTGAGATAGGAAGATTGAAGAATTAACTGCTTACCTAGCCACCATATCTAGCAATGGTAAAATTACCAAACCAGATCAAGATGAAAGGAATTCTTAGAATTCCAATTTTTCTAATGTTCATGAACAGCCTGGTAGCAATCATCAAGGTTTTTATGGAATCCATGGTAGATCGATTAAGTTGGAATTTCCCAAGTTTTGCTGGAGAGAATCCAGCTGAGTGAGTCTATAAGGCCCAACAATTTTTCGCTCATTATGAAATTCCAAAGCCCAAGAAGTTGGTGATTGCCTCCATGCATATAAAAGGTAAGGCCCTAATTTGGTTTCAAGATTTAAGTAATTCAGGGCAAATAAGGCCATGGTCTTAAGGCCATACAGGTTAGGTTTGGAGACAGCCCATATAAGGATCCTGTGGATCAGCTCATAAGATTGAAACAAACTTTTACTATAGAGGATTTTAAGACCCAATTTGAAGCCATTACTAATAAGGTGACTAGATTAAGTGAAGATCATAAGCTGAGTTTCTTCCTTACTAGGTTAAAAGAAGAAATTAGGTATGCTGTTAAAATGTTTAACCCGAGAGATCTCATTGCAACTTATAGATTAGCTAGGTTACAAGAGCAAAATCTAGCAGTTTCTAAAAAGTAATACCCAAACCCAACACTGTTAGTACTACTATCATTCATAGTAAAGGCCCATTTTCAAACGGACAAACTAAGGTGCTGCCATGGAAATGAGCTATTAACAATACTGTTAAAGTCGGAGCAGTTTCCAATTTCAGCCCCTCAAGTGGTGGGAAAATTGCCAGTTAAGAAATTAAGTACTGAGGAGATGAAAAATGGGAAGGCAAAAGAGCTGTGTTTCCACTGTGATGAGAAGTGGAATAGAAACCACAAGTGTAAGAGCCCAAAGCTCTTTGTGCTAGAATCTCTTTTTGATGAGGATGAAAGTAGAGAATCAGAAGAGGAATTCTCAATTTTTGAAGAACAACAGTATCAAGAGGGGAATAGGTTAAAGAAAGTCAACAGTCATCTGAAATTTCTCTCCATGCTATCGCAAGGACCCCACAACCTCAAACATCAAGGTTGAGAGGTTCTATCAATGGTAAGTTGTTTACTGTATTGATTAACATTAGAAGTACACATAATTTTGTAGACTCAGGATAGCTAGAGTATGTCACTTAATACAAAAGGTGGGCCTTTTTCGGCAGTAAGGGTAGCTAATGGGGAAAAGTTGAAGAGTGTTGGTTTTTGTGAAGGGGTGCAAGTAATTATCCAAGGGTACAGATTCAGTGTGGACTTGGTCTTATTACCCTTAGTGGGTTGTGACATGGTTTCAAGGGTGCAATGGTTGAGGACTTTGGGAACTATCATCTTTAACTTTGAGGAGTTGAAGGTGAAATTTCAATGTGGGGAGAATTCAATCTACTTAAAAAGAGTTCAAAAAAAGGGTGTTGAGATAGAAGAAGTTGATTTTGATCAATTGGGGGTTAAACCTATGAAGGATTATGTTTTGTATATTGTTGAATTAAATGAAATTAAAGGCAAAATTCAGGAAAGAAGTGAGAAAATAAGGAAATTGTTGATAGAATACTCAGATATTTTTTCAGAACCTAAAGGATTACCTCCAGTCAGGGGGCACGAGCATAAAATAATCCTTCAAACAAAGGACTAAACCCATTTCTGTCAAGCCCTACAAGTATCCTCGTTATTAGAAAGACAGGACTGAGAAGATTGTCAACAAATTACTTCATTTAGGCCTAATCTAACCAAGTTAATCCTTATTTTCATCTCCAGAAATATTGGTGACGAAAACTGATGGCACTTAGAGGATGTGTGTTGATTATAGAGCTCTTAATCAGGTAATCATTAAAGACAAGTACCTCATTCCTATAATAGATGAATTGTTGGATGAGCTGCATAGAGCTACTATTTTTTCTAAATTGGATTTAAGATCCGGATATCATCAAATCAAAATGGTGCAAAATGATAGATAAGAGGCTGCATTCAAAACTCATGTTGGGCATTATGAGTTCTTAGTTATGCTTTTTATCTTAACTAATGCTCCAGCTGCATTTCAGAGTTTAATCAATGAAATATTTCGGCCTTATCTTAGAAAGTTCATTTTTTATGACATATTGATTTATAGTAAATCTATGGAGGATCATTTGACTTATTTAGACATTGCTCTTGGCTTGTTAAGAAAACACCAACTTTATGCAAAAGAGTCTAAGTGCAAGTTTGCGTACCATAAGGTGGATTATTTGGGACATATTATCTTGAAGGAAGGAGTGAAGGCAGATCCTAAAAAAGTCCAAGCTATGGTGGAGTGGCCCACACTTTCATCAATAAGGCCTAGATTCCTAGGTCTCACAAGTTATTATAGAAGATTTATTAAAGGGTATGGAAGGGTAGTCAAACCATAGACTGAATTATTAAAGATTGATGCCTTTAAATAGGGTGATATGGCAAAAAGGGCATTTAGAGATTTAAAGAGAGCAGTGAGTAACTCACCTGTTTTAACATTGCCTGATTTATCTAAAGTTTTCTTTGTTGAATATGATGTATCAGGGGGAGGTATTGGAGTAGTTTTGATGCAAGAAATGAAGCCCATTGCTTTCTTTAGTCAGCCACTTAAAGGGAAGGCTATTCATTTGTCCATTTATGAGAAAGAATTATTTGCCTTGGTACAAGCAGTAAGGAAATAGAGTCCTCACTCGTTAGGGCAAACCTTTGTGGTGAAAACAGATTATCATAGTTTAAAGTTCTTGTCGGAATAGAAGATTGGAACTCCATCCCAACAAAAATGGGTGACTAAATTATTGGGCTACACATTTCACATTGAATACAAGAAGGGAATTGATAATAAGGTGGCTAATGCACTTTCAAGGATGTATGAATTGGAGAACAGATAATCAGTTCATTCTACTTGCTTAGCAGTCACTCTTAGTGGGCCTTATCCTACTATTTTGGAGGAGATCAATAAAAAGTATGCAAATAACCCGCAATGCCAATTTATTGTGCAGCAAATGAAGGAAGATATTATTGGTATGTATAAATTTTCTTTTAAGCATGATTTGTTATTTTATAAATAAAGGCTTTATGTTCCTGAGGTAAAGGAAATTAAGAGGAAGATTTTGAAGTATATTCATCATGATTTTATTTTTAGGTAAAAGGTTCAGAAGACAATACAGAAAGCATTAAATGAGTTTTATTGCCAAATATGGAGGGGGATGTCAGATAGTGGGTGAAGGAATATGACACTTGTCAAAGGTGTAAATATGAAAATGTGGCCCCTCGTAGGTTATTGCAGCCTCTTCCTATTCCAGTGAGGAACTGGACAGACGTATCTATCGACTTCATAGAGGGTCGACCTAAATTCAGTGGAGCTACAGTTATTTGGGTGATCATTGATAGGTTGTCTAAGTTTGCCCACTTCATCCCACTTTCTCATCCTTACAAAACTACCATTTTAGCTCAACTCTTCATGGTTAACATTTTTAAGCTACATGGTTTGCCTGTAACTATAGTTTCTGATAGGGATTCATTATTTACCAGTTCTTTTTGGAAGGAGCTTTTCTCAAATTTGGGCACACAATTACACTTTAGTTCAAGTTATCATCGACAAACAAATGGCCAAACTGAAGTTACAAACAAGTACTTGGAAACTTATTTGGCTATTTTTTATTAGAAATACCTAAAATATGGGCTAGTTGGTTATTCATGGTTGAGTGGTGCTACAACAACTATTTTCATTCAAGTATTCAACATACTCCTTACGAGGCCTTATACGGATTTCCACCTCCCACTCTTAAAGATTATATATTAGGAATGGCTAAAGTGGGGTCAATTGAGGATATATTGCAGGAACAGACTAGGATAGCAAAACTCCTCAAAGAGCATTTATGTGTAGCATAGAATCACATAAAACAACAAGTATATAAAAACAGAACTAAGAGAACTTTCAAAACTGGGGATTAGGTGTATCTCAAGTTACAGCCATACAAGATAACTTTCAATAAAAAAAAAAAAGAAGATTTAAAGTTTGCTTCAAGATATTTTGGGCCATATCAAGTAAAACAAATCAGTGCAGTGGCGTATTTGCTTGATTTACCAACACAGTCATTCATACATCCAGTTTTTCACGTAACACAGAGTTTACCCTTCACTGTCTTACCAACAGTGGACAAGGAGGGCCATCTGGTGCCGGAACCAGAAAGGATATTGCAAATCAGAGATTGTTGCTGAGGAAAATGACTTTTCCAAGAGGCTCTCGTTCAATGGCAAGGACAGCTTTTCGACGATGCAACTTGGGAACCATTGAAGAGGCTTTTGCAAGAACACCCATAGCTTGAGGACAAGATGGGTTCTAAAGAAGGGATGAGTTGTTACATATCTTCATGGCCGAATCAGATTCAAAATAGAAAGTTTAAAGAAAAACAAAAGAGTAGTTATATTTGTTTTCTACAACATTTACACAAGAAATAGAATCCACAATTTATAGCAGAACAAGAGAAGTTTGGAGTAGACATAGAGAAACAAAAACAGAGTAATTTGGAGGTGAAGCCCTTTATTGAAAGCGATACAATGAAGCTAAACACCAAAGCCTGCTAAGGAGATGAGCACCATCAGATTGCTTGGGGTGAATTGCAAGTGGACAGTGTAGATGGATCCATAATGAGCTTCAATCCCAACCTTCCATCCATCGAACAATTAGGGTCCAGATGAAGTTGAGAAGGTCGACAATTAATGAGAAGAGATAAGATACAGAGGTGAATATCGAAAAGCCAAGTGATATGATGAGGAGTGATTCAATGAACCTTCTAGAATAGGCAAAACAAGCATAACAGGTGAAGGCAAGAATGAGTCAGACTTGAAGGCTCTATAGGGTTGCTGGGCTGAACTCACTGGACTTCATTAAACCTGGCCCATTTCTCACACAAGCTATCATCATCCGGTAGAAATTATATATATATATATATATATATAGGTGGATTAATCCAATAGTTAAATAAGGCCCACATTCAGTGGTTTAATAGCCACTCTATCCGGCCTAGTATAGTCCAGTCAATAGTATAAATAGAAAGTACAAGTTGAGTATGGTTTTTTTTTATCAAAATTTCATAAATCAAGCTGTCAAGTTTTTGTAACAAGATACCACCCTCGAAGTGGAAATTTATCAATGCAATCTTTAATCCATTTTTTTTTCTTCCTTAATTCTTTTTCTCATGTTAAACTTTGTAACATTCAAAATAGGCAAGTCTAAAGCTATAAGTAAAGGGCTCCATAAAAAACTGGTAATTTTTTTGTAGTTTGCTTTTTTTCAACTTATATGGCTTTTTTATCAATTTTTTAAGTTGTAACTTTTAGGTATATTAATTATATTTATAAAAAATAAAATGAAAATGAAAATTTTCACGTCAATTTAGTTAAAAGCTATTATGTCATAAAAAAGTAATAAAAGACATATTTTTTTTATTTTTTAACTTTTATTACCCAAACGTACATAATTTTTTTTTAATTTTCTTTTACAAATGCAATGAATAACCTTAAAAGTTGTAACTTCTAAAAAAAATTAATTTTGGTAAAAAATATAAGACAAAAAAATTACCAAAAGAAATTAAAACTCTTTTGTAATCAAACCACGTCTAAGGTTCGATTAACCAAAAAAATCATATGAAATGATAAAAAAAAACTTTTCAACATAATATCAAGTGTGTATATATAAAAATCTGTATAATAATATAGCTTATTGATTTGGCATTTGTATATTTTCAACCGTTAGATTTATTTAATGGTCAAAATTACTTATTTCTCACTCTACTTTAATTGTCTTTTAGGTCACTTCACATGAAAATATAATCCCTCAATATTTTCATATATTTTTTAATAATTTTTATATATAAAAAATTTTAAATTAATATCTATATAATAAAACACATCACATTTCAAAAATATTCCTCTCACAAATTATAATGGACGGCTGAGATTCAATTTTATTTTAAAATCAATGGCTGAGATAAGTGACTTCTCCCACAAGCTCCCGCCTACCCAAAAACATACCCAAAAAAAAAAAATTAACGGCTGGGATTTAATTTGGTCTTTTAATGGTTGGGATTTCATTCCATTTTTCACCTTTTCAGCCCTGTCTAATCTCACATCTCACCTCCTCATCTCTCCGCCCTAATCGGTCAAAGAACTTTTCACTAAAGCCTTCTTTCTTTGTATCTTTCATTATTGCCGAGTGTTTGTATCCTCCGTCCCCGGGGAGTCGTGCATCGTGCGTCGGCGCCGTGTTTATCTCGGCGACTCTCAAGGTCTTGGGCGTAATCCCGGCTTTCCTCTTAATCGCAACCATGGCGGTCCTGGTGGACGTGTCCGTCCAGTTCATGATGAGGTTCACGCGTGCCGAAGGGTCGACGACGTACGCCGGATTGATGTACGAGTCCTTCGGGCGGTTGGGATCTATGATACAACGCCGACTCAGTCCGATTCACCCCCGCTTTTGCACGATTCCAACAGATTCTCACCGATTTTGGGCGTTTTTGTTGCAGGTTAAACTATGAAGGGAGGTAGAGTGAAGACAGAGAACAAAACACGGATCTGTGATGCGGTGTTAACTATGAAGGGAGAGTAATTTTTTTTTTTGAGATTTTTGTTGAGGTTGTGGTGTTTTAGATCTGTGATGTGGCGTGAGCTCTTTATGTGTTTTTGTTGATGGTTTTGTCTATGTTGTTGTTTCTAGACTATCAGTGAAGAGGTGCCGGAGGCGAGAGAGCCAGCAAAAAGCCTGCGAAGAAGGCAAATGTATAATGCTGTAAATTATGCAGAGTGACAGGGAGAACGAACAGGGAGTTAGAGATGGAATGTGTAAAAGTGTGGGTTTCATGGTACATTCCTACTTGGGCATAAGATTTTGGATTTTACCAGAGATTTAGGGCTTGACTTATTTTCTGGGAAACATTTATGAGTGGGGAACCCTCATTTTGAACTCCTCTCCTTTGGCCGGTGTCAAACGGTTCTCTGTGTATACGTATATATATGCTTACGTATATTATTTATTCAGTCTACATATTTATATACACACAGTAGCTATCCACCGTCAATTCCGGCACAAGGAAGGGGCATTTGTCAAATCGATTTTAACAGATTTATCAATTTGGGTATCAACTTCTCGCAGATCTACATCTTGGGTCGAATGTACTTCTCACGGCCACACGGAGAGACAACTGATCTCCGAGTCATGTATTGAAATATTCTAAGAATGTATTTGTTTTTTTTTTTTTGGTAATTAGAAAGTATTTGTTTGTGCAACCAATTTTTATAGCTATTAAGTCCCACCGTGGGGGGGTTCGGCGTGAGTATCTTTTCCTTCCTGGGAGCTCCGTTCTTTCTCTCTCTAAAACGAATAGTTGTAATTGGGATTTGTACAGAGAAAATTGAAAGTTAATCTGGAATCGAAGTCTGCTGGTGAGCCCAGCGAGTTCAATTCAGAGAGTTTTAAATTAGACACGTCATATCACGTTAATTAATTATACTATTTTTGATGTACTTATATGGTTGTGATGGTTGTGTACGTGATAAAGGAGAAGGGGATGAGAGAGAGAGAGAGAGAGAGAGAGAGAGAGGGGGGGGATAAGAGATTAATTTTGAAATTCAAACCATTACAAAAACAAAGAGCTGTTTTTTCAATTGTAATCTGTTGTTTTAATTTTTGAATTTTTTTAAAATAAATTTTTGAAATAATTTTGTTAGCATTCTAAAATTTTTTAACCATTAATCATTTTAGACTATTTTAGGAGGTGTTTAGTTGAATAAAATTAATTAAAACTTATCAACTTTATTAAATTTTTGTACTTCTTTCAATTAAATATTATCACTTATATATTAAATTTTTATACTTTTAGTGTATTTTTTAATCAAATGTTTGTTAACTAAACACCCTCTTAATTACTTTAAAATTTTTTTTAACATAATTGATGTTTTAACTCAATTATTAAGGCCTATTTGGTGATGTTTCTCATTTCTATTTATGTTTTTAAAATTTTGTAATCTCGTAACAAAAATATATTTGATAAATTTATTTATGTTTTTTTGTTTTAAAAAAATCATAAATAGAAAAACGTAAAAAAAAAAACATAAATAGAAAAATGTAAATAAAAAAAAAGATGTTTTCTTTCATGCTTTTTCTTGTTGGCAATATTTTGTTAATTTTAAAATTTTGTCTATTTTTGTTATATTACATAAAAATAAATTATTTAATACAATAATTTTAATAAATAATATAATTAAATTCAATAAATTAAATTAATTATATAAATTAATATAAATTATTTTTAATAAATAATAAAACTAATTTAATTTAATATAATAATTAATTATTGCTAAATTATTTGAAATAAATATAATAATTAATTTATTAATTTAATAATTAAATTAATTTACATAAAAATAATTAATAATAAATAATTAAATTACATTAATTTTTAATTTAATTTAATTTAATAATTATTATTAAATTATTATAAATAAATATCATAATTAAATTAATTATTTATGATTTAATTAATTTAAATTATATAAAATAAAATTTTTATAAATTATTTTAATAAATAGTTAAATGAATTTAATTAATTTAAAAATAAATAATTTAATTTAATAATTAATCTAATTTAATTATTTATTTAATATGAAATATATTTTATTAAATTATTTTTAATAAATAATATACTTTAATATATTTATTGAATTTGATATAATTTAATTATGTTTTTATATTTATTGAATTAAATGATTTTAATAAATAATTTACTGAATTAATTAAATTAAATTAATATAAAATATATTTTATTAAGTTCTATTAATTTTTAAAATTAAAAAATTAAATATTTTCTAAAATAAAAAATTAATAATTATAAATAAACTTACATTTTCAAACGCAGTTTTAATTTTTATTTTAGAAAAAATAAATGACAACAGAAAACAAAAAATAAAAAACAGCCATAGAAAAACAATAACAATAAAATGACAGCGTTGTCAAACGGGCCCTAAAAAATTATGTCTATTAGATATTGTCAACTAAATTTTTTATTTAAAATTGTATTTAAATTTCAATTTTAATGTACTTAAAGCATAAATTTTAAATATATACATTTTTATATTTTTATGTCATTTATATAATAAGGAAATTTAAAATTTAAGATTTTTCAATTGTAAGATTCCTCAATGGTCAAGATTATTTATTTTCCTTTTCACTTTAGTTATCTTTCCGGTCACATCACATAAAAATAATAATCCCTCACTATTCTCATTTATTTTTTGGATATTTTTTATATAAAAGTTTTAAAATTAATATTTTAAAAATTTTGATAATATTTGTATTAAATAAAAAAATTATACACATTTATTAAATAATATATGAATACCTATTACACAAAGTCAATTAAATTTTTTATTTAAAAATATATTTAAACTTTAATTTTCTTTAAAGTTTTATTAAAAAATAAACATGTAAATTAAAATTTCAATTTTGGTGTGCTTAAAATTTAAATTTTAAATACAAACTCTTTTACAGTATTTGTGTCAAATTTTGAATTTCAATTTTTCAATTTCAAATTTTTTTAACTGTTAGATTTGCACAATGTCCAAAATTACTTCTTTCGCTTTTCACTTTGGTCGATCACGTCACATGAAAACACAATCCCTCACTATTCCAATATATTTTTTAAATACTTTTTAAATATAAAAGTTTTTAAATTAATATTTTAAAATTTTTGATAATTTTTGTTACATACAAAGTAATCTGAATGATGTATAGATACTAATTTTTGATAATAAAATTACATACATTTATTAAATGATGTATAGATACTTATTAGACAAAGTAATCTAAATCTTCTTATTTAAAAAAAATATTTAAGTTTTATTGTTCTTTAAAATTTTATTAAAAATAAACATTTAAATTAAAATTTTAATTTTAATTTATTTAAAACTTAAATTTTAAATATATACACTTTTATACTTTTTGTATCACTTATATAATAAAGAAACTTAAAATTTTGAATTTGAGATATTTTTAACTGTTAAATTTATTCTATATTTATGATTATTTTTTCCTCTTACTCTTCACATATTTTTAAATGCTGTATGGATACCTTAATTTTTTTAATTAGTAATTTTTATTTTTGTAGATTATTTCTACATTTTTTTTACGTTTGTTTTATAAATTTAAACTTGAGTTATTTATACACTAAATTATAATCATGTGCCTTTAGGCACAGGCAATTACTAGTTTTAAAATAAGTGATAATATTTGTAATAAATAGTCAAATTTTATACCTTTATTAAAATTATATAGATACCTTAATCTCTTTTAATTAGTAACTTTTAATTTTATAGATTATTTTAACAATTCTTTATATAAATTTGTTTTATAAATTTAAATTTGAGCTATTTACATGCCAAATTATATTTCTGTACCTTTAGGTACGAATGATTACTAATCATATATAATTCCCCTCAAGTTTGGCATTATATATTATATACACACACTTTTTTTTTTGGGTAATCAAGGGAGTTCGGGGTCAATTTGTATGCACCTCGACTAATTTCTGAGACCCTGAAGTTAATGATCGAGTAAACCCTCCTGTTAACGGCAGATCCAAGATTTGTTACTGGGGGCACCAAGCATCAAAGAAAATAACAACGATCGATTTATTTTTTGAATTAAGAGTAGGAGAAAAATGATGTTATTTTTAAAGAGAGAATAAATTATCCTTGAGTATTAACTGGTGAATATACTTTTCACGATTAATAGTTCAAGCACTTGAAGTTTATTAGAGATGTCCCTCGTTACAAAAAATAAAATATAATTATTATTAAGTTTTTTTAGCTATAAAATTTATTGTGCTTTATGCTATATTTACTGATAGTATGAACAAAAATATATAATAGTGTATTAGAATAATACATTTCATTTCACCAAGAATACTAAGTTTAATTCTTATAAATTTCTTTTATATTGAAAAATTCTGAGTTAAACTTAAACTTTCAATAAAACTAAAATATTTTAATTTTTAATTAAAATTAAAATAATAAAGAGGATATCTTAGTAATTTAATCAAGGGTCACTTCTCCTTCCCCTTGCCCCCTTGTGGCTTCCCGAGGAGTATTATACACGCGCGCACACGAACACTTGCATCTAGGATGACAATTTTTTTTTTTTTTTTTCTAAATCAATCCATGATTCTAACCCCCAATTCGGAGCATGTACTTGGGTTCAAAGCAAAAGCCATAAAGCCTATAATAAAGTGAAACCACAACCAATTTTGGGAAATCCTCCGTAAGAATCAACTTCCCAACTTAGTAATTCAAGTCTCAATTAATGATATAGCTAGGGATGAAAAGTAAATATGCCATTCAAGTGAAAAGGTGACTCTTTTACTTCATGATCCTAAATAGTGATTAAAATTGTGTTCGAAGGAAACCTCCGTGCCTTGCGGCTTTTAATTTCGCCTAATGTTATATATATATAATTTTTTTTGTTACTGTGTCAATTTCGTTATTAATTTTGCGTGAAAATATAAGATAGATTAATAACTAGCTTAGGACCCATCTTGGTTTACTAGCTTAAGGCTGCGTTTGGTGCACAAAAAATTGATAAAAATCTCTGAAAACCTCTGAAAATTTTTGAAAATCTCTATAAAATATTACACATTCCCGCCTTCTTAAAATTCAAAAAACATCCAAAAAAAGTCGATAACTAGAATTCGGTTAATCAAATAACAAAACTTTTTTCACCGTTCTCACTATAGACTCTCAAGCTACCAAATGACACATATTTTGACTATTTTTGTGACGTTTTTAAAACCGTTCCAACGGATTGTAGAAACTGTTTTGACGGAATCGCGCATACAACTTTAGTCCAAATGGTTTCTATAATCCGTTTGGATCCGTTTGAACGAATTGTAGTGTAAAGAAATCATAACTGCCAAAAATTTTGAATTCGTCCAAACGAAAATTCGATCCGTCAGAACGAAATTTTATTATTCATCTCCAAAAAACACGATTTGAGCGGTGTGCACCAAACATAAAAAGTTTCTCCAAATTATATTTTATCTCATTTTTTCTTATTTTTTGATGCACCAAACGCAGCCTAAAATAGATTAATTTTGACTTTTTCGGTAGTCACATTTGCCCTGGTGATGGGAAAACAATGAATATATATCACCAATTTACACATTCACGTAACATTTTATTACGAAAGTTATTAAAATCAAGATTTTATAAGAAAAAAAATTAATGAAAATTCCGTAAAATCAACTTGCGAAAATAATAAAATTTCACTTACCGGATAAAAATAACACTTTAAAAATATAAAAATACTTGCAAATATTATGAACGAACATTTTATTACTTTGTATATTAGGCATTATTATTACAAATTTATCATTTTCATTTGAAAAAATGTTAGTCAAAATTAGAAGAACTCATGTATCTCATAACCTAAATGTCACAATAACATTCTTCCTTCACATGGTAATCAAATTCCATCAAAATGACAAAATAAGCTAAGGACATCATTATATATATATATCAATTGTAGTAACAAGTAAAAAAATAGCAACAGCTGCGGCAAAAAGATAAAAAAAAAAAGAAAGAAAGAAAAAAAAGGTTCTGTAAATAGTTTTCGATTTTATCATTATGCTTTGCGATTTCATCCCCCCAAATCACAATTTCATGATTTTATCTCTAAAATTACTTTTACTACAATTTAACAAATTTTTTCAATCTAAAACCGAAATTTTATCAACATTACTTATTATGGCCCATTTGGCATCAAGAAAAAATTCTAAAAATTTCTATAAATCTCCAACAATCCCTTTACATCTAATTTTTTTCGTCATCACTAATTTCAAAAAATTCTAATATTTCGCTAAAAAAATAAAAAATCTAGAAGTAGTTTAACCGAATGTGTAAATTTTTTATACAATTATATTTTTTGTGTCGAAAACTTTCAAACGAGTATCATTGTCGTTATTTTTTGTGAATTTTTTTGAATCCGTGGGAATGGATTTGGAAAACCATTCCCACGGTTTCCTACTTTTCAAAAAAAAAAAGACGCCAAAATCAACCCTAAACCACATTTTATCTCAATTTATCTTATTTTTCTTATTCTAAACGGGGCCTACATGTCATAATCTGACAAATTATTTTATAAACTTTTTGACCTTTGTATAAGTGAACTAACTATATTTGACATTTTCAACTTATTTCAGTAGATTGGATTTGTTTTAGTGACATTTATATTTTATTTATACATATATTTTTATCAAAAATTAATTTTCTTTTAGTTGGTAAATTTTTTATTGGCTCACTTTCCCTACATATGAACTTTTTTATTTTGAGTTTTTTTAAATCTTTTTAGAAATGTAAATAAAAATCATACAAATCAAGCAAAAATGCCAAGGAAAAACCACAAACATTTGGTTTGTAATTAGAAGTCAAAAACCATTGTGGCATGGCACATAGGCTTGAAAAACTTGACTATGAATAAATAATAAGAAATTAAATTTAATAGTCTTGTATGAATCAACGTTTTCATTAATTTTTTTAATTAAGTTTCTTCAATCGGCTTTTTTTTAATCTTTTCAATGGCATATGATTCTGATTTATTTATATTTTTTTATTTATCAAAATGACCTTCAAAATTTCGATGTGGTGCAATCGATCAATTCCTTTTAATAGATTCTTTCAAATATAATAAAATAAGTAATTTATCTATTTTATAAATTCTCTATTTAACAAATTTTTACCTCAGATTCTTTAAATAATTTTTTATTCAACAATAATATGCTAAAGAATTACTAAATAAAAATAAAAATATAGAAATTAAATGACTAAAAGTTTACTCATCCAAACGAAGCCTCGGAATAATGAAATAAATTGTAAAAAACAATCATGAGTGAGATGAAAAGCAAGAAGACTGCAACAAGTGTTTGACAAATAAACGAACTAATTATACCGACCAACGCATGTGGCTATGGTAATATTAACTTTTCCACCACCACCCCTTGATTTGATCATAGGATCGCCTTTCCTTTGTCTCACTTCGGCACAACAAGGAGCCCAAATGGGGTAACTCTTGCCCAAAATGGCTGTAAATGGAAAAGTAAAAAGGTGAGGTCCATGAATGTTCATAAAAATATGAATTCATAAGAATAAGTCGATAAAATGATAGCGACATATCATTTTGATAAATTATTATAAAATAATAATGTTATTGAGATTTATATAAAATAATAAGGATTCGTACAAGTTAAAATTTTTAATTTTTTTCACAAAAATTTTTAAATATATAAAAAAATTACCGCACACAGACTCATCAATTTGTTTCAATTTTTTTTAATCTCTTATAACTTTTACAAACTTCTATTAAACACATAAAAATAATACATTTCAAAGTTTGATTAAAAGTTGACAAAAATTGATGCATCAAATGCACCAAAGTGGATAATCGTATGTTTGGTTGGATGGAAAATAAGAAAGAGGGAAAGGGAGAGAGGATAAACTCCATTTTTTATTGTTTGGTTGAAGGAAAAAAGTGAAAAGGAAGGAAATGGAGTGGAAATGTGGGTGGAAAAACTGGAGCGGGTCCCACTTATTTTTATCCTCCCAAATTTGAGAGGAAAAGAGGAGGGAGAGGAGGGAAGAGAGGAGAGACAAAGAGAGAAAAGTGTGATAAAAAATAAAAAAGTGAGACCCACATTTAATAAAATAATTTTTAATTTAAAAAATAAATTATAACATATATACATAAATATATATATATATATATTTATTTTTCTTCCTCTCACTTTTTTACTCAACCAAACACATTTCTTTCCTTCTATTTTTCTTTTCTTTCTTTATTCCATCCTCCAACTTTTTTTTTTCTCCCAAATTTCTGTTGTACCCAACGGAGAATAAGGGTTCATAAGCATCAGCCTTAAATTTTTTTAAAAAATTTTAAAAATTTTAAAATTTGTTTAATTAAATTTGACTACGTGTCAGTCTTACACCGCTGTAACAGCAACTTTAAGTTTTTTTTTAATTCACCCCTACGGCGGCATTGAATCACATCAAGCTAACAGATTTGTGCTCATTGTAGGAGGCGTTTAGATTGTGAAAGAGAAGAAAGGCATAAACAAAGTGAGCTTGTTGGGGTACAAATCGCCGTTCGTGTTTGGACATTGTCTTCGTTTGGAGTTCTCCTAAAAAAAATAAAATTTTATAAATCTCTACAAACACGAATTATGAGACAATAAAATTTAAATTATTCACTCACTGCACGAATTACGAGATATTTACTTTTATATTTTTATACTATTTTATACAACTCCAAACACTCCCATTATCTATTCAGCAGAGGCATGGAGGGGGGCTATTTGTGTGTGCGTTTTGGAATAATAAAAAATAAGAAAAAATATAATTTGGGGTAAAGAAGGACGTTTGGTGTTTTTTTTCAAACTGCATTTTTTGAAAATGAACAGTGTCAAAACCGTTAGAACGATTTCCCAAATTCGTTCTAACGGATTCAAAAAATTGTTTCTTCTCTCTTTGAATAGTACCAAAACTGTTAGAACGGCATTCAAAAGTCGTTAGAACGAATTTTACACCAGTAAACCGTTAGAACGGTTTATCCAAATCTGTTCTAATAGATTTAAAAAAATGAAGATAAAAAAGTGATAATGGTACTCGTTTGAAAACTTTTGATGCGAATAATATAATTATGAAAAAAAAAATTATCGTACTCGGTTAACCTTCTTACAAATTTTTTATTTTTTTAATGAAATATTGAAATATTTTGAAATTAGTAAAAGTGGGAAAAAATAAAAATGTGATAGAGAATTTTAATGATTTATAGAGATTATTGAAATTTTATAGAATTTTTTGAAGTTTATTAACACTCCAAACGATGCCTGTATTTAAAAAAATCATAGTAATATGTCAAGGACGGAGTCATTTTTTTTATCAAAAAATAAAAATAACTAACATAATATGCAATGTTGTGAAGAATTAGAGTAATTGTCCTAATGACATTTTAGAGTGTGTTTAAAACTCTACAAAATTTCAAAATTTGTTATAAAATTTAAATTTTTTACTTAATGTGCGAGACTACAATTTTGACAAATTGATAATAAATTTTACAACCTCAGATAGTGTCACATCCCAAATTCTCACAACCCTACCTCTAACACTTCGTTTGAAAAATTTATCTCTTAGAATTAATCTAATTTTAAAATAAAGAATTGATTTGATTTGGTAAATAAAATTTGATGTTTGGAACAAATTTTGAATTTAAGAATTTAATAAATTTGGTTTAAGAGAAATGCCAACTATAACCACATTAATAGAAGTAGAAAATATAGTAAATATGATACATGATGATAAATTTATTTACTTATTTAGATGGTTTAAGAAAATAATAAAATCTCATCAAATTTTATTGTTTTGGATTAAATTTCAAATGGTAGAAAAATTTCAAAATTTAAGTTATGAAATGAAATCAAATTTAACTTATAAAATTTTATTTTAATTCAAAATATAAGAATTACTAATAATTCTTATCAAATTAAATCAAATCTCATCAAATTTACTACTCATAACGAAGTGTCCCCGAATATTTTATACAGAATAAGTTTCATGTTTATCTAAATGGCAAGTGACACCCGCACGGGTTAGCTCAGTGGAGCAGGGGCCGGCTTGGAGAGTGGGCATGCTTCCCGCGTCTCGGGTTCGAATCCCTTCCTGGGTGCTCGGTCTTATCGGTGGGCGTGTCTTGCGCGGTGGTGCGCTCGCCCGGAGGTTTTACTCGCGACGGTTGACCGGTGAGAGGTTTCTTTCTTATATAAAAAAAAAAAAAAAATAGCAAGTGACGAAAACGTTGAAAACAAAAAAATTTATTTCATTGGGATTCATCAACTTTGCATCAATATAAAATAACTAGCGGTTAACTTCTATTGTTTCCAATATTATTATTAAAAATTAGTTAAATAAATTGTAGAAATAATTATGTTATCTATTTATCTATTTTTCGTTTATTTTAAATAAAAAAGTATTGGTAAGTGGATAAAAAGAATTGATGAAAATCGCCAATAATATTATACGAGTAAAAAATAAAGAAATAAAAAAACCGGTGGATATTAATTGCAAGGAAGTGAAAAAAAAAATCAAATAAGAATACCAATATACGAGACTTAAATTGATGGGAAAATTTGTTCAGTAACATATATAAGCAACTATAATTTATATTTATATAAAATTTAAGGTTAAAAAAATAAAATTTTATATTCATACGTATTATATGAATGCGTATTATTTTTCATTTTATTAAATAATAATAATAATAATAATTCATGATTTTATAATGGAGTAATAGTAAAATACAATGTTTTTAAAAAAATATATTTCAAGTGCGTATTCTCCACGTTAAAATAATGTAAGCTCATTTGGACTCCCAAAATTTACTTAAAAAAACTTTAATTTGTATTTTTTTTTAAATTTTTACTAATTTTTTACAATTTTGAGCAATTTCGAAATTACAATTTTTTGACAAAAATAGTAAAAAAGGGGCTTCAAACGGCACCTTCAATTTTATTTTCTAAAACTTTTAATTATATTTACTACTTAATTGAAAAAAATAAAATATATATATGGGGGAGCCTATATACACTCCACGTTCTTCTTCGTTCATTAATTAAAATTACACAATCAGGCATTTTTCTTTTCATTTTATGATATACAAAATTATAATACTATAAATATTCTTATACAAAAATTTAAACTAAGACATAATTATAATACTATAACTATCTTTATATCTTAGTAGACAATATGTTTTAACACAAAATACTAAGAAGATAATTTACCAAAAATAAATTTATTTTTCTAAGTTTTTTAATGAGTGACGATTGCCACCTTAATTTTTGAAAAAAAAAATTATTTATTGCATGTAAGTAATTTTACAATGATAAATATTTCTAAATCTAGATTTTTTGAAAAATTTTTTATTATGAAAACAAATTTCTGTTTTTAGAATAATAACATTTATGGTTGATTTGATAACTTTTTTTTCCCTTGAAAGTTAATTTTTTAACACATTAATTTACTTATTTTGATATATATATATATATATATATATATATATATATTTAAATTTATATAAATTTTGACTAAATGACTTAAGAGTGATGACAAAAATTTGTAAAGAAAAATAAATAAAAAAATTATTTTTTGTTTGATTATTAAGTTAGAAAATAAAATAAAATAAAAATTATTTTAATATGCTTGTTAAAAACAAAAATATAAATTGAATTTATTTTATTTTATTTTTTAAAATATATTTTTTCATATTCTCTTGCACCAAATTGTCTAAATTTCTAAATGCTTATTTATAATGGGTGGCCGTGTCATTTTAAATTATACCTAAAAATAATTAACTAAAAAGAGTTAATTTTATAATTTTAATTAATAAGAAAAAAATATAGTATAATAAACTATTTATAGAGTGTAAATGAACTTATCCTATATATATATATATATATATATATCAAATATTTTTTTTATCAAACCAAATTCAACCCAAATTTGGGGTAGACATTGTGTCATTATATCAGTTTTATGGCTTATAATTTGGACAGTTGATTAAAATTTAACGTTTAAATATATTTATTTTTTAATTATAATAATTTAAATAAATCTAAATTATTAAAATTTAATCCATCTTTTAGCGTCAATAGACTGACATAATATTACCATAACAGCCTCCTCATTTCATTCAGCGCACCAAATCAACATCAAGCAACAGGATACTGGAGAGAGAGGTTCCTAACGAAATGAGCCACCCATTTACGAATCTAAGATACGCCAATATGCACACGACGCCCCCTTCACATCTTAGATGGGATTGCGCAACCGGCGCACTATAGTCAGACACGTAGGAAACAGAAGAAAACAGGAGCGTATTGTTTACAGATATATAAATAGTAATATACGCACTACACTCCCTTCTCACGAAGTAGTGTCTGCTTAACAGCAAAGCTTACCTGCTAAACACACTACTTTTTTTTATTCATTAATCAAACAGCTAAACACACGAACAAACCCATTTCTAGAGAGAGAAATTCACAATCTGATGCTGATTTTAAAAAGCATTCTAGAGAGAGAAAATACAAATCACATAGCATTGCCCTTGGAAGCGAAGGCTAGAGTTTCCAGTTTCCTCCTCATCTACACTTTCTCTCTCTAAAGCTCCCTGGTTTTCTCACTATATAAACATTTATACCTACATATTGGTAATTCGAAACCCTAGATTGAGTGTTAGGAGAAGGTTTAGGTGTTTGATGTGAGATTGTCGTAGATCCGGGATGGCGGAGGTTTCCGGCGACGAAGGAGGAGTGTCACCGGTGATGGCGGAGCTGAGCTATGAGGAGAACGGCGGCAATGTGCGGCCGGCGGCGAGTGAGGCGGTTGCTGTGTTGGCCACGCCGACGCTGTTGACGGCGTCGGGATTGTACAAGGAGGGGAAGGGTTCGCGAAGGCGAGCTCCGCTGCGGCCGAGTTTGGATGCGGATGAGTTTATAAATTTGCTGCACGGGTCGGATCCGGTGAAGGTGGAGCTCAATCGTTTGGAGAATGAAGTCAGGGGTGAGAATGCGAGTTGATCCGGGGGTTTACAAGGTGATTTTGGATGTCGTTTTGGTCGATTTGATTGTTGATTTTGTGGTGTTGGTTTGTGCAGATAAAGATCGAGAATTGGGCGAAGCGCATGCCGAGATCAAGGCATTGAGGTTGTCAGAACGCCTTAGAGAGAAGGCAGTTGAAGAGGTTCTATCCCTCTTCCATATGTTTTGCTTTCTTTAGTTTTTTGGAATTGTCACATCGATCAATGAGCTTATCATTGGAGTTTATTATACACAATTTCCAGTAAATATTTGTATATATAATACTTTAAATGGTGGGTTTTATTCAGTAGTAGGCTTGCTGGTAACTCCATTTGTCCTACAAAAATCTGTCAGATTCAAGTTTTATGATGATGTGGCGACTTTGGCTTTTCTGAATTTGCCGAAGGTGTTTATTTGATGTAGTTCTCACTGAAATTTAAGTTTTTGAACCATGTTGGAGTTATCAGTATCTATTTTTTCTGATATTTCTCTTTATCTTTCATTCATGTTGTCCTTTTTCCCATTAGGCACTAGGCTGTAATCAGGCCGATATGTATCTTTTTTATCTGTTTCATCATTGCAACTGATTCAAATGTTAGATTTATTCATTTGATCATTTTGAATAATTTAGATTTATTCATTTGATCATTTTGAATAATTTTCTTTATATTGTTAAAAAAAAAAATTCATTTTGAATCATATTGACTCCAGTTTATCGTCTAGGCTGATTCTAGCTGTAGTTGTTAATTCCATCTGTCAATGTTTACTAGACGTGATTTCAAAGCAGTGACATATTTGATAGTATCTATGTTTAGGTGAAAAATTAAACATGATTATGGCTATTTAAAATTTGCAATAGGTGGATTGGTTGGTGATGTTATAAGAGGGGCTTTTATATGCAATGCCATTATTACAGTGGATTGTGTTGTGTTTCTCATCAATATCAGCATGATACCCTGTAAATATTAAATTAAAATTTAGGTGTGATGACTTTTTCATTTAGACACTTGGATTCCCTATTTGTAATAATTTTTGAAGAATCTGCAGCTCATATTTTAATGATAAAGAAAATTTTCTAGAACTTAAAAGTCTCAGTTTTTCTCTAAGCTTCATTTAATTTCAATTATATTTGTATAATCATATATCCTGTTACTATATTATAATGTACAATAAATTTAAATATTCACAACATTTGCACACAGATATTCAACTTTGGGATACATATCCCAACATCCTAAATTTAATTTTTTCGAGAGATTTGACACCTAGACACATCCACGCCGTTTGATACTCATCCCTAAGTCCATGTAACAGAGGCGTATTCATATCGTTGTACCCATGTTACTTAGTTATTGGACTTAGTTTGGCTACTTTGGCACAATTTACTTACATATGGTTCTAATTGATTACTCGATTGCTTGCAGTACTTTGAATAATATATCCCACGAGCTTCTTGTAAGTAGATAACCCAAAGCAGCTAGAAGTATTGTGTACCTGTCTGTGTGTCTGTTATTTGAACATTTGTTTTTGGTTATTGGCTAAATATGTAACTAAGGTATTTGATCTGGGTGATTTCTTAAATGCAGAGCCTTTTCCTGCTTGAATGTTTCCTTGTTCTTTTAAACATTGTTTTTGGGGTTATATAATTGGAAGGAAACCTGATATTTTCCTTGTTTTCTCACATCATAGCTCACTGAAGAATTGGCCAAGGTGGAGGAGAAGCTCAAGTTAACAGAATCTCTTCTAGAAAGCAAGGTATTGCATATTTGCATGGAACTCATTCAGTGTTAATATGTATTTGTTTCTTTAGTTTAACTGCTAAATTTAATTTCACCTTTTCTTCTTTCAGAATCTTGAGATTAAGAAAATCAATGATGAGAAGAAAGCATCCATGGCAGCTCAGTTTGCAGCAGAAGCCACTCTCCGGAGGGTTCATGCTGCTCAAAAAGATGATGACATGCCCCCAATTGAAGCCATTCTTGCACCGCTGGAGGCTGAACTCAAGCTTGCTCGGCAAGAGGTATATAGTGTTTTGAAGAGGAGTTCCTGGAAAAAAACTGAAATTATTCATAGATATATTTTTAATTGGTTGAATGTGATTTCTCCTTTCAGATTGCAAAGCTGCAGGATGATAATAAGGCATTAGATCGCCTCACCAAATCAAAAGAAGCCGCTTTACTTGAAGCTGAGCGGACTGTTCAGGTTGCCTTGGCAAAGGCTTCCATGGTGGATGATCTCCAGAATAAGAATCAAGAGTTGATGAAGCAGATAGAAATTTGCCAGGTATAGATTGCCTTTTTGTTTTTTTTGTATTTTTTTAAGGTAATCAAATCAGGGCTTGAAGTTTTGTGATTAGAACATTTTATCAGCATGTGCATTTGTTTGTTAGGAGGAAAATAAAATTTTGGATAAAATGCATCGCCAAAAGGTTGCTGAGGTTGAGAAGCTTACCCAAACCGTACGTGAGCTTGAAGAGGCTGTCCTTGCTGGGGGTGCAGCTGCAAATGCTGTGAGGGATTACCAGCGCAAAGTTCAAGAGATGAATGTAACTTGAAATAAATTTTAACACCTTGGAATTCGATTCAAAGCTTGCCTCTAAACATGCTTCCTATTGAGATTTTGTAAAATGATGCTCGAAATTGAATGTTTCTGTTCTGTATTTTCCAGGAGGAGAGAAAAACTCTGGACAGAGAGCTGGCACGGGCAAAAGTTACAGCAAACAGGGTGGCAACAGTTGTAGCTAACGAATGGAAAGATGCCAATGATAAAGTGATGCCTGTGAAGCAATGGCTTGAAGAAAGAAGGTTTTTGCAGGTAACTCTGGTTTCTATTTAACTATTGTTTTTAACTTTTGAAGTCTGATTTGTTGTTTTTTGCTCGTCATGGATCACATATATTTGGCTTCTTAAGCTTTAATAGCTAATAAACTATAGCTGAAACATGCAATGACAGGGAGAGATGCAACAACTCCGGGACAAGCTTGCCATTTCTGAAAGAACTGCAAAATATGAAGCTCAGTTGAAAGTAATAATCCAGTTTATATACTTGCCACCTGTTTAACATGTTTCATAGTCTTGTTTTGAAATTGGGATACTTCTTTTACACGCTAGGAAAAATATCAACTGCGACTCAAAGTACTAGAAGAGAGCTTGAGATCTTCAAGCTGTAGCAATCGCAGCACCCCAGATGGAAGAAGCACAAGCAATGGCTCCTCACGTCGCCAATCTCTGGGTGGAGCTGATAACATCTCCAAGTTGACCTCCAATGGATTTTTACCCAGGAGATCTCCATCGTTTCAGCTGAGATCTTCTGGTTCAAGTTCCATATTGAAGCATGCAAAAGGGACGTCAAAATCATTTGATGGTGGCACACGGTCATTAGACAGGGGCAAAATCCTCTTAAATGGAACTACTCCAACTTTTAACCTTAGTCAGTCTTGTGAGGGCACAAAGGAAGCTGAAGCCAACAGTAATACATGGAAAGAAAATCCTGAAGAAAAATCCAATGAATTCTCTGCAGTAGATACAGAGGACACTATTCCTGCAGTGTTGTATGATTTACTACAAAAAGAAGTGATTGCTTTGAGGAAAGCTGGTCATGAAAAAGATCAAAGCCTTAAAGACAAGGATGATGCGATTGAGGTTGGTTTCCTGTCCCACGGAACTTGTGATTCTTCTCTGAATGGTTTTGGTTGAAGTTGGGTTCTTTTTCTTGTTTTTCAGATGTTGGCAAAAAAGGTTGATACTTTAACCAAGGCAATGGAGGTTGAGGCCAAGAAGATGAGAAGGGAAGTAGCTGCCATGGAGAAGGAGGTAGCTGCCATGCGTGTAGAAAAAGAACATGAAAATAGGGCCAAAAGGTTTGGGAATTCCAAGGGTCCTGTGAGCAGTTCTCAGCTGCTACCTGGAAGGTTTGTTTATCCTCTTCTCCTCTGTATGTGCAGACACTATTGTGTAAAATAGAGCACATTTGTAAGGCAATCACATGATATCTCTTGTTGATTTTTAAGGGTAATTTATTTCTTGAAATTTGGTATTGTTATCTCTGCATTCTTATTTTTTGGTAGTCATGTGCCTTTTTGACATTAGAAGTTACTTACAAAACTTAGCAAAGGTATTTGTCTAACAAAACGACTATGTTGATGAAAGATTCAGTTAACAATTAATAATGTTGATTCTTAATGGCATTCAATACATATGAGAGGTGGTAAAGAAATAATGTTTACTTGATTTGAAACTTCGTATCTGGCAAAAAATTTAGAAAGCCTAAAAATGCATGAAACGAGACAAGCAAGCCTTTGAAGAATCCAACTTATATATTCCCTTACTTAAAGATACCTTTTCTTTCCCTATTATATGTTCATTACCTCTCTTCCCGTTTTCCATTCCTGTAACCAAACATAACGTAACTGTAGTAGGGAAGAATTTAACTATGGAATATGGCCAGATATATCAAAATGGGTGTCTGATGATTAGGTCTGTAGTATGGATGAATTTAGCTATGTAATGCAGATTTAAGCCTTACAGATTAATGTACAGACAGGAACTTTATTGAGTCTTAATGAACTGAATACATATACTTTTGTTTATATTTTCTTGGGGGGTTATTACTTTTATACTCCTGGTACTAAAAGTGATAATCACTGGCGCACCTTACACTTCAAACGCAATCTTTATGCCCCTTATACTCAAGTGATGTCATGAATGGTGTACGTTTGTAAGTGAAAGGACAAAAATACCCGTTCCTAATAAAGCCAGTCAGGGAGTGCAAGTACAATTCAACTCAACAAAACTTTGGTTCCAAACTAGTTGGAGTCAGCTACATGAAGATTTTCCCTCTATTCATTTCTGTTTCCGTTAGCTGTCAGGGAGTGCATGGGTTGTAAAGTACAGGGGTGTAGATGTAGCTTTTTAAAATTAATCAAAGCCAAATCTGCTATTTGAGGGATTTTCTAATGGTTTCAATTAGTCTCAATTGCATGGGGTATGAAGGTAGCTTTTTAAAAATCAGGGAGTATCAGTGATTTTTACTTTTAGGACGGGATATAAAAGCAATTAACCCCCCCTCCTCATCATTTTCCCCCCTCTTTGCTGGTTGGAAGTTTTGAAGAACTGAGTAATGTTTTGAATCATAGGTGGTTTCAATGGTTTCAGTTATTATTTTTTTTCCTTATGTTTTAGTGAACGTTTGTTTAAAAAAAAAAAAAAAATTGTTCCTTGCAACTGGCCAGTTTTTATTTTCTTTCATCTTTTTGCCATTTTATAAGTATTGTTTTGCCCACTGAACCATTCAAGACTATTAAAATTGTTCACTGCTTCTGATCAAACAAGTTATTCTTTTGTGCAGAAATGTACCACGTGGTGGTTTAATGCGTAGCACCCAATAACAAGAAGGAATAAGTCTGCATGGGCCTTTTCTTGGGTCTTTTTTTTTTTTTTTGTTCCCGTTTCATTATTCACGCTTGTTCCTCTTTTATGGTTGATTATTAACTAACATGCTGGTGGTCCTGTTGCAAGAAGTGGAAAATCAAAATGGAAAGAGTAGCCGTGGAAGACATTGGTATGCTACTGACTTAGACTGTCATCCTTATGTTTAGAAATCAGCAAGAAAGAAAGGGAGGATTTTGAAGTTATGCTAACCATTTGGCAGATTTGAGTGGCAGTAATGTGAGGTGTTGTATAGGTAGCTTGTTTGGCATATCGATATGTTCTTGACTTCTCGTTTGCAGTCTATATTTGTTGTAATCTGCAGCTAGCGTGAGTGTCATTTGTTCAGGTTTGTCAATATCCTTGTAATCAGATAAAAACTCGTTTCCTTGATTATCTTTTTTTATACATCTACAGTCTATTGTCTGTTATCATTTGAACGTGCTTGTTGTTCGTTACAAGTTTCACTTTCTTATTTGAAAGTAAGAATTAAAAACTAAGTGTTACTTGTCGCTGTGTCGAGTCGGGACAGGATATGGAATTAGATTTTTCATTTTCAGGGTTTTGGTAGAATAGTAGATATTAAAGGTGGTCAATGTTAAGTGACATCTAGTGCAAGGAGCCCTTTGGGAAGTAGTTGTAGACTTCTATGATGAGAATAGTATATAGGTAGAAGTTGCATACGGTGTGTACATGATAGCTGGGCCTCAACAGATTTTTAATCTAAAATGATATTTTTGGGTTTGCAGTTTCAGTCGTAATGATCAAATCGTACAGATTCTTTCCCTATGTAACAAAAAAGACGGGGGAGATCGACATACAGGTGCTTTGTCCTTGTTTGGTCAAAATATTCCCTTTTCTGTGCCCACTTTGGCTTTGTGCTTTTGTGCTTTGTGCACGTCTAGCTTTCAGCACATGTATGCATGTGATTTTTGTATGGTTGGTTTTGAGCTAACATTATCCTGGGAATATTAAAAGGTGAAAAGCAAGGGGGAGTTGATAAAACGGTTTCATTCGGTTAACTGTCTAGCAGCACTTGGGAGTTGGGAGAAAGTTGGAGGGGGGAAATAAAAGGCATAGCTGGCAAGAATCTGACTTTTTTGATTTTTTAAATTTCTTCTGCCACTTGACCCACCCCTTTGGATCTGGTTCTTGTCTGGACTTGATTAGCCGATCCTACCTTACCATTAACCGCCGAGGTGGTGTACCAGATGCGTAGGGGGATGAGGTTGAAGCCGCACCCCTTTGAGGGCAAACTAGACCTAATGTGGGGCATTTTGAACTCAGTTGCACCTGTTGATGCGTCACCGAGCGATTAAGGCTGTGTTTGAAATATGAATTTGCGGAGGAAAAGGAAAAGTGAAGGAAAAAAAAAAGTAGAAATACAAAATGAAATGAAAAATTAAATTTATTTTGTCTTTTTTTTAAGTAGAGTTAAGAAAAACAAGATTAAAATGAATAAAGTTTAATTTTTACATGGTTAATTGTACAAAAATTACAAAAATTATTAATTTGTTTCTTTTTTTTTTTTCTTTCCAAACATAGAACAAGTGCTTTCGGAAGAAATATTTACCTCTAAAAATTAACTAATCTACCTTAGAAATTTTCAATTCTCTAATTTCAAAATGCGGGGTAATGCTCTATGCATGTTTATTAACACATCCATCTGGGTAATATTTTTTTTTTTTTTGGGGTAACTTTTTTACGGGGTTATTATTATTATTATTATTAGGAGGTTATTCGGGCGGTGGGGGTTTGGTGTTAGTATGATTGAACGGTTCTGGATCTAACCTCAATTGAGCTAGCACCACACACTTAACACACATGCTGGACGACCCATTTTGCCATAAGGGTAAATGCACTAACTAGACCTAATGCAATTATTAAGTTAGGCCATAAACTAGAGGTGAGGCACTTTGGACAGCGAATATTCAACCTCTTATCGTTTATTTGTGTAAGACCTATATCATTGCCATCGTTCATTTGTGATGAGGATTCGATAAAATACGTTAGTTAGGATTGACGCTAGTGTTGCTCGTTATAAATATGAAATGCAAGAAATAAATTCGAACGAGATATTAAAATGATTTTATAATAACCTTTGTAGAAAGAGTAAATTTTCAACTGGATATCAAATGTTCTTTTTTTAGCACAACATACCGTCTCGAGAAGGTTGGGAAAAGAAAGGGGAGAGGATGGCGCTCAAATCTGAGCCATGAATCAGACGGCGATTAACCAAAGTTAACAAAATACCCGATCTTACTCAACATGACTTTGAAATTTCTTAGGAGTTTCGAATTTTAACAAAATTTCAACATTATCTATATTAATTAATATATGACAAGAGGACTATTTTATCCTCTTCGTTCTAATAACGTCATCTCTAATTTAAACAAAGGGATGATAATATTACTAGAGTCATAATTAATTCAGCAGGAATATATTTAATTTAATTGACCATATTATCCATTGATGATATCACAAATTTTCTACATTGAAAAAAAGTCGAGAGTTGTAACTTATAAAGCACTTCTAACTCTCCCACTTAAAATCGTGCGTGAGAGTATTTACGGAATAATGTATAAAGTGGATAATATTTGTTAGGAGAGCCTACGGTGTGTGGAAAAAAATAGAGCATCATCACCTTTTTTTGGTAAGTTTCTATTTTTTTTATTTTTTTTGCTTCTCTCATTTTTTTTTTAAGTGCTCATCCAATTAATTATTACTATATCAATATCATCTCCCAAGTGTCTCTTTAACTTCAGGCATAAGTTGTCCAAAATTTGTTTTGCCATTCTATAATTAATTTGTAGGAAAAAAAAAAAAACAAAGTGATAAAGGAGAGAATTTGCATTATTTTTAGGAGTACCTTTAGTAATTAAATTGTTTAATCTCTCAATAAATTTTCTATTTCTATTTCGTTATTTTTCATTGGTAAGTTTGGCTTTTAGTGCGAGTGACATAGTGATGAATCGAAAGAAACTCAACATTAGTTTTGAAAAATTCAACAGTATCCAAACTAGTTATTTTTATTATGGTACCAAAAATTAAATATTGATAAGAAAACATGAAATTTTTGTTGCATTTGAAGGTAAAAAATAATAATAATAAATTTATTCAATAATATCCTGATTGATCATATTTATCAATAAATTTAGTCATATTCATTAATAAATCCAAACTCTAACATGTTGACATATTATTATTTTTTACGCGATTATTATTTATTTTATTTAAAAATCATGTTATTTTTTTCCAGATATTTAAAAATCATGTTATTTTTTTCCAATGACTTGTATTATTTTATATATAAACTCATTTCTGGTATTGAGTCAAAATTTATTTAGATACCATAGTTTTGAAGGACATGTTATTCAAATACATTCACCTAAAACCACAAAAGTGGTGATAATAGGATTGGATAACGGGAGCCTGGGGATTGTTTTCCAATATATATATATATATATATATATATTTCATCAGAAGATTTTAAAAAAGAAAAAAAATGGATCTATATAATTTCCAAAGCTGCACATGTAATTTTTTTTTAGGAAAATTCAAATTATATTTTTAAATAAAAATAATTTATAAGTTTATAAATGTAATTAGTTTAGTATCAAAATATTTTTTTATAAAATTTGATATAAGAATTTAATTTTTTATTAAAAATATAAATAAAATAATACATATCATATAATAAAACAGAATAATTTTTTGAAAATATCTCTCTCGCAAATTAAAATCTAATGACTAACAATTATTTTTTTTTTCATTTAACGATTGAGATTATTTTTATATTTTTAATTTTCCGCTCAATTCTCATTTTAATAAACTATGCTATCATCTGCCTTATAAAATGATTTGCGTATTTTGAATATCACTATATTTTCAGGGTAAAAATCATATGCAAATTAAAACTACCAATTTAAATTCCATCCAATCATGGTTTCTAGGAAGTTGAGCCTTCCAAATTAAAGCACCATAATTTGTATTTTCTTTTATGGTGCTTGTCAAAAATAAATTAGATAGAGAGAGAGACCAAAACATATGTAATAGCTGCTAAGATTTAAAGGTTTGGGAAAAAAATTAAAACTCATGAATTATCATAATTTTTTCGATTTGAACTTTTTGTCCAAAATTTTAACTATATAAAAAATTTAATACTAATTTTATTTAGAGTACCGTAGACACAAATTATTGCTAGTATTTAACATTTTAGGTTGGGCCAACATTATTAAGGGTGAGTTTAGAGTAAGATAAAGTGAAATAAATTGAGAGTTCGTAATACATACAGTGAAAGAAAAAAGTTGATGTGATATAAAGTTAACAGAGATTTATAGAGATTTTTGGAGTTTATTTACAAACCAAACTCACCTTAAGTCCAAGTTGAACCCAATTAACTAAATGGGCATCAAAAAATTTTTTAGTCCAAAATAAATAAAATAAACTCAAACAGAACTAAAATATTCAACCTATAATTGAATTGAATTGCAACGGAAACAACTTTGGACGGACAATTAGGTAACCTAGCACAAAAGTTTCGTCCGTTTGTCAGCGTCTTTTGGCTGGGACGTAGAAGCCAAGGAGAGAGACGTGATTTCTCCGATTGAAAATAATTGGAAATTGAAGGAAACTTTAGACGGCGTCACCTTACAACAAATAGGGACATTTTTGTCTATTTCGAAAGAAATAATTTGTCAATTTACCCTCTTCTAGTTCTTGTATTACATCACAAATTTGAGTAATAAAATCGCACTCTATGATTTTTATTTATATCATATATTTTTTTATTTTTTATTTTTTTAGTGTGAAGTTCTTGAGAGTTTTGAAAAAGTTAAAAAAAAAAATTTCAAATTAGTATAAAAGTGAGATATGGTAAAATTTAATTAGAGAAAGTTAAAAAATTTTTTGAAACATTTTACCGTTCTAAACAACCTCATATGTGTCATAATAAATATATTAATCTCTTTATAGGGGTGAAAAATTTTATATTTCGCACGTTGTAGTAGGTTTAATTAAAATTACAGTAGAATTTATATAATAAATATATATAGTTAAAAAAAATAAAATTTTAAATTAAAAATCTTATTTTAATATACCAAAACTTGGACATTTGTGAATACAAGTTTCCACTTCAAGTGCTATTGATTGTGTTTAGTTTGCTAAAAAACTTAAAAAATTTTTGAAAACTTTTAAAAATTTTTAAAAGTTATTTACTTTTTATTTCATTACAAGAATACGAACTTAAAATTTATCTTACTTTATCTCATTTTTTGTCACTCTAAACACACCCTAAATTTAGCATCAAAGTGCAATAAGTTTTTGTTGAGCTACAATAAAAGTTATATATTTAAAATTTAAAATTTTTAGGTTATTAAAAAATGAATTATTTAGTGCAAAGATTAATTTTTTTCAATATTTTTCTTTTTCTTTGCAATAATAATAAAAGAAATAAAAAATTGAAAAGAAGGAAAGAAAGCTTCTGCGCTGTGTCCCATGAGACCCCACGCGTCTCCAACCGTTTTTCAGTTTTCCCCTTTCTCTGCGTCTGGGAGATCTCATTGCATTTCCATGAGCATTTGACCCTCTTACCTGCAAAAAAGAAAGTGAAAAACAAAACCCAGATCGGATCTCGTTGATCTCATTCCATCTCCAGCAATGGCGTCATTGGAGAGCTTGATTGGACTCGTTAACAGAATCCAACGAGCTTGCACTGTATTGGGCGATCATGGTGGTGAGGGAATGTCCCTCTGGGAAGCTCTTCCTTCTGTTGCTGTCGTCGGTGGCCAGGTTGCATTTTCCTCAAAATGTTGTCTTTTTTTTTAAATTATTATTATTTTTTAATTTTTTCCCCTAAAGATCTGTAGCTATTTTGTTTTATTTATTTATTTATTTTTATATATTTTTTCCTGGGATTTTAGAGTTCTGGGAAATCATCGGTGTTGGAAAGTGTTGTTGGAAGAGATTTTCTGCCCCGTGGATCTGGTAATTTCACCTGCCTATGTCTGGATTAGTAGGATTAGTATTTTACCCACTGTGTTTTTCCTTCTGTTTGGTTAATGAGAAAATGTAAAGAAAAGAAGTCACATTTTTGAATCCTTTGCTTTTCATTCTAAGCTGTTGGTTGAGTTGAATTTGATTACCCACTTTATTTTTCACTTTATCTGGTTGAACTTGAAGGGAAAATGTTAGAAAAGAAATGGAATTCATTATTTGTATCGTAAACTTTTCATCACTAGCTATTTGGCTCAGCAAAGTGCATTCTCATTTTATTTTTCTTTTTTATTTGCTTGAATTTGAAGGTATTGTTACTAGGAGACCCTTGGTGTTGCAACTACATAAGATAGAAGGGGGAACTGAATATGCAGAGTTTCTACATGCACCAAAGAAGAAGTTTACTGATTTCTGTGAGTTAATTTGATGAAAATTTCTTTCTGTTTTGAGTTTCTGGCATGCTGTAATATCAGTGACTTTCCATGGTGTTAAACTTCCTGATTTGTTTGCTTCTTGGCTTTATTTCTGTTTCTTTTATATGATTTGGGTTTTGGGATTTCTCTTGCTTTACTAGTTTTGATTTTTTTATATACTTAAAAATGTTCTTTTTGTTTTTCAATTACTATTTATTTTTATATTGGGTCTGATATTCTGATTATTTTTTTGTTTATGTAAATTGTCTTAGCCATGAGTGACTGATGTAAGTCACATAAGGTAAACTTAGAAAGAATGAGTACTTAATTCCAGCATTGCAGATGTAAATACTCATCTGGCTATTACCATGCTAGCCTTTCAAGGCTCAAACTCTTGTTACAAGTCAAGGGGTTTTTTAGGCTTAGTTAATGTAAAAAACCTGTCTGTATTTCAATTTATACTTAATTACCTTTTAGGGTTAATGATATTGTGTTTGGCTTATCATAATTGCACTTAATGACCTGTCAAAAAATAATGATTTCACTTAATGGGTAACGACATTGAAATTGGCTTATTAATAATTTAACTTGATGGCTAATGATATTGAAATTGGCTTATTATAATTTCACTGAATGGGTAATCATAGAGTGCTGGTGGAAAGGGATGGAATCTTGCTTCCCCTTTTATCCTTTGGACATAGCATATGGCATGTTCCTTGTGACTTAAAATGTAACAAAGGTCTCATCCATTATTGATGTATGGAGAAAGTACCTCGCTTTCTAGAAGAACTGGGCTTAGAAGTTCTACTATTAGAGGAGGGCAGCTTGCAATCTGTATCATTGTTGGCCAGTGGCAGCTTTCTGTATTTGTATGCATTTGAAGCATTTTTTTTTCTTGTTGTAATAGCTAATAAAATTAGATTGAAATGCACACCTTAGCAGCGCAACCTCTGCAAGAAAGAGAATGGTGTCGAAGGAGCACAGCTCAAAGAATAAGTTCTCCTTTAAAATCAATTAAAACAAAATAGGATACACAAAAAGTCCTTTACACCAAATGAAGAGGTGTACAAAACTCAAACCGACACTGTGTACACCAAAGACATCACGTGATACATAAAATTACAATCTTGCATTCCTTTCTCATCTTGCAACAGCCTGCTTCCAAACTAGAAAGCCACTGCTGAACTTTTGTAGGCATTATCCAATGGACGCCAAAGATGGAGAAAATAAGAGATCACAATTCCCTAGCAGCATCACAATGATAGAGAAGCTGGTCTACAATCTTTTCTCTTAACAAGGATAGAACCAGAGCTTTTGCCAATGGAAAGAATGCCACCTTAGTTAGGACAACTGTCCTCAACAACCACCCCCACCCCACCCCCCCCCAAAAAAAAATGTGGGAAGACTGAGAATTTCTTGTTTGCATACAACCCAATCTATCCGGCCCCACCTTTTTGGAGATATCAACTCAACATAATGTAGATTGAAAAAATTGAGAACTGCTCAATGTTGTCAGAAGTGCTAGATGCCCCTAAGGCACCAAGACTTGCTATTGCCCAATGTGCAAGGTGTTCACCTGAATAAGGCAAGGTGCTAATTTAGAGAAAAAAACAAAAAAGAAAGAGAGGGGAAAAAAAAAAAAAAAACAAATGAAGACTCCAAATTTTTTTTAAAAATCATCAAATATAGACTTCTATACGTATCACTATTTTTTTTTTAAATAGGGAAAAAAGAAAACATCCATGATAATTTTCCAATTTGGCAAACATAGCAATGAACAAAAAACAATATAGTTGATCATGCAATAGGAACTATTTATTTGCAAAAGATGTAAGTTCAAGATAAAAACATAATTTTATCTACTTAAACTAGTAAACAAAAGGTTCTAGAATAATCTAACTTGAAGTCTTTGATGGCCTTGCTTCCAGTAATTTCATAAGCCCATTTGCCAATCTTGTCTCTAACTAACCTCCCATGTAGTATAACATTCTGATATATAGGTTTTGAGGGTTTATTTTTTGTGTGAAACTACAACTTTTAGTTGTTTGACATTTGTGTTTGCGTCCATCATAATTTTTCCCAGCTGTTCCTAGTATATCCTGAGGCCATGAGTTGGTGCAACAGAAGAATGCGTGGCCTTCCAAGCTCAAGAACACATGTAGTCTTAGAGCGGCCATTTTTGTGCATATTATCCCAAGGCTGTCTATATGAGTATACCCCTCACAACACTGGAATTGACATTTGTTTCTAGCGTATCCAACTAGTCTGTTGATAATGTCTTCCTTACTTTCTTAATATTATAAAAAATAAAGGATGACCATCAAAAAATCTATTGATAGTTCACCGGACATTTAAAATTTATTGTCCTTTTCCATATCTGTCTGGATGTTTCGGCAGGGACTGTTTTCCTCCAAATCTCTGCTGCTAGGTGTAAACACTTCAACTTAAGTTATTTATTCTCCTTTGTTTGGTTGCGCGCAAAACTAGTGAATTCTCAACTATTAATTCTTGCATTAGTGAATAAGCACTTGTTTTTGCCCATGCAGCTGCTGTACGTAGGGAGATCGCAGAAGAAACAGATCGTATTACAGGGCGTTCTAAGCAAATATCCAATATTCCAATTCACCTGAGCATTTATTCTCCAAATGGTTTGTGTTTGCTTGGCTCCTATGCAGTTCCTAGATCTAGATTTTTCTTTCAAATATCAGAAATAACATGATGGGATAATAGAAATCTATTGTTCCTTTTTTTTTTTTTTTTTTTTCAGCGGCTAAAATGTGTGGAAGATATAACAAAAGAATGAAACTTGTGTGAAAAGCAAGGGCTTTCCAAAAACTAAATAAAGGGAAAGGAAAGAACATGTATCTGCCATTTATACAATACTAATATATCATGCCAAGCAAAGCTAGCTTATTTACGATGCTGTAAAATCCCTTCCAATCCTAGAGTGGGGCAATATCAAGGTCCACTCCCTCTTTTGGACTTGATGAATATTAAGCTCATTGTTTTTGTTTTGCAGTTGTAAACTTAACCCTTATAGATCTTCCTGGGCTGACAAAGGTTGCTGTGGGTAAGTATCTTAATAAAATTTTCTTGAAGCATAACACAAAGATACAAATCCATTTTTGAGTGGTTAAACTTTATTAAGGGGTCGTTTGGTTTGCTGAATTTCTCCAAAAAACTCTTTAAATCTTTGTTAACTTTATATCACATCAACTTTTTCTCTCACTGCACGCATTACGAACTCTCCCCAAACCACAATTTATCTCAATTTATCTCATTTTTTCTTACTCCAAACAACCCCTAAATGATTACTTATCTTTACCTTTCGATGACTACCGGCAATTTTTCCTTTCACAGAGGGGCAGTCAGAGAGTATTGTTCAAGATATTGAAAATATGGTCCGCTCTTACGTTGAGAAGGTGAGGATAATATATCTTGGCAGGAAACTAAACATTTTTGCCTCGTTAAAAAAGATGAATAAAGTATGTATTTTATTTTTTCAGGTAAGCTATTTCCTCAGATCTATGATTATTTTGTGCTTGTTTGGTTAAATCAAACCAAACCAAGTATTTTCTCACTAGGTGGGGTCGGCTATATAAATTTGTCGACACCAATTAGATCTGTTTAGGGCCATGTCCTCCGATAGATCTAGATAGGTCAAGTCATGTTTAATAATTTCTTTCCAGCTTCTCTTGAGTCTTCCTCTACCGCTCCTATTCCTGACAATCTCCATACTTTCACACCTTCTAACAGGTGCATTTGCTGGACGCCTTCTAACATGGCCAAACTATCTTAATCGGTTTTCTCTCATTTTATCTTCAATCGGTGCTATTCCTACTTTGCCCCTAATCTCCTCGTTCCTAATCCTACCTTTCCTTGTAATCTCGCACATCCACCTTAGCATCGTCATCCCTGCAACTGCCATCTTCTGACCATGATTATGTTTTACTGCCCAACACTCTGATCCATATAGCAGCGTTGGTCCAACCGCCACCTTATAATACTTTCCTTTCACCTTGAGGGGGACTTTTCGGTCGCACGAAACCCCCGAAGCACTTCTCCATTTGGTCCACCCGGCTTGAATCCTGTGACTTACATCAGTATCAATTCCTCCATCTTGTGCTTGTTTGGTTAATTTAAAAAAATAATAATAATATTTGGACTCTCAATGATTACCTGCAATGCATAGGTCAACAACTCTGAAGATGTTCCATTTGGTTTTGTTTTGAAATGAGTTTCCAAATTTGTGACAACGGAAATTATAGCACCCTTTGGAAGAGGAAAATTTAGAAATTATTTTATGTACACTTTATTTAGAGCAATAGATGTGGCTTTAATAAGAAACATTGATAGCACTAAGATCCTTCCATTTTACGAGAGTTAGAAGATTTTTTTAATATCCTTTAAACGTAGATGCTAGTGAACTCAGAATAAATTTTGAAATCTTCTTGCACGTGCACCATCAAATGATATAATAAAAAGTTAGCGTTATTAGGAAAATTCCTTATTGGCATTATTTTCTTTTTGAACAAAGAGATTGCCTTGGCACAATCTGTGAAATATCACATGTACATTCTGCCTAGTGTGGTCAACTGAATGATTATCCTGATTTGTAGCCCAATTGCATTATACTGGCCATTTCTCCTGCTAATCAAGATATTGCCACTTCTGATGCTATAAAGCTTGCAAAAGAAGTTGATCCAACAGGTACTTGTGGGGTTGGTACAATATTTCCCTTTTGTATGATAAGGCTTAATTACTAGATTCTTGCACTGTTGTTTATTTTTACTATTTATTTATGTCAATTGTATTTTTTCCCCTTATGTTAAGGTGAAAGAACATTTGGAGTGCTAACGAAACTTGATCTAATGGACAAGGGAACAAATGCTTTGGATGTATGTACTCAATGCTAACTTTATAAATTTCTCAAACCACAGAACATTCTCTATCGTTGTATTCTCTTTTCATTTTAATTCCCATGATATTCTCGAGCATTCTATTTTTTTCTCAATTCTAGTTAGTTTTCAGTTTGCAATGGAAGACATGAATTGTTACTCTTTTTCAATGTTTTAAGACTCTTGAAGGAAGAGCGTACAGGCTTCTGCATCCCTGGGTTGGAATTGTAAACCGTTCACAAGCGGATATCAACAAGAATGTTGACATGATTGCAGCTCGTCGAAAGGAGCAAGAGTATTTTGAATCTAGCCCGGACTATGGACACTTAGCCCATAAAATGGGTGCAGAGTACCTGGCAAAACTTTTATCTCAGGTCTTCTTCCCCAAATTATGTAGTTTCTGAATATTTATTTGCATGCAATATTTTCTGGATTCACTCTTACATTGAGCTTCATATTTTCCTACTTTTGTTGTGCATTCAGCATTTGGAGACTGTTATCAGGCAGCGCATACCAAGTATCATTGCTCTGATAAATAAGACAATTGATGAGCTTAATGCAGAGTTGGACCGCATTGGTAGGCCGATTGGCGAAGATGGAGGGGTAATTACCGGGACCCATATAAAAATTTTTGTTTTTGGTAATTACTAAACCTTATCTTTATGTGCAGGCCCAGCTGTACATAATTTTGGAAATGTGTCGTGCATTTGACCGTGTGTTTAAGGAACACCTCGATGGAGGGTAATGCCACAATCTCTGTTTTCAAATTTTTTGAAGTTTCAAGCGTCAGTTTCTATTTTGGCCACAAGTTTGTCTTTTTGGATAAATGTTATGATATTGCTAGATGATTTTTCGATGCATTGGATATCCCTAAATTGTTCAAAGTCTGCACCTTTGCTTCTAGGGGTTGTGGAGATAGCAATCAGTATAGATATCCATTCTCCCCATGAATTAATATACTTATCCCTCTCAACCTTTTGCCTATGCCTATCCCTCTCCTAAGAAAATCTCCAATCTTCGAATGCCAAACAAAGCTTGACTAGAAGTATCCAATCTTATAATGCTAAAACCGCCAACTCTCAACAGGGTATCCCAGTTTACCATGCAAAATTTGAAGAGCACAACTATGCCACCCCGTAGAAACTATTATCGTATCTCTCAGTTCTCCTGGCAACTAAAGGACAGAGAAACATTGGGCAAGCTCAACAATGTACTTTGGAGTGTGTCACCCTCTGTTTGAAAACTATCATTGTTTCCACCATGCTACTCTATTGTTATATGGACCTTTCTAAATGAATGATATACTTATTGGATACTCAACAATTGGGTAACGACATTTGGGTAATCTTCTCGCATATATAATTACACATTTTGATACAAATACATTTACAATTGAAATTTAGCACATAATTAAACTTTATGCATGAAATACTCTATGACACCTTGTAAATATCACATTATCCTTTAAAATAAAATAAGTATATTAAATATATGAATATTCTACCTTGGCTCTGTATCCTTGAATTAGAGAATTGATGGATCCGACTCTTAGACATGTACCTGCACAAACCCATAGCTAAGTCCATGCGATATAGGTACTAATGTCATTAGAAACTGACCGAGCACCCCATCCGACTGTGCCGTAGACTCAAATGAGAAGATAAAAAGTAAACACTGTCAAAAAGGCAAACCCAGAGATATGGATAGATCTACAAGTGATCCCCCTTGACAAGCATGAATGGAGACTAAAGATTCAATATTTGACATCTTCAAACAAAATAAATTCTTACTTTTCCAGAATCCAAGTTTGTCTCCAAAACCAAACCTGCCTTGAAACATTAAACAGTGATGAAGATAACCCAATTGCTCTTTGTAAACAATAGCATCATTTGCAAAGATCTAATGAGAAACACTGGATATTTGACAATGGTCCTTACAACCATAGTATGAAAAGAAGTTGGGATAGAGGATCTCCTTGCCTCAAACCCTCATAGGTCTTAAAGCACCCTGTGAGAGAGCCATCAACCTAACCAAGAGCGAACCTCATCCGTTTCTTCTATGTACAACAAGATGCCTCGACAAGCATCGAAAGCCTTCTCTATGTTTATTTTGCATATTACTTGCCGTAATCTTGTGTCTAATGCTTCATCTGCCACTAGAACAACATCATGAATTTTACTTCCTGCAATGGTTGCAGACCTGGAGACCACTAAGCCCAACTTCCTTCAAATGCTAACCCAAAATTTAACCTCTCTTGACCTCCCTATTTTTGTAAAAGAAGTCATCATCCCCATCACATCACTCCTCACCAAGTCCATAGCCATCTTATTTCAGCCTCAACAGTTGACTTTAAAGGAAGAAACACATTTTCTTCAGTATACAGTCTTTCTACACTTCATTCTCTTCCATGGACCTGGCGCTAAATTTCATCCACTCAACTGCATCTACCTACAATCTTCACTTTCCCAATAAGGTTGTTCCATCCAAATGTTAACAACCTTGTGGAAGAGGCACTTCCCATCACCTCCCTTTTACCAAAATGAATTATATATTTGTCTCCAGATTAACTCTAGTTTCAAAATCTTGCTACACTCCTCTTCCTCCTCTTCTTGTCCTCCATTAAAAGGAGCATTGCTTGCCTCCATAACCCACGACCCCCCCCCCCCAAAAAAAAAGTTCCACTTCTTCAAGGAGTCCTTAAAAAGTTTTTTTTTTTTTTTTGGGGGGGGGGACAACGGGGGTGTTACACCTTACAATTGGTGATCACAACTAGATGCATAGACCTACATGCACAACTAGATGCATAGACCTGCATGCCTGTCGATGAGATTTGATTGAAAAAAAAAAAAATATCAACACTTCCTTAATAGCATCTACCTGGAAGAATTAAATAGAAAGAATATTTGTTGTTCTATTGCAGAATTAATTTTTTGGTGAAAGTAAAATAGGTTCACCACCAAGTAATTACAATTATTGTCTATTTTATTCGGTAAATTATGAAATTTTTGGAAGAAGGCATGCAGTCTGTAAAATCATATGGTTTATATTTCATGCAGCATTTTTTGTTTTAAGCAGACAGTTGAGAATCAGAACAAAAAATTAGACAGAAAAGAAAGAGAGATAATTTTCTTCTTCTCTCTCATACTCTATTTATAATCAAGTTTATGTTACAAAAGATAAAAATTGGAATCAGCCAGTATATGGCAATAACCAAAAATAACTATATCACAATCCATCAATTACGCCTTAAATATTCCTAACATATTCTAACACTCCCCCTCAAGCTGGAGCATAAAGATCAATCATGCCCAGCTTGGTAGACATTTTCTGAAATGGAGAAACAGATAAGGGCTTGGTAAACATATCACCCAACTGAGAGTCCGATCGTACAAATGAAGTAATGATATCACGTCTGACCAGAAGATCACGAATAAAGTGACAGTCAACTTCTATATGCTTGGTACGTTCATGAAAGATGGGGTTGTTAGCAATGAAGATTGCAACCTAATTATCACAGAACATAGACATCGGATTTGAAATATCAATACCAAAATCTCGAAGAAGAGAACGAACCCAAAGAATCTCAGACACAGTATGAGCCATGGCGCGATACTCGGCTTCAGCACTAGATCGAGCCACTACAGTCTGCTTCTTACTACGCCATGTAACAAGATTACCACCGACGAAAGTACAATATCCAGAAGTAGACCTCCAATCCGAACGACTACCAACCCAATTTGCGTCGCTGTATCCAATTACATCTATCGTGGTAGAGGCTCGATAATGTAAACCTTTACTAGGAGAATTTTTCAAATACCTCAGAATACGACATACAGCTTCAAAGTGAGGTTTGTGTGGAGCGTGCATAAACTGACTGACTACGCCAACTGCATATGAAATATCAGGACGAGTCATAGTGAGATAGATCAACTTACCCACAAGACGTCGATAACGACCAACATCAGGAAATAGATCACCACTTTCACTATCCAAGCGAACAGAAGAGTCCATAGGAGTGTCAATAGGGCGAGAACCTAAAAGTCCAGTCTCCGAGAGTAAATTCAGAACATATTTCCTTTGAGATAAAGATATACCCTGGGAAGAACAGGCAACCTCAATTCCAAGAAAATAATGCAAGGCTCCAAGATCTTTTGTGTGAAACTGTTTTCCCAAATAACCCTTTAATTCTGAAATGCCCTTAGCATCATCACCGGAAATAATGATATCATCCACATAGACAATCAAGCTAATAGTACCAGATGGTGACCGATGAACAAACACTGAGTGATCAGAAGTGGATCGTTTGAAACCATATTCCATAAGAGCAGAACTAAATCGATCAAACCATGCTCGTGGAGATTGTTTAAGTCCATATAAGGCTTTGCGTAAGCGACAAACAAGATGCTCATTTCCTGTAGCAGTATACCCCGGTGGTTGGTCCATATATACGTCTTCCTGAAGTTCACCATATAGAAAGGCATTTTTAATATCCAACTGGAACAAGGGCCAAGATTTGCACACTACTACTGCAAAAAGGATGCGGACTGAATTAAGACGAGCCACTGGTGAGAATGTCTCAAGATAGTCCACACCATAAGTTTGGGTATAGCCCTTAGCAACCAATCGAGCTTTAAGACGCTCAACAGAACCATTAGGATGGTACTTTACTGTGTAAACCCAACAACAACCAACAGGCTTCTTTCCAGGGGGGAGAGAAGTGAGCTCCCACGTCTGATTGAGATGTAATTCTTGCATCTCCTCATCCATCACTTTCTTCCAGCCCGGTGATAATAGTGCCTGATTATAAGATTTATGAATAGAAACAGAGGACAAAGCACACACAAAGGACTGGAATCGAGGTGAGATACGATGATAAGAAACAAATTTAGCAATAGGCTGCTGAGTACATGTACGTTTACCTCGTCTTTGGGCAATAGGGAGATCAAGGTCATCAATAGAAGGAGGCTCAGGCACATCCGGATTAGTAACAGAAGTGTCTGGGTCAGAAGCAGGTGTCTCAAGTGTTACAGGATCCACAGGTGCACTGGTGACTGGATCAGGGCGAGCGCGACGGTAATAGACTTGTAATGGAACCTCAGGAATAGGAAAAACCGAATTAGGAGAGGAAATAGATGTAGGTGGCTCCCCCTCTTGATAGGAAGAAGAAAGCTCCCCCTTACGAGATGACAAATCCCCCTGAACCTGAAAATAGGGTGTAGACTCAAAAAAGTAACATCAGCACTAACAAAGAATCGATGAGATGGAGGATGATAACACCTGTAACCCTTTTGAGTACGAGAGTATCCCAAGAAAATACATCGACAAGCTCGAGGTGATAATTTGTCTAGACCAGGATCAAGATTATGAACAAAAGTAGTGCAATCAAATGTACGAGAAGGAAGTGAAAAAAGATTAGAAGAAGGATAAAGAAGAGAAAAAGAAGACTGATCACCAAGAGTAACGGATATAACCCGATTGATAAGGTGACAAGCAGTTAAGACATCATCCCCCCAATATGATTTTGGGACATTCATATGTATTTGCAAAGTGCGGGCAACATCCAACAAATGGCGATGCTTCCGTTCAATAACACCATTCTGTTGAGAGGTTTAAACACATGAGGTTTGATGAATAATGCCTCTGTCAACACAAAATTTTTTCATAACAGACTTGGTATACTTTAAAGCATTGTCAGACCGTAAAATTTTAATTCTTTTGTTAAACTGAGTAAGAATTTCATTATAAAAACGTAAAACAATATTGGGCAATTCAGAACGAGTTTTCATTAAAAATAACCATGTCATACGAGAGAAATTATCCACAAAAATGACAAAATAACAATAACCATTAATAGTGGGGACTCTAGAAGAACCCCAAATGTCCGTATGGACTACAGAAAAAGGTTCAGACTCACGACCGTGACTACTACTAGGAAAAGAACTACGGTGATGCTTCCCTAGTTGACAAGCTTCACACTCTAGACTGGAGACAGAACCAAGACCAGGAACAGCAAGCTTGAGACGAGATAAAGCTGGATGACCCAATCGACAATGCCACTGGAGAGGTGAATCTGAAACATAAAAGGTTGAAGAAGACAAGGAGAAACTGGTTGGGTCAAGATAATAAAGACCATCCCGCTCACTTCCCGAACCAATCATCTTCTGCGTCCCGAGATCCTGAAAAACACAGAAAGATGGAAAAAAGGTTATGGAGCAGTTTAATAGTCTAGTTAACTGACTAACAGATAATAAGTTAAAAGGGAAGTTAGGCACATAAAGACTTGAAGGTAACGATAATGATACTGAGTGTTTGAGGTATCCTTTGCTAGCTACAGATCGGGAGGACCCGTCAGCTAACGTAAGACGATGAGTGGTGGTAATCAAATCAGAAAACAAAGAAGGATTACCTGATACATGAGCACTAGCACCAGAGTCAAGAATCCACTGTGGAGCAGATGAGGTGGAGAAACAAGCACTATTACCTGAATGGGCCAAAGTGGCAGTGAAACTGGAAGAGCGAGAGATGCGAAGAGCTTGTACAATAGCATCCAATTCAGCAGAAGAGAAGGGAGCCTGAGAAACTACCCCTGAGTTAACAGGATCACTTGTACCAGAAGTAGAACCATAGACTACTTCAGAGCTAGTAGAATCAGTAGTAACATGGTGAGCTTGATCAGGACGACCATATTTCTTCAAGCAATATGGCTCTGTGTGATTTGTACCACCACAATGATTACACTTTTTGGTGCCGCGTCCCGAACTGCGACCACCACCACGAGAATTACGGCCCATACCACGTGAGCCACCACGAGATCCTCCCTGACCTCCAGAACTATTAATCAAAGCAGCAGAGTCTGTCCCACTGGAAGCAGATGATGTTGAACGGGGATGATGACCCAGGGAAGATCGTTGCAATCAAAAATAAGCATTGGCTAAAGAAGAAATAGTCTCCCCAGCCAAAAACTGATCTCTGTAACTACGAAAATCATCATTTAGTCCTACCAGCAGAAGAACAGTCATAAGCTCATTCCACTGTCGTAGCATCTCCGCTTTAGTCTCAGGAAAGGGACAGAGTTGCAAGAGACGATCACCAAGGGCTTTAAGTGTCCTGTAATAATCAGATAGTGATCTATCTCCCTGTCGGAGAGAAAAGAGTTGCTCGTACGCTGCAAAAACTTCTGAAATATTACTACGCTGAGAGAACGAATCGGCTAAAGAATCCCAGATTGCCTTAGAGGTGTTACATATGGATACAGTTTGAAAAACTAAAGGTTCGAGACTGTACTATAACCAACTCATAACATTAGCATCAATAGCGCTCCATTGCGAATATGTGGGAGATGTTGAGTCTGGAGGAGAATCCGTAATGTAACTTTCCAATTGTCGACCAATAAGGAATATACGAACAGAATGAGACCAAGTTAAATAGTTGGCGGCTCCATTCAATTTGTCACAAATAATGGATTTTGGAAAATTTTCAATTGAAATAGCATGCGCAAGAACAAGTGAAGAACCTTCATCTGAAGTAGTCTTGACAGTAGACGGATTAATAGCCATTAGCCAAATATAAATCACAACCCAAATCAGAGTAGAAAGACCACACAGCGGCGTATAAAGCACAACAGGGAGCAAGAACCAACTCACAATCGAACGATCAACTACGATCGAGCAAACAAATAAATAAAAAAACAATAGAGAGTACGAGCAGCATCAGTCGAGGATATATAACACACCGAACATCAGATCTGGTTGTCTGAAACGTGAGAGATCCAAGATCCGATCGAGAAGGGGATAAGCCAAGCTTCAAGAATCATCCAAGACACAAACCAAGCATAAGAGGAGAAGAAACAGGGAGAGGCGATTGCCGTGGTGTGTCGCCGGAGATTAGCCGTCGGTGCACTCGCCGACACGCGCTAGAAAGGAGAGTCGCGTGAGGCTTACGCGCCGGGAACCATGCCACGCGTGCAGGCGCGTCAGGTCATCTCCGGCAATGGTCCTTGCCAGTGGTAGTCGCTAGTTGACGCCAAGCCTATTGGTAGTGGTGCCGGTCAACAACGATCGCCGGAGAGTTGTTTGGCAGCGATGAACAGTGGCAGCAGTGATGAACAGTAGCGCGGCTAGGGTTTTTTTTTTGTGGAAAAGAAGAAAAAATACAGAGAGGAAAGAGAATTGTTCTGATACCAAGTTGAGAATCAGAACAAAAAATTAGACAGAAAAGAAAGAGAGATAATTTTCTTCTTCTCCCTCATACTCTATTTATAATCAAGTTTAGGTTACAAAAGATAGAAATTGGAATCAGCCAGTATATGGTAATAACCAAAAATAACTATATCACAATCCATCAATTACGCCTTAAATATTCGTAACATATTCTAACACAGACATGATGAAGCATGTGCGTCCTTTGATTTGGATTAGATTGTATGTTGCTTATAATGAAATTTCTTTCTGGGTTATGTTATAATGCAATTGGTTGCCTTCTAGGCGACCAGGTGGAGATCGGATATATGGTGTTTTTGATCATCAACTACCAGCTGCTATGAAAAAACTTCCGCTGGATCGTCATCTTTCTCTAAATAATGTCAGGAGAGTTATTTCAGAAGCAGATGGTTATCAGCCCCATTTGATTGCTCCTGAACAGGGGTACCGAAGGCTAATTGATGGATCCCTCGGCTATTTCAAAGGCCCAGCTGAAGCCTCTGTTGATGCTGTAATGTTTCTAGTTCTAATTCCATGGCCATTACAATAGCAACAAATTGATTTATCCAATATTATATTATTACTGCAAATAATGCTCGACATAGACAATATTTATGTTTTGTTCATCTGAATCAATTAACACTTGGATGTATGCCCATACATTTTCTAAATTTAGAGGTCACAGATATCAGATATGTATGCAACAACTACCATGACTACCAAAAGTTATATTCTGTCTTATTCTTGCATGTATTATTTGATCAAATTTGACTGACACCAGAGGAAGAGGGATAACTACATTTATGAACAAAATGCGGAGGTGAGAGATGTGCATAGCATGTGTCTCCCCTGTAGTTAGAAATTATGAAGTTAGAAGACCAGCTACAAATTAAATTCTGGCATTGAGGTGAGATCCCTTATTTGACCAGGAGGAGAGGGATATAGTGTCATGATATGGAGGAGAAATTGGAGCTGATAGACCTAGGGTGGAAAATATTATTGGATATTTTAGTATGAGACTACTTAGATGAGAAGAAGATAGATCTAATGGCTTGCAAGTGTTACTAAGAGCTCAAATGCATCGCTTTTCCAACCTCTTTACTAATCCATGTTGGTGTTGGTGTTGGTGGCGGTCATATTTTATAAACTTGAGTCAAGAATTTTCAACCAATCATGAATCAAGGGTATATGGAGACTTTGCTCGCAAACTATGTCTTTGCAAGTGACTGCTGTAGATGGGAATGGTTTGTTTTCCTTAAATGTTAGGAGTAGAGGCTAAAAGTTCCCCCGCTTCTGTAAAATCCATGCATTTCTCTGAATCTAATAAATCCACAAGTGTCTTCCTAACCCTCCACCTTCTACTGTGGAGTATTTTCTCCCAAAGAAAAAACAAAATAAAAGATTGTCAATATGCTTGGGCTGTATTTTAGTGCATAGCTTTGATGGAAATGCAATTTCCTATTTTTTTTTTCTTTTCTTTTCAGGGAATCCTCTTCAATGATAAATCCATTTTTATTCTAGTTCTCTTCGCTAATTAGTTTCTACTTTATTTCTTCTTCAGGTGCACTTAATTCTTAAAGAACTTGTGAGGAAGTCGATGGCAGAAACAACGGTAAATAATCTTTAAATCACATCAATAGTTGCAAAAGGATTTAAACAGTTATTTTGATGCTGTTTAGGCGTTAGCTGAAAGATTTAAACCATAGCCCTACTTGCAGTAGTCAGATAAAGTAGGGAAATAAAAATATAAAAGAAAAACATTCATCTGAAACTCTTCTATCAGTAAATAATCCTTGAAGGGAGTTCATGTGATGCACTAATCAAGTTTTTATTATTATTATTTTGCACAATACACACTAGAATCAGTTTGTACTCAAAGACTTTCATTTTCAACAAACGATACTCCTACTGATACATTGTTTGGGCATTCTGTTGGATTGGGAATAACAAGGCCTTCTTTAGACATTTTAAACCCTGTAAAAATATATATATGTCATTTTTTCAGCTTTTTGCTAAAGGCCATTTGGTGTGAGGTTTTTTTTTTTTTTTTTTCTCTCTCAATGCAAAAATGACCTTATTGACCATTTCAATATTATTTTAGTTAAAACAAATATATATGTGGAGAAGCATCTACTAATCTTGTTATATTAATTCATTTGTTCTTGTTTGGCAGTCCAGCAGTACTATTAAGAATTATGCAAAGCCCACTATTACACCTAATAATTACCTCTTTTCTATACACATAAACCACAGACAGCTTGAATGAATGAAAAAGCAGACTCACATCATTTTTTTTAAGAAAAAAAAAATAACAAAATGCATTTACCATATAGACATTTCTAAAGGTCTGCATGGATTTTTTTCCAAGTCCCTTTTAAGCTGAAATTTTTTCCAAGTATCTTTGCCTGTGTGTGAGTTCATGAACGTGATCTTCTGTGTATGGACTCAGAGCCTCACCCACAAATTGAAAGTATTTGCCATATGAGTGTGATCTTCTCTGTATGGACTCTCACAGTCTCATCCCATATTGGAAAGCATTTTCCCTGACAATGCTTCATGATAATTATAGGAGCTGAAGCGATTCCCATCCCTTCAATCTGATATAGCAGCTGCTGCTAATGATGCATTGGAAAGATTTCGAGATGAAAGCCGCAGAACAGTTCTACGGCTGGTTGAGATGGAATCTACTTATTTGACGGTAGACTTTTTCCGCAAGCTTCATCTTGAACAACCGGAAAAGAATTCAAATCCACCTTCAAATAGTTCGAGTGCAAATCTGGATCGCTATGCAGAGCACCATCTCAGGAGAATTGGTAAGAAGCTTGCTGGTAGCTTTCGCATTAAATGCAGCATAACTAATCCATAATTTTAGGAATTGGTTCCACATTAAAGGAGTTTGTGTGCATCTGTTCATGGTTGTTCTTAAAGTTGGCTGTGTCAACAAATGTAAACTTATGCACTAATTGGATTTCTTGTGTATTTAAATTATATGCGAATTCATTCAATTATTTTGAAGATTGTGTACATCCTAGTTCATTGAGGGGAAAAAGAAGGCTAAATTCTGAAATATCTCACTTTATTCCCATCAGGATCAAACGTTACAGCTTATGTTAATATGGTTTGTGACACGTTGAAACTTTCTATCCCCAAGGCTGTTGTTTACTGTCAAGTCCTACAGGCCAAGAGAGGGCTGCTCAACTATTTTTACTCTCAACTTGGAAGAAGGGAGGTAAAGTCACTTAAATATTTTATATTTCTTTCATGTTTTATTTATTACCGGTTTTTCATACTCTTCTTGGGCCCATAAACAAGGTAGTTAATATTAAAATTGTATTTAATGCACAATATTAAAAAGAAAGGTCTTCATTTCAAATTTTCATTCTTTTCTAACAAATTTGTGGAGCCATTTGGATGCTCCGATGGGGGATTGAATTCTTTCTTTGGATAAATTGTCCCTTGAAAGACAGAAAGAAAAGGAAGATGAGCCACCATGAGAATTTTATTTGTCCATGTGCAGAAGGAGCAGCTTGGGAAAATGTTGGATGAGGACCCATCACTGATGGCAAGAAGAGAGCAAATAGGGAAGAGGCTTGCGTTGTACAAATCTGCCCGAGACGAGATTGACTCAGTTGCATGGAAGTGATCAATGCTCGGTTTTAAATTACACAGACCAGGAAGGCTCTTTTACCCAGTATTATGTTTAAGAAGCGATAGCTAATTCCATATTCTTCTATTCAAAGATAATAAAAGCCAACATGTAATTGACAAGCATGGAGTTGAGCTTCCTTTTCTTCATTCTTTCAACCTTTTATTTATTTATTTTTTCAACTGTTTTTTTACCTTATTCAAAAGATGTGAGCAGCTCGAATCCAGATGAAACTCTGGAATATTAAAGAAAATGTTGTTATACCAAAAAATTTTGCCAAAATATTATACGATGTGGCAATAGGATTAGTGTAATAGAAGAGTATGTTAATGGGTTAACGATTTCTTTGCCTCTTTGCGAGTTGCTTTTGCTATGTGTTGGCACAAAGTTACTTGATGAGGCTTGTTAAATAACTGGGCTCGGGCCACGAAGATTGCAGGCAAAACAAGAACAAGAAATTGAAGGATCAACTGATAAATTATCTATAGCTGTACTTAAAATATCGGAATTTGAATCCATTTTAATTTTGTTTAGATTTCATGAGAATAAAAAAAGTAAGGACAACAATATTTGATATAACAGAAAATTTAACCTGAATAACTTGATCTGAATACGATGTAAAATACCATAAAATATGATATGAATACGTTAATTCAAATTTGACAAAATTGGATCTAATTTTAAAATAAATTAATTATTTAACATATTCACTAAAATTTTAAAATATTTTAGTATAAACATGAAATGACACAAAAATACAAATCTAAATATTACATGAGTGCCACTCTTATATTAAAAAAAAAAAAAAAACTATCCCTTTAAGTCAAATGGCATTGATTAAAAAAATGATGACGAAGAGGTTCAATTTTGAAAATGGGAAAACTAAATTACAAAACTCTCTCTTCTCACCCAGATAAAGAGCTCGTCCTCCATAAGTGCATACTTATTCACGCATAACTCAATTCAATTCAACAAGCCCTAGTCCTTGTTAAGATTTAAGAAAGGTAGAGGCATTTTTCACTGTTTTGGTAGTGATGACTCATCTTTTCTGCATTCTTCCTATACTTTAAACCCAAAAAATTGCCTCCTGCTGATTGAGTTACAAAAGAAGTTCAGCCGATATCAAGAGCAAGAAAAAGAACACAGCCGGATCATATAGTTTCTTGGAAAAGAAATCATCAAAATTTGAAAGGAAATGATTAACTCAGAGATGGGTTTGTCCGAGATTGCTGGAAGAAGATTTAACAATACCTTCACACTAAATCCAGTACACAAATATAAAAAGCATGTATCATTAGACCGCAGTTGAACATCCAGATATCTATGGTGTCTACATGTAATATGAGAGTACTCAAGAGTACAAAGCCAAAACATATCAGGAAATAAGATGAAGAAAGCAAACAACAAAATTGAAATGGAACCTCTAGTGTGGCCTATATCATGAAAGAAAATCCACAACTAAATATTGCAGGTTTGCAACTCCGTGGTTTGAGTCACGGATCTGAATCCTGTTTGCTTGCCAAGTGCAACTCGTGCAATTCATTGAGAACCCATTCCTCCCCAGTCCGCCCCCCGAGAACCAAAACCCTTGTTCCTGCAACCACGCAGGTGCTATGACCCCAAGCAAATTTTGGTGGTTGCCCAGGAACATGAAGAATCCTCCATGATGGTTTCTCCTCTGAAGGATCCAACAAGAAAAGCTGGGAAGGAGAGTGCAGTCCAGCAATAGAACCACCAAAGATAATAACCCTCCCACAAGGCATACTTACAGCAACATGATCAAGTCTAGGAGGAGGAATCACTGCACTCTGACCAGCCATCCCTGTTAATGAACCGCATTCCAGTTGCCTCCATAGTGGCTTTTCATCCTCCAAATCAATGGTGTATGCCTCACGCGATCGCAGTTGCAAATGCCCATTCTTAGCAAGCCCACCAAACATAAGAATCTTTGTCCTCCCATAAACTGAGAGTGAGTGTCCCAATCTAGAAGGGGGTGCCCATGACATCGGAATTTCTCTCCATATTGGTTTATCTATAGTGAGATCGAGTAGGAAAGTGTCATTTAGAAGCACCCCAGCATCAGTGCATCCACCAGAGACAACTAACTTTGATCCATCTATTGTACAAGAGCTATGCCAAGATCTAGGGACAGGGGGACTTCCACCAGAAACTTCTTTCCACGTGGGCTGTTTAGCATTCAAGTCAAGAACAAACACATCATTGAGTGATCCCTGTCTCCCACATCCCCCAAATACCACCAACGAGGAACCATTCAAGCATGAGAGCGTATGGCCCCAACGCCCCGGTGGGGATGATTCTACAGCCACCCGATGCCACTCTGGATTTGCAGCATCAAGATTTAGAACGAATGTGTCATCCATTGGTTGCATGTCAACTCCCTCACCCCCAAACAATACAAGCTGATTTCCTGCAGCACATGCACTGAAGTTGCAGCGTGAAGGCTCCACTGCACCTCCAACTGTAAACTTCCTCCAACAAATGGCCTCGAGAGTGGTAAGTTCCCTAGCAAGGCGACCCCAGCCTAGTTTATTAGTCATCAATTCCAATGCACCTGTTACATCTCTTCCCCAGGCATTTTGACATACCATCTTCCTCACATGCTCATTCTTTGTTAATTGACGAATCCTTCTGCAGACAGAGCCTATAGATGCAACGTCCCTTGGTGTCAAGCGCGACAAGATGTTAAAAGCCAGGACTTCATCAGAGAGCTGAAGAATTGCACATAGTTCTGAGTTTTGGCTGCAGGGTAATTGTCCAGTCTTTGGAGGATATTTATCCGATTCATCGCACTGCTGCTGGAAAGTTTCTTTATAAACTGGATATGACACCCTATTCATATCCATCTTTGCTTCCGAAAACACTTGAATACCTATTACATGTGTGACAATTCCATCGTCACCGTGTATTGGGGAAAGTCTAAGCCTGTTCACCAGGGGAGCACCATCCTTTCTGAAATTGAGAAGCTCTCCTTCAAATTCAATACCTTCCTCGAGACATCTTCTAATCTCAGAAACAACAACAGGGTCCACCAAAGGGTGCCGTCTTTGGGCGTGAGGGTCTCTATATTGCAAGAACCGACTGATGAAAAAGATTTCCAAAATGAGACAAACTAGATCTTTTGCATCGCAAATGGTGATATACAAAAACATGTGTACATGCATACTAGAAGGACATAAATGTTACTGAAATGTAATTCTATAAAATCGGAAATGGCGACCAGAAAAAATAACCAAAATAACATGGAACATTATCAGCCTATCTTTTCAAAATAATAAACCCACATAAATACATTTTAATTACAATACCATCGTCACAGAGTAAAATAGCATTTTCAATTACTGAATCATAAATTAACATATGCCAAGCCACAATCACTGTTGTTGTAGCAATCTAGGTCACAAAATTGATTATTTAATGATAATGAAAAAATATTTCCACTCTTCTGGTAGCATTCTCTGGTTGCTTATTTAATAAAAATTAATACTTATCAAAGAAAGAAAAAGGGTTACTCAAATTTTATTCACATTTTTTTCTTCCAAAAAAATAAAAAACAATCTATGGTTGTGTCACTTTGTTTAACTAGTAAAATATGTTAAGGTCATGTAACTTATGAAATTTGATATTGATGATGTATGTAGTTAATTGAATTTTATGAATATGGGCGGATTCCATAACAAGCAAAATGAGATTGTTGTCGGCAAGCATGGGCATAATTTGAGGACCTCGAATAGAAAATACCATGTTCAGCAAACGATTTGTTCGACTCCTTGGAGTTGAAGGTGACTGGTCCACAGAAATGAAGGAGAAAAACCAGAGGAAACTAAACAAGAAGTTGATTACGGGAAGGAGATGATTGGGATGATCTTATATGTGATACCAAGCTAAGAAGCCTTATTTTCATGGTTTGAAGATTATTAGATACCTCGGTATTTGGTGGGAGTTGAGAGTTTTGTATGCCTCTGTTCAATGTACAGAGAGAGAATTACCAAATGCAATAGTGCTTTGCATGGCATCCCAAGCAAGGGTGCGGGCATTGCAAAAGGGGCAGCCACCCAGTGATGGGTGAGACGATGATGTCATCCGTGACAAAAAAGAGCACAATCTTGATGTTACAAAGATCCCAGGATGTGCATGACAACAAAGTAGGGATGCCTTATGTGCGTACCCCAAGTGAAGGGGTGCGGAATCCAAAATAGGGGTGCAATTGCCCAAGGATAAGACAGAGGCAATGATGGGCTGAGATGTTGCAGAGATTGTATCCCAATTATGATGAGTTATGATGAGTGAAGCCGGTGAAAGGCACTTGGACGAGAGTGTGGGCACTTCAATGAGGAGGTGCAGTCCATACAGGGTGTAGGATGCTGCAGATGTCCAAGAAGAATTTGCTGCGGAAAACAAATCAGGTTAGAGTTAAAAGATTGCAGCGAAGATGATGTACCCACACTGGGTGCAGGAAATGATTGTTGGCCACAGATTTTTCAGCCAAGTAGGTGGGTTATGAAATGCAAAAGGCAAAGGAGATTCAAGTGGAAACATTGAAGGCTAGCAGCTCAAGCAACAACCAGTGGGTTGCTTCATCTCCTCTCCATTATAATCCCTTTACTCTTTTGTTCTTGTATAAAGAGGGAGTAGGTGTTTCGTCGAGTGTGGGTGAGATATACACGTGGGCTGGAAAAATGTAAAAGGCCAAGCAGTAAGTGAAGTTTTCCTCTGCTCAGATGATTCAGAAAGAATTGCTTGTATACCCACATGAGTGGAGAAGGTTGTATTCCATTATTTCACACAGTGAAGATCGGATTTCTCCTATGGATGCAGGCCAAGAGAGCCGAATCACTTAAAATTCTTGTGTTCGTGTTTGTTGCTCACTAAAATATCCCAACATTTTCATGTTTATTACATTTATAATTGGCCATACATTCAATATTTTCTTTATATAAAGTAAAACGGACCACTGTACATTATATTTATTCCAATAATTAATTAAAATATATCAAATAAACAACAATGTTTTATGAGAAGCATTAGCAATAAAAAAAATTGAGTCCATTACCTCATTGAAATGAATGTGTATTGACATTTGACTTGAATTAAGCTTATATGAACAAAAAAAAAATACACTATATATTATATATTTAATGAAATGACCTAAGAAACTAGTCTCATCCCAATCAGATATCTACAATTAAGCCAGTCTCATCCAAAATTTCCCAAAGAAAACTCGTAGCAGCAGAGTGAGCTTCGAAAATATCTAAGGTTTACTATTTCAGTGCTCTTTTCCAATATTTTATCGGGAAGCAAACAAAGAAAAATAAAATAAAAATTAAAAAAAAAAAACACCCCAAGACCAAAGCAAATCAAAGATTTCGAGTGAATTTACCAGTTCCGACCGAGCACTTCGTCAGCGCGATAGCCAGTGAAGATCTCAAACACCTTGTTGACGTATATGATCGGAAAATCGGGGTCCATAGCATCGGAGACGACGAAAGCAGACGGCGTCATCGGACAGAAGAAATCGTCGGGCTTCAACTGAAGCTCATCCGCTTTCTGCCCTTCTTCCACCTCCTCTTCTTCATATCTGACACATTTCAGCCTCTTGCCGGAGCTCCGAAACTGAGCTTCTTCTTTCCCTTCCTCCGTCCCCATGGCCAGGACAACCTTCTCTCTTCCCCGCCGCTCTCTCTCTATCTATATATATATAGATGCATATATATATATATATATATGCATCTACTGTTTGTTCAGAGAACAGACTGGGTGGGGGAGGAAAATGACTCTGCCCAGCTTGGCGTTATAACAGTGTATGTAAGTGGGCCATTAAAAATTGGAGGCTTAAATTACAAAAATACCTGTAGGCTGTGATTAGATAAATAATTTACGAAAATATCTATGGGCTGTCTTCAGAAAATAATTGTTATTTGGGAAATTACATTTTCCTTTCCCAAATATTTAACTAATTATACTTATTATTTCTTTATATTTAAAAATTATACTTATTTCCTTTAATTTAAAAAAAATTATTAATCAAACCCTTAAATTAGTCTACTGTTAAAGTTTAAATTAGAGTTTGGAAAATAAAAAAAAATTAACTTTTCTTTTTGTAATTATCTTTGAAGAAAAACTAATTTCTTTTATGTTTGAAAATTTAAAAAAATAAATTTTTTAGTGATTAACTTTTTACCTTAATTTGACATTTTTTTTGATTTAAAAGAATTTAAAAATATAAGAGGGTAAATATAGTCATTTTATAAAAATTAAAAAATTGAGTGATTAGAAACTGATTGGCTATTCAAACACAACTTTAAATGAAAAACTGGTGATATTAACCATAAAATTATTATAATTTTAAATGATGTTTTAATTTTACATGAGTTCACCTTCATTCCCTTTCTCTATATTTTTTGGGTCTACTTTTATCTGAAACTGGACAAAAAATTTTATTTTTATTTTTGTTTGAATGCAATTAATACAATTAAAAATTATAGTTTAAAAAAATTTAAATTTTGATAAAAAATCATATAAAAATAAAATAAGTTGAGTGTACAAAAACAAAATCCGCTAACGGTATCCAAACAGAGGCACCGTTTAGTATTTACAAAAAATAAAAAAAAATTAAAATTTTTAAAAATTTCTATCACATTAATTTTTTTTATTTGATTACATGTATTACGAACTTATAACCTTTTTAACTTTATCTCATTTTTTTTTTTTTTTATCACCCCAAACAAACACGGAGCGGAGAAATGCAGGAATGGCACAGTCGTAGATTGAGAGAAATATTAGGGGTAACAAGAAATGGAGGAAGCCACGTCCATGTAATGAAAGCCACGTGGAAAAATCATTTCCGGCCTAACATGCATTTGCAAACCAAATCGCATCCACGTCATCCACTAGGATATTTTTACGATATTTTGTTGTCCTCGCGTGGAGGGAATCCTCTGGATAATCCAATGGCCATGGACCACAGGCCGCCAATAATGATCCGAAATGTACGCCAAAGTGGTCAGCCTACACGTATAGGTTACGTTTGGAGTAAAAAAAGTGAGATAAAATAAGATAAAATGAAATAAGTTGTGAGTTCGTAATTAACACCGTGAAATAAAAAATAAATAATTTTTAAAATTTTTCATATTTTTTAAAATTTTTTATCATTCTAAACAAAGCCTATATAAATATAAGTTATGTTAGTTTATCAGATATTTGATTTATCAAATTCTATAAAAAGTTATATTTGATTTATTTTTTTATTTTTTATTTTTTATTTTTCTTTTAAAAACATTTTTTATTTTATATTTTTGAAAATAAAGAAAACTACTCAAAACGCATTTGATCACTTATGTTTTCAAAAATTTATTTTAGAAAATAGAAAATAAGTTTACACATAAAATAAAAAATGACAAAAAATCATTTTGAGTGTTTTTAATCCAAAATAAAAAAAATCTCAAAATAATGAAAATAAAATATTTTTTTATTTTGAGATTTTTAAAATATAAAATAAAAAGAGAAAATAAAAAATAAAAATAAACCAAATGTCACTTTAATAATTTCTTCTAATCAAATTTTGTTTTATATTATTTTTATATTAATTTTTTGTACGTTGTTACACTTTTTTTTTTCCAATCCAAACACCTCTTTATATATATGCTATTGTCCTTATACGTCACCTGTATAACGGTATAACCTCCTAAAACATTTTCACCGATTGAACGCATACACTGTTTCACCGCATTCAGAACAATTTTCTTCATTTCTTCACCTGGTGACTGAAACTCACGGATTAGAATAATGATCACTTTTTTCTGGGAGTCGGGTAAAAATTTGTAGCCGTTACTTATGGGTACGTATTAGGTGAATCCCGTCCCGTGACCTTAGCCAGTAAAGAACCACGAGAAAGTAAATCAGTTTAAATAAGCTCTGGCTGACCGGTTCAGTCTATAAAGTTATTAGATGGCCCTCCACAATTAGAGGAAGAACTGTTCCCAGAGAGGAGTCGAACTCGGGACCTATTGATCCCAGACCCTTCAATCCGTCATCCGAACTAACTCGACTACCCTTTCGGGACAATAATGATCACTTTCTTAGTATGGTAGTTGGCATATATTGCATCACATAGGGGAATGATAAACCAATTGCCTCGAGGAACGCGACAAATGCTTTTCCACGGTGTGATCTAATACATTTTAGCGCTAGCATAGAGTGTATTTATCTGGGTGATTATTGAGCAGACACTTTATTTTTTGAAGTTTTAATTTGTTTCAGCTTCTAAAGAACATCAGGGTATCGTCTAATTAATTATGAAATTTCAATCAGAGGTTTCAATACCCGCCAAAGAGTGTTTAAATAATTTATCATTTCATTAGAAGGATGTTTGAGCGAATATTTTAATGATGATGGGTGTAGTAAGAGTTTTTGATATTTGAAATAGAAAAATACAGTTTTAAATATATTGTTTATGGTACTTCATGAGCAGGTCGTAAGTGGGTCACTCCCACTAACTGCTAGAGAAGTCTACCAGTAAGATTTCGTTTGGTTTATTAAAAAATAATAAAAAATTTTATAATTCTCTGTTAACTTTATATTATATCAATTTTTTTTACTGCACACATTACGAACTTTCAATTTATCTCAATTTGTCTCACTTTTTTTACTCCAAACAAACCCTAAATAAATACCAATTTTTAGAGTACCTATTTGGTATATCGCGCTTGCAAGCTACCCATGATATTTGATGTGAGTTTACCTTTTATTTTCTTGTACAACAAATTAAGGCTATTTTTGCACTTTTTTTTTTCTCACATATAAATAATCAAACATTCTCAAACCTTAAAATCTCACTTTAAACCTAATCTATCATTCCTTTTAGAGCAAAAACACAATAATGACTATCGAATCTAAATTATTCAAGCCTATTTACAATTTTTTTTTTCAAGGGACAAAACTACTTAGTTCTTGAATCCCATATTTAAGGCTATTATCTAGATTGAAATAGTATTTTATATTGTGACTGAAACGCGCAAAATTTTGTGGAAGAAGTGTATTGTGAGTATATAACAAGTAAGGATAGAGGTATTTAAATCAAGTAAATTAAGAGGTACTTTGTTTGGAGAAATTTGTAATCTTTCAATTAAGATTCTTGTAACCTTTATTTCGTAGTAAAGCTTTTTTTAGTATCCGCACTGATCAGGATTCGAGGTTTTCTCTTGTTAAAAGAGTTTCCTTAATAAATAATTTTGTATCTCTTCATGGATTGTTTGATTGGGTTTTATATTGGATTTACAAACCCTTACACCTATTTTAAGATAGTATATTACTAATTTACTTGTGATTTATTCCTTGTAAACATTTTCATATTACATATTTACAAAAAAAAAAAATCGTATAATTTCAAATAACCCATCATAATCGCTTCAAAACCAAGTCAAAGTTTTTCATATCGCTAGAACAACAGCCTCAACAAAAGCAGCCAAAGACGGTATAGTAAAATGACTTAATTAGAGATAATTTTTAAAGAACTGTTTGATTTTATTAATAGGAAGTTGATTGTATTTTACAAAATTAAAAAGTTTCATAAAAATTGAAACTTCATTAATTTTTGAGATTCACCAATACTCCCAACTAGTGTTTCATATATGTGTGTGATTTTTTTAAGTAATTATATATTTTTTAATTTTATGTAAATTATCAAACAAATTTAAAATAAAAATTTATCGAGATACTTGTAAAATATTATATGGTAAGATTTAAATGAATTTAAGTAAACAATTTATAATTAAGTAGTATTTAAAAAAGATAAAAAAAATATAAAAAGCAGTGGGTGGTTAAAAAATGTATTTAAAAAATACTAAAATATGTAAAACTAAGTTTATTTAATTAAGGGGTAGTTATTAATTTTTTATTTCTATAAAAAGTATTAATAATTATAAAAATTAAAAAATATTAATGGAAAAAATAAAAAAATTATTAAATTTGAGACTCCATTAACTAGCATTGCTTATATGTAACATATATATATCATAAAAACAAAACAAATGTGTGAGTGTCTCCTTATCTATATTATAATACTAAAATAATGTAGTTTTTTTCTTCTCTTCTCTTTTACTGTCATTCTACGTGACATGCCACTTTGCTATCCTTTCTGCTTTCCCTTTTTTTACATAATTTTAAATTTATTTTTTAAACAAAATGAGCAACCATAAAAGCTTGCATTTAAAAGGAGTGAGGAAAAAAATTAAAAATAAGAAAATTGAAAATTCCCCACTCTTCTTTTCCAATTTTCTTCTATCTCTATCACAATAACTCACTCCTGCCCATCATTTTTAATGTGAACAACTTTTAATTTGTCCATCATTTTTTATGTGAAAAACTCTTGATTTTTTCTTTTTTGTAAGCTTAAACTCGCTTTTTTTTTAATCTTATATTCTAAAATATTTCCTCTCTTAATCTTTTTTAATTTTTTAAAAATTTAATTTTTTTGTAGATTTTTTATTTTATTTTTTGAAACAGAATCAACAAAAATAAAATTTTACATTACAAAAGAGTGAGAAAAAAATTAAAAAAAGAAAACTAAAAAGTCGCTGTCACTCTTCTCTTCCAATTTCCCCCTCTCTCTCTATCACACTAACTCACTCCCACACCATCATTTTCAATGTGAAAAATTATTGGTTTGCTCATAGTTTTCTATGTGAAAAAATTCTTTATTTTCTCTTCTTTGCAAGCTTAAACTCACTTTTTCTTTTTAAACTTCTATTCTAAAATATTCCCTCTCCAAGACAATTAAGGGTGTGGGTTGGTAAGTAAGTTGATGCTTTTTTTTTATTATTATTAACGTCACTGTTCATTCCATCTTAAGCTATATTTTGTTTTTAATTTCTTTATGGGCATTCTCTTCTCATCTCATGTGATATGTATTCTTTCATTTTAAACGGTTTGCTTTATTATTATTATTATTATTATTATTATGGCGTGTGCTCTTAAACGATGATGGGTGAATATATTGGTGATAGATATTAATTATTAAATTCTCAACTTCACTAACTGTCGGAGTTTTTCATTGATTTGCACTCTCTCAATATAATAAATAATTTTTTTTTTATTTTGTTCCACATGTATTAGTTTTAATCTTAATTTTTTTATCATATTAATATCACAAATATGATTTCATAATTTATTAATTTTTTTCCTTCAACCCATTTGCTATGAATTTAGCTAGTTAGCTCTTAACTAAATATTAGTGTAAAACATTTTAGTTTTTTTTTTTTTGGTTATTTTATCTATTTTAGAGTGATTGTTATATTATTACATGTGAATTGGACATATCATTATTTTGTAAAATTTACTATTTTGTAAAATTAGTCTGCATGCTGTGATAAGATTATTTTTTTTCTTTTTAAATAGGTGCTGTTGTAAAATTGGTAAATTAGGTTTGCCCTCTTTTAAAAAATTAAAAAATTAATTTTAATAAATTAAAAAATTTAAGAACATAAAATCTTACTCTAATTGCAGTGATAAAATATTATTATAGATGTTGATATATGTCATGTTTTTTGTAATTGCACTTTTAAACTATTATCTTAAAAAATGGAAGATGATATTTTTTTATCTACCTATTTTGACACGTAAATTTATGACTATTAGTATTTTATGTCTTTTTATTTTTTTGCATCGCCTAGGTCTCGCGCGAGTTAACGCTAGTGTATAGTGTGTAGTGATGTAAATGTGTCGGGCCGATCCGCGGTCCGGCCTGCCCCATGTTTCGTACCGTACGACCCAGTCCAATCCTGCCCTAGTAGGGTCAGGGCTTGGGGCACCTGGGCGGCCCATGACCCGACCCGTGATCCCGCGTTACGTAAAGCAGACCTTATGCTTGCGACTAGAGAGGACAGGCTGGACGCCTTTATACTTTCCAGTTAAAAACCTTTCCCATTTGCTTCATCACATCTCAAAGCTTCCTCTATTCTCAATCATCGACCCCCCCAGTTTGATAGATAAAATTCCCAATTCTTCCTCCAAAGTCGTTGATTAACCTAGCGCCACATCGATTGCCCCATAGATCTGGTCCGAAATGGCGGTCAAAATCGTCTTTTCCGATGTAATAACCTGACTTGCTACTCAATTTTAGGATTTTTGTTTTAGATTCGGTCTGCAAGAGAAGAATGTTGATTTGGCGTTCCGCCGGTGGTTCTGACAGGGCTGATCCTCCGTGGCGTGGGATCTAGTCGAGTTCATCTTTGGAGCTTTGGTTCAGAGCGAGAGGGAGAGAGGGAGAGGGAGGAGGGACGGTGTAGTGTTTGGAAAGGGAATTGTTGGATTGTTTGTTATGGCTGCTCTGCAGAAGCTGCCCCAGTCGTTCACGAGCACGAATGCTGGTAGCTACGGGTCGTCGTCTTGCAAAGCTGAAGTGGTTGTTCCCGATCAGTTTCCGGCAGGTTTGAGGGTTCTTGTTGTGGATGACGACATTACCTGCCTGAGGATTTTGGAGCAGATGCTTCGTAGATGCATGTACCTTGGTGAGTCCCATTTGTTTTACTTTAATTATGGGGACTTTTGGGGTGTCAAATCTTGTGGGAGTTTTATATTTGGTGGTTTTTAGTAATTTGACGGAACTCCTTTTGACAGAAGTCGAATTACGGTTTGTTCGCCTAGTAGCTGTATAGTAGCTACGGGGCTGAATTTGAGGAGTTAATGTGTATTTAACCATTTTATGTTGTTGTTGTTGTTGTTGTTATTATTATTATTTTGCTGTAAAAAGTGTTTTGTAGGTGCTCACTGCTCTGTTTGTTATGAGAAATGGTGCTTCTCTAGTTCAACTCATGGACTTGGATTATGAGATATCTGCGTCCAGTGACAAAGCCGTGATTTGAGTTTTTTTTTTTTTTGGGGGGGGGGGTGTGAGGCTGAAAAATTACAGAAGGGGGGGGGGTATCAAGACTTTGGAAAGAAAATTAGGGGGCAAGACTTAAAAGATATTCAATATTTTGCTATAATTAGACTGCCTCCCTCAGCCCTTAGATCCATAGTTCTTTGAGTCAACCTGGAACTACATGTTGGCCTTTACCTTGTTATGCCTTTGTCCGCTCGGTTGACCTCATCGTAGTTGACTTGACCACTCTAACTTTACCTTGTATTGTTTGACTAATCAAACATTGATTCTCTTATTATTGTATTTAAATACATGGATTGAGGTTTTTGTGAATGTTTTACTGAGTTTAGGAAATAGCTTTTGTTTGAGTCTGATTGCTTGGGAGGAACTAATGTTGGGTAAACCTATATTTATCTCTATTCCTACGCACTAATGTGGGCTTGCAATCACCACCATGGCAGCTGCCACTACCTTCAACATCATTGGTTGATTGAATATTATCCCCCTTTGTCACTAATCTCTCCATCACTCAGCCTTTGCTCAAAAGTGACATTTCTCACTACCAACAGAATCATCAACGCTACCATGTTGGTTGTGAGTCAGCCAACACCAATACTATCATGGTTTTATTTCCATTACAACTGTGAACATTACAAAATTGCTGCAAAATGATTAAAACTTGACTTCTTTCTAAGAGTTGATGACTATTAGGAACAGAGGGTTATGAGGAAAACCGTCCTTTTGGCTTAGTGACCTTTGTCATCGTGAACAACGTCAACAGCGATGATGAAATCTAGATTTTGGAAGGGGAAATGGATATCAATGATTGCTTGTACTCTTCAAGGGAGAACAACGATGGATATAGAAGATGTGCGATAAATCTTAGATGAGAGTTGGGGGCAATGAACAATTGGGGATACTTTAAGGGAGGAAGGAGGGTATAAATATGCCCTTGTGTTTGGCTCATAGGCAAATGGGAGTTGGAAATGAGGCTCTACTCTCCATAGGGGCGCAATGGGTGTCGTTCCTAGAAATCATTGACAATGATGGTTGGGGCTATCTGAAAAAGGTACTCGAAGGCTTCAATCCAGGGCGAAAACTAGAAGATCAAGGAAAGCCTACGTGTAAGCTATTGATATACCTTGATGGTCGAAGTTACGGTTAGATGCTCATCGACAACTCATGGGTTGGATGATTTGGATCAACAATTGCGTGTTGAAGAAGACAACATAGAAGGCAATCACAACTTACGAGGAGATACCTAGTGGGGAAATTTGATGTGCCGATAAATCACTGGTTGATGTGATGGCGTTGAGGAAATGGGCTACACAATCTTGGGGAGTCCCTGGTGGTGTGATGGTGAAGGATTTAGGGAGAAATTGTTTTCTATTTATTCTCCTATCAAAAAATTTTGTGGAAGAGCACTGCTGGGTTAGGAGGAAGATGAGGGTATCTTGCTGTTACTAGATAGATGGCATTGATGTCTAATAGGAGATTGGGAGGAAGAACAAGTTTGGGTCAGAGCTATAGGTCTACTAATGCACCTATGGACTCAAAACATATTACAAGGCATAAGAATCCTCTACTGAGGTTTCATTGTGGTGGATGATACTACTTGAACCAGGGAGCATCTTTGTTGGGCACTATTGAAAGTGAAGGGTTGCAGAAAGAAGATTCCATCATTGGTGACTATCAGTTGTGAGGATTTTTGATTCTTTGCTATGAAATCCTTTTTGGTGGAGCGCAAACAATTCATCTACAGAAATTGAGCCAAGACTCAACAGAAGGGAGGCTTGTAGCTGCCAGAGAAGACTATCAAGGAAGCGCGTGGTGGTAGTTGTGCAAGGAAGCTTTGAGGGATGCCTGACAAACATGAGAGGCATGTTCCAGGCTAGATATTTTCTGCAATCAGGCAGAATTCTGAATTGGGTCAGACAGAATTTACAGCAGGTGGGGCGTAGGACCTTGGGCTTGGGCCCTTCCCCTGGGTTGGATTGTTTTGGTAAGGAGGGCAAATATGGTCTTGGCCCATCTAGAGTTAAACCTAGCCAATCACAGTTTCGCAGCTCCTTTGGGTCTCTTCAAAATTTGACCTAGTTTTTGAGTTAAACTCAAATAACCCAGTTGGCTATACAGCAGGAAGCCCAAGAATTTTAAGTCGAATGGCATCATTGTTGAAGGCCACTATCCAGACCGATCTTCTGTGCTTGGGTCTAGTCCTTTCTACCAGGAAGCTTGACGAGGAGTGTATTTACTCATTTGAACAAGGCTACTGCTCCAAGGTTGACAAGAACACCTCGTTTTTCCCAGGTACGTCATTTGATTTCACCAATGATAATGGGGAGGCTTTAAGTTCTTCCTCTCCCCCTTTTCTTTGTTTTTTCTCTCCCTCAAGTTGGAGAATTTTGCTCTACTTTGAGGAGACAAGAGAAGTGCTTTATCATGAAGCTGGAGTTAGTTTGTGCTAGTGGGGAGGAGATTTTAGATTGACAATGTTTAGCTTGCCACAGAGCAGGGGAGGACATCAATGATGAAGGGATATGCTGCTGCTTGGGGAGTGTGCTAATGACGCATCAAAGTTCTTGAGTTGGGTCCTAAAAAGTGTCAAGGAGTTTAGATACTCAATGGGTGTTTTAGTTGAAGGGATGGAGATTGAGATCACCAAACTCTTCATTTCTTTCGAGGAAAGAAAGAAATATACTCAAACAAGTTCAAAAACAACAAACCCTTGGGAGTAAGGGGCAGGATAAGAGGGGGCAGAAGAGGGAACAAACTTTTCCTGAGTTTTTAATGATTTTAAAAATCCTAAGCTAGCACATGAGGGGTCTAAATGGTTGGCGGAAATCAGTCTGTGTCAAAGCAGTTAAGATGGAAGCCCGAAGTGGTTTGTTTGCAGGAGATTAAATTGACCACAGTGAATGAGTTTGAAGTTGGAAGAGTGAGCGGGGTGGTCGGTGGGTGAGATGGCTAGCCATACCAGTAGGAGGGGCTCCCCCCCCCCCGCGGAGGGGGTGGTTAGTACTGTGGGACAGCAGTGTAGTAGCGCTTGAGGACCAGTAAATAGGCAGCAGCTCCATCTAGCGCCTTTTAAAGAACTTTGCTGAGAGCTTCAACTGACTCTTTACTGGAATATATGATTTTCCTCAAAAAGACTGAAAAGAATTGGTTTTAATTGTTTAATATAACTGGGCTTTCAATTTAGTTTAGTTACAATAAAATTGACCTGTTTTGAGTATTGGAAATACTGCCAATGTTGTTAGTATGGACCAAGATAACCTGGTAAGGTTTAGAAAATTAGCTGTAGTCATATTTGACCTTAATTGTACTGTTTTTAGTGGTTGAAAATATACTGGGCCACCAGCTGCCTAGTACGGTAATGAATTGATAATTATGGTTACTTGGCAACATTAAAATAAAGGGAAAATGGAAAAGAAGAGCTTTGTTTTATTTACCTGGCATAATGCTGCAATTATGAAGGGTATTCCATCCTGCCATTTAAATAGTAGACTATCATGTGAGCCTCCCATGGTTCCGTGTTGCCAAGGGTAACCTTTTGAAACTATAGTATACTGTAAATTTTTTAATTGTGATCGTGCTTATGATATTTTTGACATTTTATCAATGGTAAGGGCGTTGCTGTTGATCTAACACATTTTTTGTACAAAATATTATTTGACCAATCTCTTTTTGTGTGTAGTGACAACTTGCTCGCGGGCTACTGTTGCTTTGAACTTGTTACGGGAGAGGAAAGGTTGTTTTGATGTGGTATTAAGTGATGTGCATATGCCTGATATGGATGGCTTTAAACTACTAGAACTTGTTGGGTTGGAGATGGACCTGCCTGTCATTAGTGAGTGGTGCTTCTTATTGGCTAAGGGTTGTTTAATTCTGTTTCTAACTTTCTATTATATAATATAATTTTTCTTTTGCAGTGATGTCAGCTGATGGAAGAACCAGTGCAGTTATGAGAGGAATTAGACATGGTGCTTGTGATTATCTAATTAAGCCCATACGTGAAGAAGAGCTAAAGAATATATGGCAACATGTTGTAAGGAAGAAGTGGAATGAAAACAAAGAACACGAGCACTCGGGTGGCTTGGATGATAATGATCAGCATATACAAGGAAGTGACAACGCTGAATATGCTTCATCTGTGAATGAAGGAGCAGAAGGATTGCTAAAAACACATAAAAAGAGGAGAGATGCAAAAGAAGAAGATGATGTTGAATTGGAAAGTGATGACCCTGCTACAGCAAAGAAGCCGCGTGTTGTGTGGTCGGTGGAGCTCCATCAGCAATTTGTTAGTGCTGTGAACCAACTTGGGATTGATAGTATGAGCTTTGACAATTTAGTCTTTATGTTTCCCTTTCTCAAATAGAACAATGCCCCCCCCTCCCCAAACACAGGCACCCAAAAAAAAAAAAAAAATAATAATAATCCTAATAAGATTTTGTCTTCTCTTCCAGAGGCTGTGCCAAAGAGAATTCTTGAATTGATGAATGTTCCTGGTTTAACTAGAGAAAATGTTGCAAGCCATTTGCAGGTTTGATTCTCTCCTGCATGAGTTGTCTTCAATTAACTTCTATTTTTTTACCTTTTCCTCACTAAATTTTGTTTTCATTTTCTTGGATATTTTTAAAATATAGTAACAAAGGATAAAAAAAAAAAACTCATGCCCCCCCTCCCGGGGCACAGGCGGGGGAAGGGGACAATTTGCCGATACATGACAGGACAACCTCATCAACCACAAGGAAAAGGAACATGAAAGGAAAAAGCAACTCATATATAATTTGAGGGGTTTTGCATATTCACATGTGGACTAGTCTTAATCATATATGTTTAAAGAAATACCAATAAAATAATTGGATACACTATGTGGCATGTCCAACACGTATTTCAGTGTGTCTTAGAAGCATGTGTGTCCAGTACGTGACGGATATGTTTGCGGCACCTACTTTGAAACGTGTGCGCTGCATAGCTTGCTGAGCGTTGATTATCCATGTTATTTGGTTTGTACGAGTCTGCAACTAAATTGAGTGAATACTTGTGTGATATGATTATTCTTTACCAAAAATGTGCTGTGATTACTCTTTATTTTTGCATTTGTCAGTTCTAAATTCCTGTAATTCCACTACACAGAAATTCAGATTATATTTGAAGAGGTTAAGTGGAGTAGCTCAACAACAAGGTGGGATCCCCAGTTCATACCATGGGCCTGTAGAACAGAATGCAAAACTGAGTTCCTTAGGAAGATTTGATATTCAAGCTTTAGCTGCTTCTGGTCAAATTCCTCCGCAAACATTGGCAGCTCTGCATGCTGAGCTTTTAGGTCAACCAACGGGTAACCTAATGCTGCCTGGAATTGACCACTCACTAATACAAGCATCCTTGCAGGGACCCAAGGGCCTTCCTGTTGATCATGGGGTGGCATATGGTCAACCTTTGACAAGATGCCCATCCAACTTTTCCAAACAGTTTCCACAAACCGTCATAACTGCGGAGGATTTTCATTCAGGACTTGGAGTGTGGCTGTCTAACAGCCTTGGTAACGTGGGGCCCAGCAGTAATCTTGGTGGCCTGGGTGCTCAAAGTGAGAATATTTTAATGGGTATGTTACAACATCAGAAACAGCAGCCATGCCAGCAGCAACAGCAACAGTCTGTACTACCAGAACCCAGCCTCTCAATCAACGTGCAGCCTTCTTGCCTGGTGGTCCCTTCACAGTCATCAGCCAGTTTTCAATCAGGAAAGAATCCAGCTTCTGTTAATCAAAACTGCAGCGTTAATAGTTCTGTTGTTGACTACAGCCTTCTCTGTGAAACAAATAATTCCTCATTTGGTCCTGGGCTGTTATCGGATAGTGATATGAAGACAACTGGTATGCTTAATGGGTACTCAGGTCCTAGTTCCGTTTCTCGATGCGTGTCATCTTGCTCAATAAATGCTAATAACGGTGCTAATGGACAACTTCAGAACTCAACCCTGGCAACTATTGCCAGACAGTTGCCGGGGCTTGCTTCTAATATCTGTGAAATCCAATGTTCTTATAGCACCAAGTCTGGTCAAGTGCTTGATCAGGGAGCAATGAAGAATCTTGGATTTGTTGGTAAAGGGACTTCCATTCGAAGCCAGTTTGCTGTGGATGAACCTGAATCCTTAATAGGCAACCTGAATTATGGAAAGATCTATGTGGACAACAATGGAAACAAAGTGAAGCAGGAGCCAGATGTGGCTGTTGAGACTGCCAAAGTGGGCATCCCACTATTGCAAAATTTTTCACCAAATGATCTCATGGGTGTTTTCTCTAAATAGGTACCTAGTTTGCTTTAGTATCATGAACTCTATGCTTTTTAAATATGCCTTTAATTACTATTTTGTTCCTTTTGTGCTCTGTTGACACAGCAATGTCAATAAAATCAAGATACAACATGGCAACAAATTAATAAAAATCTATATATATAGACAATTATTCTTCATTTTTATGCTACAAATTAATTTTTCTTAATTATATCCAAATAGTGTCAATCTATATGTTAGGAAAAATGCAAAGCAACAGCAAAATATTATTTCTTTTACTTAAAATTAGGGTACACAAGGGTTAGATTGGTTCGAACCGAATCAATGGGGACTGGTTCTGAAAAAATAGATCCAAAACTGAATCAGCCCAAACTGAAAATAATTGTTCTTTGAACCATAATGTATTGATTTGTCTAACATATTCTTGTGGCCAAGACTTTAATTTGGGTTAGGCTATATGCAAGTCCAACCAACCGTTTGGCTAATACTTAATAGTTTTAAATGTTATATTTATAGATAGAGCTAAGGGAAACTTCTAGTTTTGTAGTCAATGTGGGATAGATGGGTTTCAATTAAAAAATTACAAATTATGTGTAGTTTATATAGACTAGTTGGAAATGAATGTCTCTCTAATAGTCAATGTGGAAATGGGGATATCTCTTTATTTTGTATGAATCCATCTCACTAAATCCTTCCCTTCCTCCAGCTTGACTGCCTGCAACAAACCCAACAATGACACATATCTTTTCTGGCTCCCAATCTGACAAATTCCTTTTCTACTCCATATTCCAAACCCTATACAACCAATCTGCCACCTCAATTTCTCTATTAATTGCTAGATTATACAACTCTGGAAATAATTCCATTGATCTCTCTTCAGAGATCCACCACCGACACCAGAATCTGATCCCATTTCTCCTACTAACCTGCCACCTCAAGTGATCCTTGAAGGTGTCCCATTCTCCTCTGATTCCCTTCCAAACTAAGCCTGTGTTTAAATTGTAGATCATTGTTCCCACCCACCCAAAAAAAAAAAGAAAAAAATAGAAGTAAAAATCTTCTCCATATTTAGAAGAAATGATTTTTTTTTTTCCAAAACCTCTCTCTCACACCCCATAAACTTCCATGACTGTAAAATCTCTTTAAACTTCTAGCTGCCCCACCCCACCCTTCCCCTCCCCTCCCCCCACCCCCCCCTTCCCAAAACAAGCGCGCACACATTCGCGAAAAAAAAAAAAAGAACAACTAGATTATGCACTGTTTTCTACCCTACCAGATGATTTTTAAAGCCATCCCCCACTTCTCCCCATAAAAAATTCCTCTGCGTCTTCTCCAGTCTATAAGTGGGTATGCTGAAAAGTGTACTTTTGATGAGAGTCATTATAGCCCCTTTGGATAAGAACTTATGTTTCTACCCTGGTAACCTCTTCTTAAATCTTTCAATCATCCATCCCAAATTCCTTTGACCTTATACTGAGCTTCTAAAGGTAGGCCTAGAATGGATGATGGCATACCCTAGAATGGATGATGGCATACCCTGCTGCTAATGTAGACACATCGTTTACATTTCCAGCTGCTCATCCAATGCTTATATACTTCTATTCCCATGCCATTGGTTAAATGTCTAATTTTAAGTTTTACTTTAACCTGCAACAGGCTAGCATAACGGGTTGATGGAAAGTCTCCCTGATTTTCAGAGCACGACATGGTTTTGCCAGACGTTTGGAGGAGATTAAAGTTGTATTTATTTTGCTTAACAATAACTACATGGGTGATCAAATCAGCCCCTGATGAGGAATAGAGGTAAAAAGAAAAAACAGAGAGTGAGAGAGTTAACAAGAATTCCATCATGAAGATAGTTTTTCAGAAATTTCTGGGATAGGTCTTTATATTTCCATGCAGTACTATATTACCTTTTTAACCAGTCTAAGAATAATAGGTCATCTAGAACTCCCAAACAGGTTTGAAGTTGAGATGGCCTTCCCACATGAAGCTATCTCGCCTCCATTATTGTGTAGTTCGGGGCTTATGATGTTGGAATGCCCCATTTATTTATATGAGCTTGTAGATAATTGAAGTTTAGTGTTGTCATACATTGTTTTAAATGCTTCCACGTACAATTTACAGTATGTAGATCAGAATATGATTTTTCATGGGGAGTTTTGAAACCCTGAAAGATCAGAAAAAATTTGTACATTCGGTGTGATGTGCTTTGAGGTTTTCCTTATTAAACTTCCATTTTCAGCCGCTGTCATTGTTCTTAATTTGTGTTTGGATGCATGTTGAATATATACCTTAGAATATTATGATACATATATGGGGTATAGGATGCCCTCGCAATTATTCTTGCTTGCAGAGTTTGAAATTTTGTTCTATTAGAGTACATGACTTACCTTATGATTGTTGTTGTCATTACTGCAAATACAAAGGCAATTTTATATACAAATTGATTTGGTAATTACATCTTTTTTTTTTTAGCATTTTCGCTGTATTTAGGCTCTGTTTGGAAGTTAATAAAAGTTGGAAGCGTAACCTAAATCACTTCCTTAGAAAATGTGAAAAAGTTGATAAAGTTGGTAAAAGTTAAGAGATTTTTAGTGTGAAAAAAGTTAGAGGAAATTGAAAAACATTAGAGATATTTTGTCAAATTTGATACTTTAGATTCATGTATTTGAAGTGTCAATTTTTGACCCCAAAAAAACACAAAAAAATAAAAAATAGGTAAATTTTGAGTTGGTGGTGTTTAGTGTATTTGTCAAAAAGTATGAAAAATTTGAAAAAGCTTAGAGAAATTATAAAAAAATTGAGAATTTTTTATGCGGAGAAAGTTAAAAATTTTGAAAAAAGTTACAGATTTTTTATCAAATTTGATACTCCCAAACGCATACTTGGTGAGTAGTGAGTACCATTCTAACATTGAAATAATTCATCCAAAATAATAATAATAATAACAAACGGTGAAATTGGTGTTTGGTTTACTAGAGAGTACACAAAAAAAAGGAAAAAAAAAAAACTTTAATTTTTATTAAAATTTTTTCAAATTTATCTAATTAATTTCATAACTTGTCATTTTTATACTAATTATTTATTTATTTTCCTAACAAACCAAACACTACCGAAATAATTGAAGTTGCCAAGTCATATTGACTTGTATCTAAATATATATATTTCCCTGTCAAGGCATCACATGCATTGCTTATCCTGTTTGGTCACATCAAATTTTATCAAAATTTATTAATTTTAATTAATTTTTATACTTTTCTCTAATCAAAAATTTTCACCTATCACTTTTATGTTACATCTTTCCACTTTTATTGTACTTTTTTCATTATTTTTGGTCCACCAAACACCTCTTCAGTTTTTCTACCATATTTTTAATAAATAAAATAATAATTGTTCTTCAAAGACAACCTCGTTTCTCGGAGTACGATCTCCAATTACCTCATTTGTACGCTAGTGTTGAGCTCTTGGGAAAAAAATAAAAATAAAAATAATAAGTTAATTTTTTTTAAAGCTGAGTACTAATTATTAAAAAATTATTTTTTTGTTTCTAAAGAGAAAAAAATTAATTTTTAAAATGGGTAAGAAAAGTATCTCATGATTTGTTTATAACTGTTTTTCATTTAACATTAATAAATTAATAGATGGAATAATAAGAGGTGCTAATAGATGAAAGCAATTAAGTATAACTGCCTGAATGGTTAAGGGAGGCAAACGTAATTAAATAAAAAAATCTTGAAGTAAATTGAATTATTGGGATAGAAAGTTACAAATTACAATCACAAGGAAAGGTAGGAAGAGCAAGGAAGGTATTAGACTTTTTGAGATTTTAAACACGAATTTCCCACAGTGGGCGACTGGGTTGACACGCATGTGTTGCTTTCAGATTATATATACATACATTCATACATAGGATAGGCACGTCTTGTCTAGCACTGCAATGGGTTCTCAGCTCTGATCAGGAACCAACCAACTACCCATTAATTGAAGTGAGAGCCCATATCAACTCCATCCCTTCTTTGACTTCTTCAAAATATGTATTCTCTCTCCCTCTCTCTCATCCTGGCATTTGCTCTTTTTTCTGAAATTTTAACCCACCTGAAATTGGGTCCTCTCTCTGTGACCTCTCCTTAGTTCAAAGTCTTTTCTTTCTTTCTTTCATTCTTCTAAGCAAGTATAAACCTAAACTGCTCTTACCCAAAAATCCCAAATGGATAAAAAATCAGAAATTGCAGTGACCCAGATGAGGAAATCAGTTCAAAAGCTAGGGTCTTCCACTGAGGTAAGTTACAGTCCTCTGTACATACATACTTATTAGCATGGCAATAAATAGCCAATCAATGCCCAGTTCAGCTCCTTCATTCTGTTTGTTATTTGGCTTGCAGAGTTATGGAGACCCAACACTGATGAGGTTTTTGATTGCCAGATCAATGGACCCCGAGAAGGCAGCAAAGATGTTTGTTCAGTGGCAGAAATGGAGAGCTTCCATGGTCCCATTGGGTTCCGTCCCGGACTCTGAAGTTAGGGACGAATTGGAAGCTCGAAAGATTTACTTGCAGGGTTCATCCAAAGATGGACACCGAATCTTGATTGTGAAAGCAAGCAAGCATTTTCCTTCCAAGGATCAACTCCAATTCAAGAGTAAGTTGTTAGATCCCTAATTGTCTAACTATGATTTTTATCTGTATTATTGTTAAGTTTTTTTTTTTTTTTTTTGGTTTTCTTGAATCTGATCATTGTTTAATTGGTAGAATAATATATATATACATATATAAATATTTTTCCCATTCTGTATTGTCGTATTCATGGACCATCATATTAATGTGCCCCTAAAAAAAGGCTTCATTAAATGTCTATGGTTGAGCAACTTGGATCCTATTGATCTGGCATGTGGTTTGGTTGACCCATTGTTATGGGCTATGTTGACTCGGGCACGGGTATTGGATACACACTGCGTGTCTTAAGAGTCTGGATCTATCTATTATCTTAAGTACATGGAAACACAGAATAATATTCATATATATTTAGTATAATTATTTTATTTTATAGGATAATATGGTATTTCTAAGGTATCAGTGGATTATTTCACGCAAATATAAGCTTTGTAAATAATTTTTGTGCTAATATTAAATTTTGAAATATGTTCATATAAATGTACAATTATATACGGGGATGGATATATCATATTCTTACCCTAACGTAAAGTACTCAACACAAGTACATTATACTTTTAAAAGAGTTCATGTAACATAAGTTATGGGCTGTTCAAATAGTCTTTCCAAGAGTTTTGGCCTCACATTGATATCTTCTCTTTCCAGGAGCTCTGGGAATATCCGGCAAAAGGACAGCTGTAGGGTCTTAGTCACAATTAAAGTTGTTGCATTGCTTTCTGATGCAGATAGTGTTCTTATAAGTAATAACTTTATTTGGAAGTGGCAGGATTATGGCATTTCTTTATTGCAAAATGATGGGTTGGGGCCACTTTTAATATAATGTTCCTGCCTAGAGGTTAAGGAATCACGAATCCAGTCTGTAGAAACAGCAAGGGAATGTATTATTTTTGAGTTGGGTGGGCCTAACTCTGCTACAAAATTACATCAGACAGGCAGCTTTAACTTTTCTATGCATGTGTAGTTTTATATTAAATACGATGCACTTTCGATTACTTATTTTCTTTATTGATATTACAAAGAAACTTCGTTTTATTTATTATGTGTAAGAAAATAGTAGCTAAACTTTGTTTCATTTTTTAATGCTCATCTTCAACGGGTGTGAGCATCTCCATTTGCTGATTTCTTCATGTGTGGAATCAATATTATCATGAAAAAAAAATACTTTTCTGTTGTTAACAATTCTTATTTTCCAATAGTTATTTTCTTAACCTTTAATAAAAAAATAAAAATAAAAAATAAAAATCAATGAACTTCACTGCATTTACTTCTTTCATATACTTAAATATGCCTATGTTATTTATTTATTTATATATATATATATATACAAACACCTATGAGTTAGGACCTGCTTCTTCAATTCTTTTGGTTAATTGAAACAGTCTTAACAATATCTGAATTCTTTGAAATGTAATATCTCTGTACATGCTTTTCATTGGAAACAAACCTAACCTTTGGCGTTAAAGGATCTAATGTATAATAAGAGGTTTTATCAAGTTTGTACGTTTTAACATTCAGTACCTGGAAAAATAAACTTCTCGCCTTAATCTCAACCATCTTCTGTTCAGAATACATAAATGTTTTTTTTTTTTTTTTTTTTTTTTTTTTTTTTTTTTTTTTTCCCGGTAACTAGAATACATAAATGTTGATTTGTAAGTTTTCCAGTACACAGAAGTAACCATTTAGGATTATTTCCGAGTACTAATTTCTTCACATGGTTACCAATCCCTCACTGGTTTGATAAGCCAACAAGTGAGCTTTATGACACCAGTTGTCACATGTTGTAAATGGTTATTTTCATCGAGTTTCCGTTACACACACTTTGATATGTTGTATTTTACTGCAAAGCTTTTGTGATTTTTTGGGGGGGTGGGGGTGGGGGGTAACTAAGCTTTTGTGATTCTTCTATATATAATAAGAATTTAGGAGAATATAAGTTATTGTGGATAAATTTGATTTGGTGACGACGATTTCTCAATTTAACTTCCCAGATGCTAGTTTAATTGGTGAACCTACAAGTGAAGTAGTGTGCTAACAAATCAAGGAACCTAAAAGCATTTTTGTTTATTTATTTATTTCGGTTCTAGTAAGAGAATGTCATAAAATGAAATAGTGATAACAACTCTCTCTCTCTCTCTCTCTCTCTCTCGGAATTGACATCCAGCTAATTAGTGAATATTCACTTTCTCTTGCCTCTTGGTGCAGAATTTGTGGTTCATCTGCTGGACAAAACAATTGCAAGGTATTTATATCTGTATATATATTTTAAAAATTCATATTGTATGGTGATTGTAATGTTGTAAAACTATGTGAAAGTGGTTGTCATTAATATGCTGGCTTGCGGTAATTATGGCCTCTTGGGAGAATCAATGACTGCATCTTTGATGCATGCTAGTATTAGTACATTTGAGAATTCTTAGTTGGCTAGTTGTAAATAGCCTCAAGGTTATGGAACAAAGAATTATCTCAAACCTACACCGAGGTATTGATGGTAATTCTCAAATATCATAGAACAAAATGTGATAAAATGAGATAAAATGCAATAGAAACAAAGACAGGGTAGGGGTTACCTACTTGATGGTCAAAATGAGTTCTTTAATTCTGAATTAAAGAATTCAAAATGAATCAAATCTCCCCAAGTAGGATTCAAACCTATGACCAATCAGTTAACAGCCAACTACTCTACCACTGAGCTACTAAGGAACAATGGGAGATTAGATTTCATAGAATTCAATTCCCGTTCTCAACCCATGACCAATATGAGCTTGAAGCTTCCCTCTTGACTGCTAGAACTTGTTTGTAGTGGCTCCCTTCCATGCCTCATACAAATTTATCAATCAATTTATTAAAACAACATGAAATAGAAAATGAAGAAAATATACCATTAGATTATCAGATTCATTGAAGAAAAGCTAGACTTGTTGTGATTTTTCCAATTAAATGTCAGAATCCCGATAGTTTTAATAAGGATATTGATAAGAATAAGGATATTTATAATCCAAATCACGATCAAACAGACGAAGCGGCTTTGATACGTTATTCGCAACAATCAGATTTTTGTCGAAACATAAGCAAAGGTTCTATGCGCGCCCAAAGATGTAAAATAGTTATTTGTGAACTCTTTCAAGCAATTGCGCATTCCCCACCTTTCTTGGACAATGTACTGCTTTGATATGACAACTTCTGTTATGATTGTGATAATGAATATTTAATTCTCATTTAAATGATAATGATAGTAGGAGAGAGCGAAAAATAAGTCATGCTTACAGCATCTGCCTTCTTAGAGAGAGAGAGAGTTTTCATGACCAAAAAGGGAATTAGAATTTTGTATCTTACAAAAAAACATCTAATATGTCTTGCCTGTGATACCTCTTGAAATAAATATCTTGGTTGTGACATATAACTTGATACGAAAAATAGTTAGCAAACTAAGACTGACTTTCAAATTTGTTTCAGCCTTACCTTTCCATTCAACTTCGAACCAATGTGATCAAATTTTCTTATGATTTATGCGATCATGAGACTAGATTCGGGCTAGTTGAGAGCATGGTTTGATCAAAATATTTTATTCTTTTTTCGAGTTAGTTTTTGCATGTTGCCTTAATCTTGATATATTTCAGTGTATATCCTAGATTTTCTTCTTTTTTACTTTTGGTGTATTGTTTCCTCTCTCTCTCTCTCTCTCGTTAGGAAATTTTTCAGGAGAGTAAAATTTTGGTGTATCAATTCAAAAAGATTTTGATTCCTTTATTTCCTCTGTTCCAAGGCAGTTCATTGAAGTTATGTGTGTCTAAAGAGTCTCACCTACTTTAGTAATTCACAAAGGTTGCCAAGAATTTTTTATTTGTGATCAGTTATAAATTACTTTGAGCAACAAATGGGGTTTCCTTCTCACACTGATTTCTTCTTCTCATTTCAGTTCTTTTAAAGGAAGAGAAATAGGAAATGAAAAGTTAATTGCAATTCTTGATCTGCAACAAATCACTTACAAGAATATCGATGCTCGTGGCCTTATAATTGGCTTTCAATTCTTACAGGTAAACCTTTCTTTTCATTCAACTCTTATATATTTTGTCCACAGAAATTGATTAATGGCATCCAGGGTGGCAGATGATGCTAGGAACAGGGGAAAATTGGTTGATGTTTCTTTTTGAGTCTCTTCCTGGTGATTATATTATGAAACACAAAGAAAAGGATTGTTAATTGAACAGTTTATCCACTCAAAATTTCATTAGTGAAAATTAAAACCAAAATAGATGCTGAAATAATATAAACTGAGGAAATGTAGGAATTATACCAGGGTGGAGGCACATTGATTCTGAAGGGATGCTCTTCACCTGAAGATTTAATGTTACTGCTAAGTCTTCGTACAACATCTGCTGACTCCTTGAGCAGCTATACAAGTGTGCATGTCAATGTTAGTATGAACATAAGAATGAGTTTGTTTACCTTGCAACTTCTAGATGCTTCTTCCTTTGTGGCTATGCCAGTAATTTTTCTTTTTCTTTTTCTTTTTTTTTTTTTTTTTTTTTTAACATTAAGATGTTGAAACTGAAGGGTTCCCTCAGATGTTCCATGCTTAGTCTTGGCTCCTGAATTTCAAAATTAGCTCTATTTCATTCTGCTGCCTCTGAGTACCGGACCAATTGTATGCCATTATTGGCCTAAATTTTTTAAAACGGGACATGTATCAAGCAAACAGTGGACACTTGTTATAGCATAGAAAATGAAAGGTAGATGCAGACACTGATAATTTTCCCATGGCGTGTCCCATGTCCATATACTTGCTTTTGAATAAAGTAACATTGTGACTTCATGTTATGACCTTTTCCCATCATATAAGCATAGAAAATGAATTATTTGCTATTGTTTTCATGTAATGAATTAAAATTTAATTGTTCTGTAAAAATTGAATATTTTATTCAGTAGATATTCTTCATTCCTGTCCCTGCACTCGTGTGTCCTAACTTTTTTAAAATTGTGTTATAACTCTGTTTGTATCATCTCTTATCAACGCCCCTACCCATTGTTTTTCTTTTCTTTTCGTTGTTCTTCTTCTTTTGAGCACAATTTCATGTAGCAGGGCTAAAGGTGGTTTTCTTTTTTGCCGACCATTTTACTAGCTTCCAGTGCTGTATAGCTAAGGATGTGAAGGTGTGGTATGCTGGAATAACTTACTAACAAAATTTTCATCAAGCCTGGCTTTCTTTGCAAAATTCGTCTTGCCGAAATCTGAGGCCAAAGCTTGTCGAATCCCAAGCCAATTTTGGGTTTATTGTTACCTTCGCATTGAATGAGGCCCAATTTAGTGGGCTAAATCCTCATTAGAGATTTTGTACCTGCTGAGACCTTGCCATGCTGGGGCATATCTGCTGCCACTTAACGCCACCTAGATTGCTGTTAACCCACAAAGCACTAGCCTCAGATGGCCACAAGGTCCTGGGTATTTCACTTGATTTTCTGGAACAGCAAGTGAGGCATAATCATCATTAAGGATCTGGAAATTAAGCAAAACAAATTAGGTTTGCAATGATGTTTGGGAGACTAATTAACTATCTATAGGATTAATACGTTCTTTGTGAACTTTTATAAGACTGCTCGACTCCTGAAATGTGTTTGGGTGTTATGTTTTGTGGCATGCCATTCTCAAATAGTTTCAGGTCTAGATTTTCCTGTTAGCATGAGTCTCCATAATGATGTTTCTCAGTATAAAGCATCTCTAGTTACTTTTTATTCTAGGGCTCTCTTTGCAGGCCTCTGTGACTTTAAACTTCCAATTTGCTATGAAAGTTTAATTTGATTATATTCAGATTTTTCAAGTCTCTTATTAGGGATCAACTCCTTTGTTGAAGAACAAATAAAAGTGAAGAGTAGAAGTAACGTGCCATGCTAAGAGGCATGGGCACTTCTAGGAAGATGACGTACCGCAGTATGGGTGTTGCGCTCACTGGAACTTATCTAAACGTGTCATATTTTTTTTAATTATTTAATTTATTTTAGAACCAGACACTTTTTGGAAACTTGGGAGACAAATATGTTGATCACTTAAGCACATTATAATTTTAAATAGAAAATTATAATTAAATGATAAGATAAAAGCAATATGAATTTGTATTTACTAAATCCGTATTCCTAAATTTTTTAATTTTAGAAATTTTGAAACCTAATTTATTTTTTAAATAAAATTTTCTAAAATAGAAAAATGTATTTTTAATACAAAAGTGAATAAATAATTGTTTATATATATATAAATATATATTTTTTTCATTAACTTGTCCCTACCATATCGTGTCATGATATCTTTTAAAAATAACATACGCATACCCATGTCATATCATATCCATATTATGTATTTGTATCCATATACTTATTAGGTGCCTTGTCCATGAAGAAAAGCGATAACATAAAACAAAATCTAGATTAGAAAGAGGTATTTGATAGCAGGGTCAGAAAGTTTTTCTTCCTTCACCTTTAGTGGAACACTTGTGTGGATATTTCCAGACAACTTAATCAACACATCCCTAGTAATGCATATATACGTGTAGCCAGTGTGTAATATTGAATTTACCTTCCTGAGGTAGTTATTTTATGATCTGCCGAATAGACTATTTGCTTTAGACCTAGTATAGAATGGAGGATTAGAATGCAACACATCTAGGAATCAGTAGTTGAACCCGCTGAGATTTCTACCGCATGATAAAATTTTACTCAGACTATCTTATGGTTGAGCTGGTTACAAACCTTGTACATACACCGGTCATCGGTGAAATATGTCATCTTATTTAGTATTGCTGTCTGTAAGTTTTTTTCATCCCTAAAAATCACTCATTGCACCTCTCCCTTCTTGGATGATATTTTCTTTTCACTTTAGCAAAAATCATGTTGGTATTTTTTCAGGTAGCAAGTTTACGTGGTAAGTGCTATGGAATTTCTGTTTAGTAATAATGGAAAATATACCTAAATATGATCATTTTTTGTCAAAATTTTGCTCAAATGAATAAAATAGGCTGAAATTTATAGGTTGGCTATGAGGTGCCATAAAGAAAATCTAGGGCCTGCAACAATAAAGTATTGGGTTAGGAATGGAATTGCAAGTTCAATTGGAGATCCTCCGCATGAGGTCATTAAAGATCCTGTGCACATAAATCAACCTGCACTACTGAAATTCCTCATGCTCTTTGAGGGCAGCTTTCATGAAGATCTGATCTTATTCATATATCTGCAATATTAGTCGGCTAAAACCTTTTTCCTTCTATTGTTCTCGTTTACTCACGTGCACATTTTTATTCATCAATATATATACACAGCTTTTATTTTTATATCTCTTCTCTTCATGTAGGCGTACTACCCTGAGCACTTAGCGAAGTTGTTTATATTAAATATGCCTCGGTTCTTTGTTAGTGTTTGGAGGATGGTTTCCCACTTCCTTGAGAGAGCAACTCTAGAAAAGGTATGTATATTTCTCAAAATACAAATATATAAATAATCTGCCCGTCTTTTTTTATTTATTTTTGGATGCATTGGATGCTAAAGCCTAGAAAGGGATTTAAACCATGCATCAAAAGCTTTGGTGGGGAAGCCTTTTCCACTAGGCTATACCCTCTCCTTGCTTAATTAATTTGCATAAGCTTAACAGAAGGGTCAATGAAGAAAGAATTGAATGGAATTGTTTTACACCCTTGGGTTTGTCTCAGCATGTATTTATATACATAAGAGTGTGTGCAAAAAAAGGAACAAGACTATTCTCCCTGATCAAATCTCCTATACTAGGAAAGGGAAAAGACAACAAGCCGAGCTTAAACAAAGCAAAGTTTCGCTCAATTCAATTCATTTGCATCCCTACTTATACTTCCCTAAGAGGGTATTTGGCTTTCTGATCTTTGGTTACATGTTTTAATTTTTCAAATTTCGGCCAAATTTCTGTATACAAGTTCTCCTCAGTTAAAAACATTAGAAATTATGGAGAAAGCATAAAAACGAATGCATGTGTATATATATATCTAATGACCATATGAATTATGCTTGAAAAGGCCTTTGAATCGACTTGGCTAGATAGGTATTTTCGGAATAGAAATGGCAAATCCTCAAACAATACAAGGAGACTATTTGCTTAAATTTGCTTAAAATTAAAAATAATCTTTCTGAATTGTCAAATTGTTGTGTTTATGTAATTAATGCAGATTATGATTGTAACCAGTGAAGATGAAAAGAAGCGGTTTGTGGAGGAAATTGGGGAGGCAGCCCTACCAGAAGAGTACGGTGGCCGGGCAAATCTAGTAGCTCTCCAAGATGTCATACTGCTCCAAGTGGAGGATTAACTTAATGTTATTAATTATTGATCTCAATGTAATTAAATGTTTATCTCTATTCTAGAATCTGGATACATCTCTTCAACCTGTTGAAGAGTATGCTGAACATTTATGCTCGCAGAATGCTGAGTGGATCTTCAGAGGGTCTATAAAACTGTTGAGCCATTCTAAGGTTTGCTCACTGCCAGTTGGGGCTCATAAATCTGGTCTTAACTCTTTGAATTTTCGGCTCATGAACTCAACTATTGTATCAGATCTATTAGTTATTAAATTCTCCTTCTGACCAAACAACATGTGTGAAACGAGACGCATGTGTTCACGAAATTATGATGAGAAATGAGAAATCGTAGGGTGTATAAAGAAAGCAACTGCAATTTAATATGGTCTGTTTGGATAATGTTGCTGGAGCTATGAGAAAACCAAGATTGAAAGAGTTGAGATAGCATGAAAAGGCACTCAGTGCATGAACAACGGAATGACATGTTAGAAGTTGTCGTTGGACGTGCCCTGAGGATGTCAGCTACAATGCCAAGAGGCATGTCAAGCCCTCTGAAGGTTGGCAAGCTCATTATGCATCCTCAGTCCTGAGCAATGTTTATTTCTGGCATTTCGAAGAAGGCTCAAAATGTATATAAAGTTTCAGCATTGATGCTGAGACAACATGACACGTCCCCTCAACACTCGACAAATATCTTGAGATTTTTGTTTGGGGTGATTGTGCATGCTTGGTTGGCTAAGATTGTGGACAAATCTTAAGTGTCTCTTGGGTCATGGGTTGGACCGAAGGTGCATTGCCCCTGGAGAAGGCTAAAGGTTGGTCACCCTAATTGGCTTGCTAGATACATGGGCACACCTTGGGCCATTTTTTTGGCCTTGGATGACACAAAATTAAAAGATGAGAGAGAGAGAGAGAGAAGAGGGAACATTAAATGTAAATGGGATTTATTATAAAAGTTCATAAATTTAGAATTCAATTTTTTTAAATTTATGTTTTGAGAATTACAAAAATTAGGTTCATCAAAATGAAATATTTTTACTTCAAGTTAATTTTTATGTGATTTTTCCTAAATTTTTTGAATTATTTGGGTTGATTCTGGGACAACTAATGTGTTACTTCCTTCTTTTCTCCACCTACCTATTATTTATTACTAATTAACTTGTCACATTTTTTTTAAAGAATTAGTACATAACAAAAATATAAATAATCAACCATTTAGCTTTTTACTATAATAGCATGGACTGAACAAAGATTCGAAAGAAAGAGGAGGGATAAAAAAAAAAAAGGAAAGAAAAAGAAAAAGAAGAAAAATTGAGAACAAACTTAGGATTTGGTTGGCCTATACCCATATTTTCTTCCCACGCTATTCTTTGTATGTTATGTCTCAAGACATCCCATCGAAGTTAATGCCCGTGTTTGGTCGTTTTCTGGGCTTTTTCCCTGCCAAAAGACCTCACAACTATATATTTTGAAGGGCACAGCTGAAATGGTAGAGCATCATTACCGCCATGTCTGCGATCACCGCCTGTTCGATGAAATGTCCCACGGAGACCTCTACTCTCTCAACTCTCTTCTGGCCTCGTATATTCGCAAGGATGACGCTGTGGCAGCATGGGATCTGTTCGTTCACATGCACCGCATCCGTTCCGACCTCAGTGCCTACACATTCACGCCAGTCTGAGGTGCGTGTTCGGCTCTGCCGAACTCCAACCGCGGCCGACAAGTCCACGCCCTGATGATCAAACTGGGTTCGGACTCTGGAACTGTCACGAAAACCGCTCTGATTGACATGTACTCCAAATATGGCCAATTGGGTGATTCAGTTCGCGCCTTTGATGAGATGGGTTCGAAGGACGTGGTCGCTTGGAACGCAATGCTAAATAGCTTTCTGCGCCATGGCTTCCCTGTTAAAGCGCTCGGTGTATTTGAGTCCATAAGGAAGGAAAGAGTGGGATTTAACGAGTTCACTTTGTGTTCAGTGCTTAAAGCTTGTACCTCTTTGAATGCGTTTCGACAGGGGTTCCAAGTTCATGCACTGGTGATTATAATGGGCCGTGATTTGGTGGTGTTGAGTACTGCTCTGATTGACTTTTACTCGAGTGTTGGGTACATTGATGAAGCCTTAAAAGTTTATAATAACTTGAATTTCCGAGAGGACGTTATAATGCTTAATTCATTGATTTCTGGGTGCCTTCGTAATCGGAAGTATGATGTTGCTATGTCTACCATGAGTACCATGAAGCCTAATATAATCGCCCTTACTAGTGCCCTTTCTGCTAGCTCTGAAAATTCAGATTTATGGATTGGAAAGCAGATACATGGTGTAGTTATTCGTCATGGCTTTATCACTGAAACCCAGTTATGCAGTGTGCTGCTGGACATGTATGCAAAATGTGGGAAGATTTTGAGCGCTCGTCTAGTGTTCGATCAAATTCCTCAGAAAGATGTGGTTTCATGGACAAGCATGATAGATGCATATGGAAGCCATGGGCATGGATGTGAAGCTATTGAACTGTTCAAGAAGATGGGGGAAGAGAGTGGTAATGCTGTTTTGCCTAATTCTGTAACGTTCCTAGCTGTTTTTTCTGCGTGTAGTCATTCGGGTTTTGTGGAACAGGGCCGCGAATGTTTTACATTGTGTCGAGAGAAGTACGGATTGAACCCAGGTCCAGAGTATTATGCCTGTTTCATAGATATATTAGGCCGAGCAGGACAAATAGAAGAGGTTTGGTGTCTTTATCATTATATGGTTATGAGTAGAATTAGCCCTTGCGCAAGTGTATGGGCAGCACTATTGAATGCTTGTGGACTTAACCGGGATGTCAAGAGAGGAGAGTTTGCTGCAGAGAAGCTCTTTGAATTGGAGCCAAATAAGCCAGCGACTTATGTGGCATTGTCAAATTTCTATGCGGCCGTTGGAAGATGGGATTTTGGTGACATGTTGAGAAGTGCTATGAAAGATAGAAGAATCGTTAAGGAAGCTGGTGGTAGCTGGGTCACCGTTTCTGGTAGCAAGGTAAACTATACTGGCTTATCAATGTAATAAAAATTATCAGAACATGAACAAACTTTTAGAATTTTTTGTTTGAAATTCCATTACATAACTTTGATTGCACTAGATTGACAACTAATACTGCGATATGAGGCATTGTTCCTAGTAGTTGCCACTCACTTTAAACTTCTGTTGGGTGGACATATTTCAATTCAAGCTAGTCAATATCCTGTTAAATCAATTCCCACCCCCCCCCCCCCAAAAAAAAAAAAAAAAACTTGGAATTTTCCCCGGAGAGGCAGCATTTAGTGGCTTAGACATCCATTGCTCCAGGCCAATGATCTAGTTCCTCCTATTTTTATAGTGAAAAAACATAATTCGTACAAGGGAGATAGGTGAGAAGCTAAAATAATAATTTTACTTACTGACATAGTTATCCTAAAGGAGGGTTTTGTTCGCCCCATTTTCCTCTCCCTACCTTAAAAAAGGTACACTTGGCAAGGAGGGTTTGGGGTTGATTTAGTTTCTCAGTCTCCTTGTTTAGTTGTTCAGATTTTTATTTCAGATGCAACCTCAACTGTAAAATATAAAATCAAGTTTAGGTTTTGACTCGAAAATTTTTATGGAAATTGATTACAGTCCACTGTTTTTGGCTCCATGGGTTTTGAGAATTTTGAAAAGGAGGTAGTTACCCTTCAGTGCTCCTTTGTTTACTTGAGTCTGATCTTCAGCAGTTTCTTTATTGGAGGATTAAACAAAATTTTGCTAACAATCGATCTCAATATAATTAAATGGTCGTTTCTGTCATGGATACATCTCTTCAACTAATTAAAGAGTACTTTGCTGGACATTTATGTTCATAAAATGTTTGAGTGAAATGTTTAGAGGATCTGTAAAACCAAGGTTTGCTCACTTCCAATTTGGACTCAAAAATCCGGTCTCAGCTCTTTGAATTTGTGGTTCGTGAACTCAACTATTGTGCTAGATATGTTAGTTATTAAATTCTCCTTCTGACCAAACAACTCGTACTAAAAGAAGAGGCATGTGTTGCACAAAACTATGGTAAGAAACGAGAAATCCATGTGGTGTACAAAGAATGCAACTGCAATTTGATATGATCTGTTTGGAGTATGTTTTTTTTTTTTTTTTGGTAACGGGAGAAATCATTCAACGGTTTTACCCACTGAGCTACAAACCCTCGGAGGAACTAGCGTAGCAACCTACCGCCACGGCCTTCCACTTAAATCCTGGCCGCTCCAGGTGAAAATCGAACCTGCGACTTAAATATATCACCAAAGCTTTAGGCTCGACTCCTGCTCCACTAGACCAACCAGGGATAGGTTGTTTGGAGCATGTTGCTCGAGCTATGAGAAAACCGAAATTGAGATTGTTACACCATACCTTTTAATTTATTTATTTTTTAATTTTTAATATATTTTTGGCCTTGGTGCAAAGTTACACTAATAAGTGCGACCAAACGCCCCTAAATGAAAGTTTGCCAAACACATAATAGTTGATAAGAATTTTTTTTGTGAAAATAAATTCGTATGGACAATGCTATACTGTAACTAGGGAACATTTAGAGTTCTGAAAAAGTTTAAAAAAAAAAAGAAAGTTAGTGTTAAAGTGACATAGATGCGACAGATAGTGAAATTTGATTGTAAGAAATTAAAAATTTTTAGAGTTTTTTTAGAATTTTTAAAAAAATTTTTGAGCTCCAGGTAGAGCCTAGTATAGGAATAATGTGGAGGAGTTACGAACTTATTAATTTAGAAAGCTAACTCATTTTTAAAAATTTTTTGTAAAGATAATCATTGCATACTTGGGGTCCGGAAAGACTTATTGAAGCTATTTGGATTGAGGGAATTCCGGTGCACTATACACCAATTCATTATCCAGTACAAAATATGAAGTGATCTTTTTTAGTAAATCCGGCGACTCTTATAAATATGAAATAAATAAAGATATAAAAATTAAAAATAGATAAAGATAACAATTAAAGATAAATAAAGATATAATAAAATTTTAATTATTTTTATTTTTTAAACATATTTAAATTTATAATAAAAATAAATAAAGATACAGTTAATTTTTTAACTATTTTTATTTTTACAAATAGTTAAATTTATATTAATTTAAAATTTTAATTATTTATTTATCTTTAGTTATTATATTTATTTATTTTTAGTTGTTATATCTTTACTTATTTCTGTTATATCTTTGGGTGAGTTTGGAGTGATAAAAAGTGAGATAAAATGTGGTTTGGGGTAACTTTTTTTGCGTTTGGTGCACATATCTCAAACCGTATTTTTTGGAGATAAATAGTAAGATTCTCATTCTAACGGATTGGATTTTTGTGTGGACGGATTCAAAATTTTGGACAGTTATGACTTCTTTGCACTACAATCTGTCCAAACGGATTGTAGAAATCGTTTGGATGGAAGTTGGACGAGCGAATATGTTAAAACAGTTTTCTATAATCCGTTGAAATAGTTTCTACGACCTCACAAAAAATAGTCAAAATGGGTATCATTCAGTAACTTGAGAGTCAATAGTGAGAATGGTAAAAAAAATTTTGCTATTTGATTAACCGAATTTTAGTTATCAACTTTTTTTTGAAATATATTGAACTTTTTTTGAATTTTGAGAAGACAAGAATGTATAAAAATGTATAGAGATTTTCAGAGATTTTTACCAAAATTTAGTGCGCCAAACGCGCCCTTTATGTTATATCTTTATTTATTTTTACTTGTTATCATTATTTGTGTTTACTTGTTATCTTTATTTATATTTAATTGTTAATATAAAAAAACTTAATATAAAAAAGTTATTTTTTAAAAAATATTTGGATTTATATTAGTTTAAAATTTTAATTATTTATTTATCTTTATTTGTTATATTCTTATTTATCTTTAATTGATAATTTATTTATATTTAGTTGCTAATCTCAATTTAAAAAAATTATTTCTCACAATCATAATTTAAAAATAATAAAAACATCAGGTGAAAATAAGGCCAATGACCAAAGTCTTTGAGCTGAAGTCACTCCAGTGGGTGAGGCCAAAAAAAGTATATATATGTATAAGATTCAACTGGCGGATCTTCTTTGCGTGTTTTCACAACTGACTTAACATTTCCTCGAAGTTACTCAAAACATATTTCAGATGCTCTTAAACTTTTTAGTTATTTTATAGTCCTTATTTTTTAGGTTTATTCGGAGTTATAAAAGTTAAAATAAAATATAATTTTACTTACTTTTTGTGCTATTTGAAATTATAAAAGTTGAAATAAAATGTAATTTGACTTAGAATTAACAAGTTATAAAAAAAAATATAAAAATGAACAATAAAAATTTGTTCAAATGAATTCTGATCGACAAAACTTTTTAGAGATTTGTATAAATTTATTAATATTTATAAAAATTTATTAAAATTTGTAAAGATTATAGAGATTTGTATATATTTAGAGTGATTTATAAATTTATTATAATTTGTAAAAATTATGGAGATTTGTAAATATTTATAGAGATTCATAGTGATTAACGTCAGAAGTGTTAACATTTTGCAGAAATTTTTTGAAATTTAATTCATAGTGATTAATGTAGGAGGTGATAAAATTTTGTAGAGATTTTTCAAGATTTATAAAAATTTTTAATAATTTATATTACGCCCCATAAAAAATATAAAATTAAAATCAGGCTCATTAAATACAATTTTAAAAAAATTAAAGAAAGAATTATTTTTGAAACCGGTCGACCATTTCTTTACTCCACCTAGGGCGCGTTTGGAAGCTTGAAAAGGGAGAGAGAAAAAAGAGAGAGAGAGAGAGAGAGATTTTTAATAATTTTTATTTATTTATTATTATTATTTTATACGTTGGCAATACTTTAAAAGTTTTTAAAATTTTTTGACAAAATTTTTATCTCTTTTACTAAACAACCAAAATTTATTAAAGATTTCTAAAGTTGTCAAAATTTTTATTAAACACTCTTAAAAAATTTTATTTATTTTATAAATATATAAAAAATTTTACCTAATAACTTTTTTAAAAATTATAAAAAATTTTGTTTCCCAAACTCGGGTCTCCCCTTTACGTTCTTCGTAACTACAAATGATAAGGACTTGTTTGGAATTAAAATAAAATACTATAAAACTCTATAAACACAAATTACAAAATAATAAATTTAAATTCTTCACTCACTTCATAAATATAAGATATTAAATTTTATAATTTTATATAATTTTAAATACACTCAAGAATGATTGCGCTTTCCTTTCCCTCTGCTAGGCAAGCTCCAAACTCCTTTTCAAACTTTCCACAACTTCACTTACCCCAAAAAAAAAAAAAAAAAAAAAAAAAAAAAAAACTTTCCACAACTTCCTCGAATGCCACTCCACCCGTTTGGACAAAAATCCGACCCCACTGGAATTTTTTCAATTATTTTTTTTTATAAATTGAGGAATCAAAGAAATTAAATTAAAAAAAATGAGTTCACTTTTCCATCAGTTTGATTTTTAATCAAATATTTTTTAAGAAAATATTAAATTATAAATATGTTTAATTAGACTAGGACCGAGTTTGGAAAAAAAAAGTTAGGTTTTTTTTTTTTTTTTTTTTTTTTTTTTTTTATAATTGGTTGCTAGTTAACTACTTAAAAAAAAATTAATTTTTGTTGTACTCGAGAAATGAAAAAAGTTAACTTTTTAGTAATTAATTTTTTAATTTTTTTGTTTATTTGACATTTTTGACTTTCAAGGTTAAAAAAAAAAAATAAAATGTAAGAGTATAAATTTAATTATTTTAAAAAATACCAAAAATTAATAGTTAGAAGTTGAACCGCTAACCTTTTTTTTGTCCGAATGCACTCTTAATAGGACAGACTACATTTTACAAATATATTTTAAGTTTTTAGAATATGTAATATATATAAGGTGTGTTTAAAGTAATAAAAAAGAGATAAAATGAGATAAATTATAAGTTCGTAATTGGTACAATGAGATAAAAAATGAATAATTCTTAAAGATTTTTAGAAGGTTATAACAAACTATAAGGAACCTAGTATGCAAAATAATATATAATTTAATGTAGAAAAATTATATTTTAACTACGGATTTGCCATAAAATTTTATAAAAAGACTAAAAATTGAATATCAAAATTTTAAAACAATAAATTAAAAATTAATTAATCAAAATCGTCAAACCGTTTTAACTAAATTTAATCGCTTCTATTTGATTTTTTTTTTCATGTTTAGTCTATTTTTGCTCACCCTAGCTCCAACCCTTTGAGTGCAATTGACGTGATAGAAGGAAAGAGAAAAAAAATAAAAGTGTATCAAATACTTTAATGACTTGATAACGTAAAGGGAGCGTTTTAAGGTTTAGTTTTAGTAAATTTTTACATTTTTTATCAAAAGTTACTATTTTAATTTTTGATATATTTGGTGAAATAAGTAATAATTTTTAACAATTTTTCTACAACTTATGGGTATTTGATAAATTTTGTAGTAACTTTTGACAATTTTTAATAACTTTTGATAATTTTTGAGCTGACAAGTTATTGTAATAGAGTAAAAAAATGACAAAAATTAGTGATTTATCAAATGCTCAAAAATTAATAATTTTTTGCTAAAAATTTCATTACCAAGCACTCCCAAATCATTATTTTTTGGTATCATAAACATCAGTTAAAAGAGTTAAAAAAGTGGGAATCTTATTTGGATTTTGTTAATGTCACCCGATTTTAGTTAAATATGTAACATTAAAGTTACTAATCGTACTATTAAAATCGAATAATTTACAACAAATAATTAAAAAAAATGAATTTTTGTTATAAAAAATTTAAATTTAATTTTATTATAAATCATTCAATTTTGATCAAGCAACTCGCAAGCATAATGTCATAGAACAGATATTGATAGTGATATTAACAAACAATATATTAGTTTTTCTGGGTTTTTTTTTTTTCTTTTAGAATAGGGCATCGTTTGCTTTGCTAAAATTAACAAAAATCTCTGAAAACTTTTAAAAATTTTTAAAATTCTTTAATACTTTTTGATCACCTCATAACGATGTGAAATATCTATAAATTTTTATATATATCTACATATTTCAATAAGTTTTTTTAAATCCTAATACTTTTTTTATAAATTTCAATAACTTTTTTACAGACCCCAATAACTTTTCAACAAATTTCAATAAATTTGACATAAATCCGTGGGAACGAATCGAAAAAAAATCGTTTCCACGGTTTCTCTTTCCAATTTTTTCACGTAGAAGTCAAAAAGTTCAACAATTTTCAAAACAATTCTAATATAAATCTGTGAAAAGAGATATAAAAAATCGTTCTCACGATTTTTCTCTCTAATTTTTTCTCACAAAAGTCTAAAAGTTTAACAATTTTTAAAAAAATTTTGATATAAATTCGTAAAAACGCACTTAAAAAATCATTTCCACGATTTCTCTCTCTAACTTTTTACCGTAAAAATCCAAAAGTTGGCTCTGTTTGGAGCTACACAAAATAAGATAAAATCCTACAAATTTCTACAAACACGAATTACGTACAAACACGAATTACGTGACGGTAAAATTTAAATTCTTCACTCACTGCACGAACTATGAGACATTTACTTTTATAATTTTATTTTATTTTATATATTTTTATATAACGCTAAACATACTTAATATTCACCGCTAAGAAATATGTTTGAGTTAAAAATGCCAAATATTAAATGTTATTTCAAATCATATTTTTTCATATTTTTTACCATTACACTACTAATATATTGGGGGTGGGGGTAAAGAGAAAAGGTGGAAATAAAGAAATATTATTTACCACGGAGGAAGGTAGCGAAGTCACTTCCATTCTCCATTTTTATTGTGACAGAGGAAGGCTCGATTTTTATTGTGACAGGGGAAGGTACCACGACAGAGGAGTTGTTTGGGAGATTAAAAAATATTTAAAATTATTAAAAGTTATAGAGAAATTATTAATTTTTTTAATTAAATTTCGTTATATATTATTTTTATATTATATTTTTATACTTTTATGATTTTTTTTATTAACCAAACACTTGAAAAACTAAAAATCACAATTACAGTCCAAAAAAAAAAGGAAAAAAACATTCGATTTTTTCATTCCAAAGATCTATACTGCCACTCAGCTAGCAAGGGAAGGCTTTTTACCACATAAATAAATTATAGGCCACATTTTATTTTTCTCGTTTTGAACTGGGGCATGAAGCGCTTCGCTAGTTTCCGTTACCAGTTCTTGAATTTTTATTATAGTGCCAGTTTAAATGTTCGTTTAACGTGAAATAAAACATTAAAAAATATAAAAAAATTTTAAAAATATTTAAAAATTATTTATTTTTTCTCTCACTATACGAATTACGAACTCATAAATTATCTTAAATTATCTCATTTTTATCACTTCAAACGTCCTCTAAATTTAAGTTGACGTTATGGAGAGTTAGTTAATATTTTTTACTTATTTTTCCTTCTATCTCACAAATTTTATTTTGTATTATATATATATATATATATATAGAAAATTTTAAAAAAATTTATTGTAAAGTATTTATTAAGAAAAGAATTCATTAAACAAAATAAAAAATAATTTATTTTATTATATTGTAAATAATATATTAAAAATTCGTTTAAAGTGATTAAAAACTTTTAAAAAAGTTAAAAATATCCAAAAATTTTAAAAATTATTTATTTTTACCTGATTTTATAAATTTTAGGCCCATAATTTATTTTTTACCACCCTAAACGCACCCTTACAAACATCGGTGACAATGACATGAAAAGTTAAAAAAAAAAAAAAAAAAAGTTCAAAAAAATGGTCAACTTTAATGGACCCTACCACCTGCAGCTGTGAGAGGACTTACGGGGAGTCTTTGATAGCACTATCCAAGTCCAGATGCGACGGTGATGGTGACAGGGCTCGTAAGATGCTATTTTTAATTGTACGATCCAATTCCCTTGCATTGCTTAGTGATCAAGTTCTTACTTTACCGTCTGAAAGTACTAAGAAATTCCCCAAAGCGAAAATGGCAATGGAAGGGTTCGTTTAGTTTGTTGAATTTTTTGAAAAAATTTTATAAATTTTTGTTAATTTTATATCATATTAATTTTTTCTTTCACTACACATATTACAAATTCTCTCCAAATCATAATTTATCTCAATCTATTTTATTTTTTCTTACTTCAAATAATCCCGAAGATAACCACCGATATGATGAGTGGGGAGCAAGGAGGAGAAGATGATTGCTAGTTCGATTTTTTCGAGAGCACTTTTCTTAGTCTATTAAAAGCTTTTAGAGGTATTTTTTTATTTTTTTGGTAATAGCTTTTAGAGGTATTGATTTTAATAATTTTTTATCTTTTATCAAAAATTATTAATTATAAATTTTGATGTATTTAATGAAATAAATAATAATTTTTATTAATTTTTAATATATTTTACAAATTTTAAGTATTTGATAAAATTTTTATAACTTTTGTAATTTTTGATAATTTTTAATAATTTTAGTTAACTTTTGAGTTGAGAAATTACTATAATAGAATAGGAAAGTGGTAAAATTTGACATTTTGCCAAATATTTAAAGAACAAAACTTGATATATTTTTTGATAAAAATTGTGATGTAAACGCGGCCTAAAACTATGTTGTATGAGATTGCTTACGATCATATAACTCATATAACATAATTTTAGAGTATTATAAGTAAAAATGTGAGTTTTTAATTTTTGTATTTAATTTTTTATTTTTTATTCTTTCTATAATAAAAAAATTAAAACAAATTTAATAATAATTATCATTAATTAAAAGTTGTATTGAAAAAGTGATCAACAATTGTGTAGTTGGAAGTGGGTGGTACTATGAGTAGAAGTGAGTGGTGACCAGCAATTGTCGAAAGAGGATGGTCATCGTTCAACAATAATCTAAGGTGTGTAATGGTTGATTGATGGCGGTAGTCAAATGTGATAGTTTACTTCAAATTGGGAATTACATGTTCACTTTTAAACTTGAGGTGCTTGTGTATTTTTGTGCCAAATTTCAACATAATAAAATATAAAAATTCTTTTTTTATGTGTGTTTTGAGTGATAAAAAGTAAGATATTAAATGAGATAAAATAAGATAAATTGTAAGTTTATAATTCGTGTAATTAGAGAAAAAGTGAATTACTTTAAAAGATTTTAGCAAAAATCATTGCACCAAACATACTTTTTATAATATATATAAAGAGAGTGTTTAAAGTTCTATAAGACTCTAAAAATCTCTAATCTTTATAAAATTTAAATGTTCTATTCATGACATAAATTACAAGATTATAACTTTATCAATTTATATTAACTTTTGCAACTCTAAACGCTATTTACACTCCTTAGGACATGTTTGGTACGGAATAAAAAAATTTTAGGTAAAAGATTATTGGGATAATTATAACCCCTGGTAATGGCTACTAAGGTAATAAGTTTGTGGTGTTTATATTTGAGATGAGAAAGTAAATATTACCCTGTAATAATTATATTATGTTTAGAATATTAAAAATTAGAAAGGGTAAAAATTAATTGTGTTTGGAATGAAGATAAATTGACCAAAGATAAAAGTTAACCAAAGATAAAAGTTAAATATTTAATTTTAATAAAATATTATAATAAAATAAATTATCATAATCAATGTTATTTTAATAATAAAAATAAATTTTAATAAAAAATATATTATTAAAATATATACTTTTAAATAAAAATATTAATTATAAAAAATAATTTTATCATATATTAAAATTTTAATAGTAATTAATTTTAACAGTGAATTATTATTTGTTAAAAATTTTTTATTTTGATAAAATAATTTAATAAAACAAATAATTTAGTTTATTTAAATAAATTATTGATTTTAATAAATTATATTGATACAATAAAATTATTGATTTTAGTAAACTATTATTTATGTGACATAATTTTCATTTAATAAAATAAATTATTTTACTAAGTCATTATTATTTATTAAACATTAATTTTAATTTGTGAAAATAAATAATTTTAGTCATAAATTAATATTTTAACAGTATTATTTTTATAAAATAAAATAAATTATTTTAATAAAATAATCTAATAATTAATTAATTTTAGTTTGATTAAATAAATTATATTATAATATTATTATAATTATTTATAGAAAAACGTTGTTTAAAGTTTTAATCGGAATACAGAAATATTTTACTGGCGTAATGAGAAAAGGATAAAATTTTTCTATTATCTCTGCTTCATTAACCCACCTGTTAGGGTACAAATTTACCGCCATATAAAGATAATTGTTAATTTAGAATAATTGTTATTCTTGTAATCTAAATTGATGTATTACTCCCAAAACAAATATCTCCTTATAAATAAATCTATATAGGATGACTTGAAAAAAATTACATTTCTAGTATTTAGGTGTTTTTTTTTACGTTAATTGATAAATATACTTTGTTAAATTTACAATTATACCTTCCTAGTCATGTTTCATTTTTGTGCATGAAATGAATAAAATTGATTTTTTCAGCATCGGTTTGCGTGAAAACCAATGTAAGGGACAAATTCATCATTCTTGCCAATAGTTGCCCCATAATTTAAAGAGTAAATTACACTTAACCCCCTCAACATGAGGTTAATTACAATAATTTACTTTAATTATTTGAACCTTACACTTACTCTCTCTTATTTCTTAATATTTGCAACACTTAGATCCCCTATATTAGTTTTTCTCCTAATGTCGTAGGGTGTCATAGCAAAATGACATAAATGCCCTTGTTAAATTCAGGGAGGTTTTTGTAATTAACTTAATAATCAGGTGAAGTTTCTTTAATTTAACATAATTATATTATTTTAGCCAAATAGTATATAATTAAATTAATATGAAATATATTTTATATTAATTTAGTTAATTTTATTTTAATTAATTTTATCATTAATAAACTTAATTAAATTATTAATTAATTTAACTAATTATAATTTAGTTAAACAAATTAATTAACTAATAATTTAGTTATATTATTTATTAAAAATAATTTTATTTTAAAAATAGTTAAATAAAATAAATTATCTTAATATTATACAGTAAAAATGGATAAGATGCTAAAATTAAAAAATTATGAAAAAAATGCCAGTAAAAACATTTTTAATTTTTGTTACCTTTTTTTCTATAGGTTGTCATTTTTTTTGAAAAATAAAAAAATTTAATAAATATATTCTAATGTATTTAGTTTTTAATTTTTGAATTTGCTAGAACTGGCTTTTGAATCATTAAATTGAAAAACTTAATACTACCACGTTAGTTTTAGTCTAGAAAATTTTAAGATTATAAAATATTTTAAAATGATAGATCTACAATCTGCTTATATCATTTTTATTGATATTTTTGATTTTTTTCCATGTATTATTTAACAATCACTTGGTGGACCTATTACTTGAAATTGTAAAAACCAGTTCAAGCAAATTTTAAAATTAAAAATAAATATACAAAAATATATTTATTAATTTTTTTATTTTTTTCGAAAAAGACAACTTATGTAGAAAAAATAAAAAAAGTGTTTTTACTGACATTTTTTTACATAAATATTTTTTAATTTTAGCATCTTATCCATTTTTACTATATCATATTAAAATTATTTATTTTATTTAACTATTTTATTAAATAAAATTATTTTTAATAAATAATATAACTAAATTATTAATTAATTTAATTAACTATATTATAATTCGTTAAATTAATTAAATTAATTAATAACTAATAAAATATATTATTTAATAATTAGTAATTTAATTAATTTCATAGGGGTTATTTGGAGTAAGAAAAAGTGAGATAAATTGTGGTTTGGAGAGAATTCGTAATGCGTGCAGTGAGAGAAAAAGTTGATGTGATATAAAGTTAACAGAGATTTATAGAATTTTTTGGAGTTTTTCGGCAAACCAAACGACCCCATAATTTAATAGAATATATTTATTTAGCTAATTAATAATTCATTAAATATATTAATTAATAATTTAATTAAGTTAATTAATGATAAAATTAATTAAAATAAATTAACTAAATTGATATAAAATATATTTTATTAAATTATTTATAATATATAATATAATTAAATTAATATGAAATATATTTTAGTAAATTATTTAGGTACAGTAATATAGTTAGGCTAAATTATAGAAATCTCTCCTGAACATGAAACTAATTATAGAAATCACTCTCAATTATTTGAATTTACCAAGGGCACCTTAACGGTGTTAGGGGACAAACTAATAGAGGTGGTCTAAGTATAACAAATATTAGGGAGCTAAGTATAATGTTTAAATAGTTGAGACAAGTTACTGTAATTAGTCTAATATTCTAGGGTCTAAGCGTAATTTACCCTAATTTAAAATGCAGGAAATGCCTACACCCTCTTCTTTTGGCCAACCAATGGGGAGAGGGATACGAAGGAAAAAGCCGGAGAGGGAATCTGATCGTCAATGGCAAGTCAACTTTCTCCCACAACGTATTCCCGTCTCCCTATCTATACAAGTGTATATGCAGTATGTATACACACAGTACAAGGGTCCTTCACCAGTATATATTTGGTCCATTCCGTGAGCTTATTGGGGTTGTGCTTGTGTTAAAGTGGAAGCTTGTCTCCGCAACTTCTGGTGACTCTCTCTCTTGACTTGCATCAACTTTGATCAATTGTTTCTTTCTATAATTCTCTCCTTTGTTGTGGCACCATGCATGACTCTTGGAATGTGAATTTCTTTTTCTTTTTTTTTTTTTTTAGTTGCTGATTTTTGCTTCTTTTAGGATCGTTTATTTGTGGGTGTCGTGTATTTGAAATCTCTATATCTTCTGGTGAGATTCTCTCTCTGAATTTGCACTAAATTTGACCAAATTGTATCTATCTATCTATCTATCCATCTATCTATCTGTTTGTCTGTCTATCTATCTGATTCTTTGAATGTTAACTCTTTTATAGTTCCTTTTTTTTTGGGGGGGGGGGTTCATCGTGGAAAGGTAGTGGTAAGGAATGTTTCATTGTGACCCGAGTCAAATGTTCCAACTGAAAGAGTCAGTTTGTTTGCTTTCATGACAATGAGTGAATCCCTATTTATATGCTTATGCATAGAATGAAAGAAATATAGCAACAACAAAAGTTAAGATTTTGGTGTTTATTTCACATATCTCTCATTTTCAGTCTCACTTTGCGTGTAATTAATTTAGTGGAACCTTTTTTTTATATCATTTCATTTCCTATATTAATTTTACTGATTTTATACTAATAATGAGACTGCAGTTATCACTTGGATTGGATGGGTAAGACGATTCATGTCTCTGGGTTTCCTTACAGCCTGCCTGCAGAACGTGTTAAGGAATTCTTGGAGCAATTCACTGGCAAAGGAACTGTTTATGCTTTAGAGGTTAAGGAGCCCAAGAAAAGAGGCTCAAGAACTTTCGCCAGAGTTCAATTCACATCTGAGAAAAGCGCTGACAAAATTATCTCCTTGGCTAATCAGCGCCTAGACTTTGAAACTTCTTACTTGATGGCGTATGCAAAGAACTATGATCTCGTGAAAAAACCAAAGGTCTATGCACATGAAATGGAGAACATCACTCTGTATTTTGGAAGTCAGATCTCGAAGGAGACGTTTTCAGTGCTCTTGAAACTGGAAGATGTCTCTGTGAAGTTTTGTTTTGGAATAAGGAAACTGTATTTCTTATTTTCCTACCTTAATGTTGACTACAAGCTTGAGCTGTCGTATGACAACATCTGGCAGACTGAGCTTCGCTGTCCGCGTGGTCAAATTGCAAAGTTTCTGCTTATTCAGGTTTGCTTCCTTAAAATTTTTGTTATTGGCAGTCAATTATTTACTACTTTCTGTTCTGTTGCTTCTAGATAAACTGAATTTTTTTAAGCAATGTTATCTCCATTGCATGGGTTGAGTAATTTGCACATCTGGGTCGCGCGGTAAGTGGTGATTTGGCTTTCGTTTATACAAAATTATTTATGCATGTACACCGTTGTTTCAGGGTGAGGCCGCCCTTCCTCCTGCTAAACTTGCCATTTCTCTCCCACCCCATTCAATTCAATGGAGGACTTCTAATTCTTGCAATTCTCATCCCCATAGCTTATTATTATTATTATTATTAGAAAAAGACTAAAAAACCTAGGGTTCTAAATCTTAGCTTGGCTAAATAGGCTTAATGGTCTCTTTCTTTGATAGGCCAGAGGGTATTAGTATGGCTATTAGCACAGTTGATTAAGGGGGCCACTGATATAAGGTAGTGATGGCCATCTCGGCCGACTTGTTTGAATCTAATCCGTTATCCGAGCTAAATGGATTTGTGATTTGGATTTTTTTCAGAGATTGGATCGGATTCTGATTTTTTTAACAAAAAAATTTAGATATCGGATTGGATATGGTGATGGGATTGCCTCTGCCCCAATTTGTCCTCAAATTCGATATCTAATCCAAATCTGCCTTGATTTATCCGAATTCGATATCCGATACTTTTTGGAAGTCCAAGAAATTGGGATTAATAATTATGTTATGGACTATCGTATTTTGTATTTGATACTTTGAGTTGAGACAATGTTGGTACTTTGAAATTATGTATCCTTATTATGTATTAGTTGGTGAAATGGTACTTTAGTGAAATGTTGATTTTGGAAATGTTTATGTATTATTTTGATGAACTATTATTTTGATGATATTTATGTATTATTTTGATTTTAGAGATGAGTTATTTGGTAATAATAAGTTACATATGCAATCAAGTTATTTATCAAGCTAGGGGCGGATTAGGAGGCCGACGGAGGGTTCTGATTTTTAGACATCTGCGAATATATCCGTTCTCTGTTTGGAGCGGGGATGGAGGTTTAACAAATATCCGTTCGGAGTTCAGGGCATATTTAAAGGCGGATAGAGGGTTCGGACTACGGATTCGAATATTAGGGGTATTTGGTTGGCCAAAATCAACCAAAATCTACCAATTTTTACTAATTTTTTGTACTTTCTTCCTATCAAATTTGACCAACCCTGAAATGTGTTCGGGTTTACCTCTCAAGTGCAAAAGGGTGGTCATAGTTTTACTTGGTGAAAACCGAGGTCATCTCTACAGAGAGAGCTTTGTTAAAAGTTTTAGACTTGTTCTCTTAGTTAGTAAGTGAACCTAAGTTACTTTAAACTAACTTTGGATTTATAAGATGCTTAGTATGGTTGGGTTGAGAATGATGGAGTGAAGGAATTGTGATATTAAATTAAAATACAAATATTGAAAATAAAATAACTAAAATAATCTTGGCTTCAAACCAAATCCGGTAGTGGGTAGTGGTTTTACTCAAACGCATTTGTAACTCAACCTAACAAAAGCACATGCATTGTTAGGTCGGAAGATGTTTCATTAAAACTTAGTTTAGGGAACTCAAGGTAAGCGGAGGCTTTTGAAATTAGTTTCGGACTCACCAGGTAATTGAATCGAACGCCTAGTGTGCATGAGTATCAACTCGTAACTAGGCTTCAATTGTAACACGGGTAAATCGATTTCTTAAGAAACCTCGTGTTATGGTTTTAGGAAAATAAGTTCCAAATCACTGGGCCATAGAGTCAAACACTTAGTCTGCACGAGTGGCCAATCATAACCAAGTTATGATTATATCACGGGTAATTTGATTTCGTAAGAAAACCTAATTTGGGTTTTGAAAAATATGTTTTTAACTCATTGGGATATGTATTGAACCAAACACTTGGTGTGCACAAGTGAAAACTTGTAACCAAGTTATGGTTATAACATGGGTGAGTTGATTTCGTTCGAAAGAACTCTAGCTTATTACGAGATTTTAGTTAGAAATCAAAAAGAAATTTCATTTAAAAATATTCTTTTACAATTGAGTTCACTACACTACCACACCACCTTCAATGGCTTGAGGCCAAGAACAAATTCTAGCCTAACATACTTGAAGTTCGAAGAGGAAAATATACTTGCAAACCATCCATTAATGTAAAACAAAAAGCGAAAACGAAAGAATATATTAAAAATTAAAGAAACAAAAGCAAATATGAAACAAATCTGAACTTATAGCATGGAATTGAAATAATTAAATACGAAATAACTTACATGTGTAAACCATAGGAAACTTCAACTAAACCTAATGTTTGAATCCAAATCTTTAAATCAAACGTAATGAAAACTCTCTAAAACTCAAAGAAAAACCATCACAAAAATAACCCTCCAATACCCTTTGAACGGCTGTATAAGTTTCCTATATATAGTGGAGATGAAAAACCCTAAAAAAAAAATTTATCCGCGCAAATCAACCTTCTGTGGTCCGGACCACCCGTGGGGGTGTCCGGACCATAGTGTTCTTTATCTTCACTTTGTGTTTTGCTTTTGACAGCTTTCTGTCCTCAACTTTCAATGCGATTTTAACCATGAAGAAGATGGATTCAAGCTTTGGCTAAAACACAAAAGTTGTAGCCCCTCAAGTCTTCTTTCCAACCCAAAAAGAATAAAGTCAATTGGAGTTTTGAGTGAAAAGTTATGGCTAAAAAACTGAGAGGGTGTCCAGCTGGAACTTCAACTGCACACCACTTCAACTATCTTGAACTTCGGACCATTTCCTTTCTCCTCAACCGCCATGGTAACTGATCTTATTCATTGGGATGGGTGTTAGGATGTTGAGGAAGTCTTGAAAGTTATTGGACATGTCGGCATTTTTGTCTTCAAGCTGTTTTCTCAATGCGTGCCAAGTGTTCGGCGAAATGCCCCGAAAGACACCTTATTCTTGCACTTCCTTACTCCGGCTTGCTTTGGCTCCTCCTCACATGCACTTTTAGTGTTATTTCGGGCTAAAACACTAAATTATATCACATGAAATACACAAACAACAAGAATGCATGGAAATGAGATAATTAAGCTAATACTTCGCCAATAACAAGCAGAATTGCATAATTAGTATGCTCAATAGATATAAAATTATGCAATAATGCATACTAATCAATTTTACTACATATCACTTTTACATCAAATCTTTATACTTTTAACATATTGTTTTGCTAAACTTCTGCCAATCAGACACCCCAATTGTCATATCTGCCTCCGATATATCCTGTTGCCATCCCTAATGTAAGGAAGCTGTGGTGGCTAATCTATATGGCTAGGGTGGTAGCAAAGGGAAGTGAAAAAATACAAGCAGCTGCTTGGTGATTCTCCAATAAGCACGTCCACATATGAGATCAATGCCCTTTTGAACCATGATCCCTAAGGGTCCATTTGTGAGTTTAGGAGAGAAAAGGAAAGAAAACATTAATTAAGAGAGAAGAGAAATGAAGAGAAATGATAATAATTTTCTTTCCATTTGTTTGACAGTTTAGAAGAGAAAAGATAATTACTTTCTGTTTTTTTATTTGTGAGTTGAGAAAAAATGGAAATAAAAGAAAATGTTTATTATTATTTTACTTCTATATTCCTATATTATTACAAAACAAATAAATTGAGAAATATTGCACAAAAATACAAATAATAATACTTTAAAAAAACCTTGAAACGACTTGAAACATAAACATATACACACATACACATATATACATACAAAGAAGATGAAACTAGAGCCTTGAAATGTGATAAAAAAAAAAAGAAAAAAAAAGTGTAAAAAAAAAAAAATAGTGTAAATGTCGGTCTGAGTACCTAAATCTCAATTGGAGCGTGAATGATGTACTAGGCCAAGCTTGGCTTATATAGCTCACACTCGCTCTCTTAGTCTTAATTGGCCTATATAGCCCACGGTCTTAATTGGAGCTCAAGTATTAAATCCCTCTCAGAAAACTATTTGCATTTAAAAAAAAAAAAATACTTACCAAGGTTGTGAAACGGCTGGAAAGGGATAAAGTTTGAGAAGAGTTGTAAAAACTGACCAAAGTGATAAGTTAAAAGGATTTAATTTGTGCTAGGACATATTTGTAATTTTTTTTCTTATTCTTTATTTTATGGGTAAAGGTGTCATTTTAAAAATTTCTTTAAACAACTTTTCTTTTCTCTCCATTTCTTCCCACTTTTGGGAGGATGAAAATTTTAAAGACTAATCACTCACTTTTCTTCCCATTTTTTTTCTTTTCTTTCCCCAAAAAAACTCTCAAACAAGAGTTAAGTGTTAGATTTTTTTCTTTTCTTTTCTTTTCTTCCCATTTCTCTCCATCTAAACGAACAGTTAAACCAATGGTGAAAGCAAGGGTTGAATCAAATGCTTTTAGATTATCAACTGGTCTTATGAAATTTCGAGTGTATTAATGCAGCAAAACGCGTTGATGAGTTATGATCTTGTTTAAGAAGATGCAAGAATGTTAATATCGTTTAATGGGATGAAAGAAAACAATCAGAAGTTAGTCTAAACAATTTTCTCCTTGAGAAGAAAAATTAATAATAATGATAATCATAATATCCCTTTATTTACAACATATATATATATATATATATAGCCTTATAATAAAACTAAACCAATTAGGACTGCAATAGAGCAAACCTAAACCAATTAGGAGATAAGAGTAAATCCAAGCCAATTTGAAAATAGAGCAAACATGAACTAATTAGGAAATAAAAGCAAACGTAAACTAATTAGGAAACAAAATAAATCTAAACCAATTAGGAAATAAAATCAAACTTAAACTAATTAGGAAATAAAATAAAATAATTCTAAATAGTAATGAAAGTGTTGTTGCGCTGCTGTCTCCTATCATTCTCCTCTACTTGAAAAGAACTCATCCCTGAGTGATCATATAGAGCAGCTTCCAGATGGTAGATAGATAGATCTGCCACATTGAATGCCTTTGATAGCTTATTGTTATTTTGTTGATAGCATGACTATCCACACACATCCTCCAACTCCCATCTTTCTTAGGAGTGAGTAAGGCAAGTACGGCACAAGGGCTAATGTTTTCTCGTGTGTGCCCCTTTTGTAACAGCTCCTCCACCATCTCCTTCAAGATCTCATTCTCCTTGGGACTTGGGAGGTAATGGGGTAGATTTGGCAAGCTAGCCCCAAGAATAAAATTAATGCAATGTTGTATATCTCGCATTGGAGGAAATTGTGTTGGTTCTATAACCAGATCGCTAAATTCTGCCAATATCCCTAAACTTCGTCAGGTATAGGCTGTATAGGTTGTTTTTTTCCCTTTACGTTGAGAAAAATACAAGTTTTGGCATCCTTCATGTTTGGCACAAATCCATCCTCGCCAAGAGCCATGGAGAACAATGCCTTCCCGTCCACTTTTGGAATAGTAGTACTCTTTTGAGTTGGAACTACTACTATCTTCTTGCGATTCCACGAAAATGAATAGGTGTTGTCTCTTCCTTTGTGGGTTGCTTCCACATTTTACTGCCAAGTTCGACCAAGTGGCACATGACATCCGTCTATCTCCACTACGTCACATAGAACATCAGATTTATAAGATTTGCCCAAAGATAAAGGCAAGCGACATTGTTGAGTGATTCTCATGGTAAGCCCCTTTTGAATCCACCTAATGTTGTAAGGGAGAGGATGTGGTTGTGTTTTCAGTTTGAGGTGATTCACAAGACTTCGATAAATCATATTCTCACTACTACAATTGTCTATCATAAGGCGACACGCATTAGTATTAACGGAACACTTACTTTCGAAGATCTGCCTATGTTGTGTTTCATCAGGCTGTATTCGTGGGTATAACAGCTGCCTCATGACACATACCACCTTGCTACCTTCTCGTCAACCACCTCTATGTCACCATCTTCTCCTGCTACTTCATTATCGTTGTCTTCCTCATACTTAGGCTGGGTGATATTGGTGTACTTGCATTTAGGGCAGTCATTAGACTTGTGCCCTATCTCATTTCACTTGAAATAGCGAATTTCTTTAGTTGTTTCTTGTTTCACTTTTCCCTTTAATTCTAACCTCTTAGTTTCTTTCTCCCGTGAATCTGCTATATTGCTTTCGGTATCACTCGATGAGGCCTTGTTGCTAGACATAAACTACTGGTTCAAGGGACCTCTTGGTGTTCTTCTCGATTGCATGACGCGTTTTGCCCTTGGAGCCAAATTTTGAGCTTGATCAACTGACCCCATGGTCTGTATGGCCCATTGATCTTGCACCCCATAATTCAGTCCATTGATGTAACGTGCAACTTGCTGGTCCTCAGTCTCATTTAGATTGCATCTGGATTGTAAACACAAGAACTTTTTAGTATAGGCGGTTACAGTGTGCATATCTTGACAACAATTTTGCAATTGTTGAAATAATGTCTGTTCATAGTCATTAGATAGAAATCTACTCTTCAAGAGAGCTTTCATCTGGGCCCAATTCCTCACAACGAGCTGCTCTCTCATTTAGAGTTGCTCTTGATAGCACTGCCACTATGCACTGGCACCATCCTTTAATTTATAGGCCACAAAATTTACCTGCTGTTTTAGTTCAACATGCATAATGTCAAAGAAACGTTCCACCTCGTAAATTCAATCCATAAATTGCTCTATATCAACAATTCTATTAAAGGTGGGAAGATCTGCTTTAATTTTATAAGTATCTTGCTACCATGCAGTAACCCTTCTTTTTGGTTGCTGCTCAGTTTCGTACTCCTTTTCAAAATCCTCATCCAGATCCTCTACTAGAGGCACCACGTTATCCTCCTGTTGATTCCTAACATGCCTCATGAGTATGGGGATTGCTCGTGGTGTAGCTAGAATGCATTCCCCTAATAAGTTCAGTTAGGGTCTTCATGTTTTTAGCCGTCCCTTCCATTCATTACTCTACCCTTGAAAGTCGATCTCCTTGCTTATTTTCTTGCCCAACCATCTCAAGACTGGCTTTGATACTACCTGATGCAGCACAAAGCGTTGATGGGTCGTGTTCTCATTCACGAAGACACAAAAATATTGATATCGTTCAACGAGACGGACGAAAATAACCTGAAGTTATTCTGAAACAACTTTCTCTTTGAGAACAAAAATTAATAATAATGGTGATCATAATATCTTTTTGTTTACAACAGATATATATAGCCTTCTAATAAACCTAAACCAATTAGGACTGCAATAAAGCAAACCTAAACTAATTAGAAAATAAGAGTAAATCTAAACCAATTTGGAAATAGAGCAAACCTAAACTAATTAGGAAATAAAAGAAAATCTAAACTAATTAGGAAACAAAATAAATCTAAACCAACTAGGAAATAAAATCAAACTTAAACTAATTAGGAAATAAAATAAAATAATTCTAAATTGTGCTGAAAGTGCTATTTTGCTGCTGTCCCCCATCATGTATAGACTACATTATAGGGAGGGTGCTACACGTTTTATGGATCATGGCAATCTATACTTTCTGGGTCAGGTGTGAGGCTATCGAAATAAGTACTGCTAGTTTATCCCCATACCATAGATTTGGGTTACTCTTTGGCTACTAATTGAGCCTTATTAATCTATTTATTTTCCCACCATATAAACTCATTTATCCCCAATCCCTAACTTATTCTTAGAAAAAAATATGAGTTACCAAGTATGATCAACCCCCAGGAATTTGAAATCTCTTATTCCATCGTAATATTTTATCAAGTGTAGCATAAAGTTTTAGTGATGGAATTGGGGCCACGTTGAAAGTATGCAATAATAAGCCTTTTACCTTTTGTAGGTGTACTCCCGTAGCTTAAAGGCGGTTTCGCCGAAATCACTTTGTGGTTTCTTAAAGCATTTTAATTTCTTGTTCAACTTGTGACTTTTCTTGTCTTCTTAATTTTTATCGCCACCTTCTTTCATGCTACATTTTCATTTTTCAAAATCGTCTCCTTATTTCTTTAGACCCGTATTTTCTTTCTAAATGAAATCGTGTGTTTTATAGGTTTATTGTTTAGTTACAATTTGGTGCAAGCCTCTAGCACTAATAAATTTCATCATGAAGGCCTTGGTGGTCTTAGACATTATTCTTACTGAAATAAAGTAAGTCTAATATGAATAATAAAGTTTCCACTCTCTCGAATAATTTGATTTTTTAGGTGAGATACAATTTAACATGGTATTATCGCATGGAACTGTTATAAGTTCAAATTTCACCAATAGTCAATATTTGTTAAAGTTGTGGCTTATATTATTTATACTAAGGTTCTAGGAAATGTGGCAAATGTCGGAGAGGAGGTCATTTGCATTTGAACGATACAGTGTTCTTGAGGAATTCTTGGTCTAAGGTTGATGCAGGGTGAAGATGGTAATAAGTTTCTATTATGAGAGTTTCCTACTTTATTTTGGATACTCATCAAAATATATATTTACCTATTAGGGTTAATTTAAAATATTTACTTATATTTAAAAACATTTTGAGAATAGTTTATTTAGGCTCCGTTTGGAGTGACAAAAAACTCTGAAAAATGGCGAAAATACTGAAAAACTCTAAAAGTTATTCACTTTTTATCTCATTGCATAAATTACGAATTCACGACTTATCTCACTTTATCTCATTTTATCTTACTTTTTCTTACTTCAAATGCACCCTTAGTTTAGATATCAAGTTAAGAATATTCTTAAGATAGAAACAATTTAGTTTTCATATTTTATATTATTCAATTTCTTATTTTTTAGTTAGGATTTCGATTTAAGTATTGTAAATGTATGAATAATGGGAGCTTTTAATGATTAATTAAATCGAGTGTTTTACACTTTATCCCCTATTGTCCTGGGTGGTTTTTGTAACCCTAGCAATAGTTACATGCCTACTGTGAGTTCTGTTCTATTCCAGAATTTCATTATTTGTGCGGAAAGTGTTCAATCCACACTCTCCCTATCATCAGCTGCTGCATCAGTTGGTATAGAGCTGTGCTAACGAACTTGTATCATGCCTCGTGGGAGAGAATGTGGCCCAAATGCACGTCTAAACGTTGTCCATGAGTGGGATGACATAGCTTGGTTAGCACAACAGGTCGAAACGTTGACGGCTTAGATGGCTGTCTTAGCGGCCAAAGTCGTACGTTGTGATTGCAGTCCATCTCTTCAATCTGAGGATGATGGTACTCTGAAGTGGGTATTTTGACAATTCCTATGCAGAGCCAATTCCTAAGTGTCTTTCTAGACAAGAATGGTATGCTGCGGATGTTGATAACCGTCAATGGGAAGCTAGATTAAAGATTGATGTTCAAGAAAGTATACAACCAAAAGAATTTTAATTCACATCAACAATGATTTCTGATTCAATTGTTGATTGGAGTAAACCACCAATTTTTTATGAAGAATCTCAAATTTTGAAGCTTCAAAAAATTATGTTGAAGTTCTTGAACCTCAAGTCTATTGGGATTTACCTTAAATATATGATAAATATAATGATGATCTATTATCAATTTCTACTTCTACGGATTTAGATAATGGGTCATATAAAAATATATTTCTTGATGAATGTCAATTCAGAATGAAGAGCTACAAAGGAAGATTTTATCAGTTGAAAAAAAATTTCTTGGAATTAAAAGTGTTCATGGAAAACAATCAATCAAGTTATCTTCTTATCACAATGATCCATTCTTAAATGGATTTTGTGAAGATTCATCAATTCTGCAATTGAAGAAATTTTTGAAGATTTTAATTGATAATTTGGTGGAAAATTATTTTTCTCTGTGGTTTAATGATATTCCAATACTAAAAAATAAATGGAGTATGAAAGTTCGAATTTGAGGACGAATTCTTTCCAACATGGAGAGAATGATGCAAGGTGAAAATGGTAATAAGATTCTATTATGGAGTTCCCTACTTTGTTTTGGATACTCGTCAAAATATGTATTTAGCTATTAGGATTAATTTAAAATATTTACTTATTTTTAATTATGTTCCTAAAATAGTTTATTTAGTTTAGGGATCAAGTAAAGAATATTCCTAAGATGGAAACAATTTAGTTTTCATATTTTCATATTATTTAGTTTCTTATTTTCTAGTTAGGATTTCTATTTAAGCATTGTAACCTTATAAATTTTGGGGAGCTTTTGATGATTAATTAAATTGAGTGTTTTATATTTTATTCCCTATTGTTCTGAGTGTTTTTCGTAACCTTAACAATAGTTGCTTGCCTATTGGGAATTCTACCTGATTCCAGAATTTCAATTGTTTGTGCGGAAAGTGTTCAATTCGTGCTCCCTATCATCAGCTGCTACATCAAAGGTTCAGACAAAGGTCATTTGGGTTTGAACAGACGGTGCATCAAGATCTTTCATTCGGACGGTGGGGTTGGACTATCCGAACGGTTGATGACTTGATGGATATTTTGGGTTATTTTGTGCTTTGGTCTAAAGGGTAAGAGGGACTATATATTCAGACTGTCGAAGTCCTATCAGTCTAAGAATTTCGTTTGTAGACCAATTTTGCTATCTTTTTATAACCTTAGTTTCCTAATATATATAAAAGAACGTGTAGGGATTGTTTTCAGCTAGAGAGAGGGGGAGACCAAACTCCATTTTTGGGATTTCTTTATTGCAATCAAGATCTACCATTCCCGTTTACTTAAGCACGTTGCCAAACCATATTAAATCTGTATTCTTACTGTTTCTAGTTTATTTTTCTCTTTGTTTTTGTATATATTTCATCATGCATAGGGTCGAGTTTAGAATTCACAACAATATTACTTGTGTTTGGTCTATTAAAAAACAGTGAGTCTGGCCACACATGAGGAGGCGTGCTGAGAGAAAGTAAGTCTAATATGAATAATAGAGTTACCCATTTCTCTAATAGATTGATTTTTTAGGTGAGATGATAGCTAATAGTTTAACATTGCTATCCTATATATTGGAATTCAAAACTTAGACGCCTTTTAATTGTCCTCCTATTAATTGGTAATTTTATATTTCCGTAGACATCAGAATATTCCTTGAATCGTTAATGTGGCGAAGACAATCTTTCACGTCCTGTAGATTTGAGAGTGCATTTATCCCTTTCTTGACAACGATGTCTATTTCTAAACGTCTTTTAATCCATAAACTAAATTATCTGACATCATTTCAACCATACATATGCGTAAAAGCGTAATTTTATTTTTTTCTTGATGATTGTTGCCGCTATTTCGAAAGCATGTCATTCTATATTATTCTTAGTATTGTTATTGTTATTAGCTAATTTTAGACAATTTCCTGAGCTTGTTTTCCAAAGCATTACAACTAAACTTGGTGCTTGACCTTGTTCTTCTTTTTCTTTGTACCCTATTTGAATTCTAGTTGCTTGGTGCTCCTCGGATATATAAGAAATGTCAAGAATCTGCCCTGAGCTATTTTAAGGAATGTCCTGATGATCAATGGGTCAGGGCAACTGATTTCACACCATCGCACTGCATTGGTCACTCTGCCACTTTGTGTTTGGAGCTCGCACATGGTATTCCAATTCCAGACTTCAGTGACTATTTTGCTTATCATAAAGAAAACAAAGGCCAGTTCATTGTGATGAGTGGTTCCACTCCTCCTCACAGTTCAGATCTAGTGCCGATCGTGGCTCCTTCTTCAGGAGTTGAATTGCCGTACAGAATATTGTTTAAGGTCTGTATGTTGGTTCAGCATGGGTACATTCCTGGACCAGCACTTGATGTGAAATTTTTTCGATTGGTGGATCCACAAAGAATAGACATTGCATGTATAGAACGCGCGCTGGAGAAATTATGCCGCTTGAAGGAATGCTGCTACGAACCTGTAAGTTGGCTTAATGAGCAATACGTAAAATACCTCGCATCAAAGCAACGCATCAGATCACCTGCGATTGCTTTGGATGAAGGTTTGGTGTATGTGCGCAGGGTTCAAATAACTCCATGCAAAGTGTATTTCTGTGGTCCAGAGGTTAATATGTCTAATCGTGTATTACGCCGTTATCATGAATATATTGATAACTTTCTCCGGGTTTCTTTTGTTGATGAGGAGTTGGATAAGATGCATTCAACAGATTTATCCCCGCGTATGGCTTCTTCAAGTGAGAACAGAACTGGTATTTATGAAAGGATATTGTCGACTCTTAGAGATGGCATTGTCATTGGTGATAAGAAGTTTGAATTTCTTGCATTTTCATCAAGTCAGTTACGGGATAATTCTGTCTGGATGTTTGCTTCAAGACCTGGGCTAACTGCTGCTGGTATTAGGAAGTGGATGGGTGATTTTCGTCAGATACGAAATGTGGCAAAATATGCTGCTAGACTTGGTCAATCTTTCAGTTCCTCCAAGGAAACTTTGAGTGTTCGCAGGCATGAAATTGAAGTGATTCCTGATGTGGAGGTTGTAAGTGGTGGAATCAATTATACTTTCTCCGACGGTATTGGGAAAATATCTGCTGAATTTGCCGAAAGAGTAGCCATGAAATGTGGCCTTAATTCAACTCCATCTGCCTTTCAGATTCGATATGGTGGGTACAAAGGAGTTCTGGCCGTTGATCCGTCGTCGTCGATGAAAATGTCTTTGAGAAAGAGTATGCATAAATATGAATCAAAAAACATCAAATTAGATGTTTTGGCATGGAGCAAGTATCATCCTTGCTTTCTGAATCGCCAATTGATCACTCTTTTGTCTACCCTTGGGGTTGAGGATTGCATATTTGAGAAGAAGCAGAGAGAAGTAGTGGATCAACTGGATATGATTTTAACAGATCCGTTAAAGGCACATGAGGCATTGGAATTGATGTCTCCAGGAGAGAACACTAACATTCTCAAGGAAATGCTTATGGGTGGCTATAAGCCTGATATTGAACCATTCCTCTCAATGATGCTGCAAACATTTAGGGCATCAAAGTTGCTGGAATTGCGGTCTAAAGCAAGGATATTTGTTCCAAAAGGAAGAGCAATGATGGGATGTCTTGATGAAACTGGAGCCTTGGAATATGGGGAGGTGTTTGTGCAATGTTCTGGAAGGTTGTCTTCTAAAAATAATTTTATTGTCCAGGGGAAGGTAGTTGTTGCCAAGAACCCGTGCTTGCACCCAGGTGATGTCCGCGTCTTGAGGGCTGTTAATGTGCCGGCTTTGCACCATATGGTGGATTGCGTTGTTTTTCCTCAGACAGGAATGAGGTAAATAGCATCATAATGTTATAGTATACAGATTTCTAAAACATTAATTTATATAACATTAGGTTCCCACCGAAAAAATATAAGTTCATAATGTTGAAAACATTAGGATATTTATATAACATTAGGATAATTATTCCTTATTAGTTGTTACTAACTCCAGTTGACTTTAACTACGTACAGACCTCATCCAAATGAATGTTCGGGGAGTGATTTAGATGGAGACATTTACTTTGTCTGCTGGGACAGTGATCTGATTCCACGGAAGCAAATCAAACCAATGGACTACACTCCCGCACCAACTATGGAGTTGGATCATGATGTTAGTATGGAGGTATGACTTTTCACATATTTATATGTTTAAGTAAATTTGTTGATGAAATAATTCAGTATTATGTGTTGTCAAACTTTTGGAGCTCATTCTTTCCTTTGTCATATGGTAAATTCTCCCGTGGGTTTAATATTCCTTAGCTCCACTGGCGTATTGTATTCTTTCTTTTCTTTTTTGCTAGCATAGCACAATCTTATCAGGAAGTATCATGCAGTCCTCAAAATTCACTTGGTATTCTTTTGCAAGTGTTATGGTCCCTCACTTTTAAAAACAAATTTTGAGGTTATTTGTGACGGATTGGTGATGATGTGGGTGAGTCGATGAAAGGCTGGGCGAGCTAATATTGAGACGTGATGAAGCACTTGTCCCACATTGCCTGGCAGGGATAGAGCAACAGCTTAGCAGTGGGGGGGCCATGACAACAAAAATTACTATAGATGTCTTATATTTTGTAGTTAAAAAATTTTAAATATAGATAGTTAGCCTCCCTTTATGTCAAAATTCAATGTAGCTGCTGTATTTTTGGTAGGTCTAGATAAACACCCCCCCAAAAAAAAAATCTAATATTTCTAGTTCTCTCCCTGTTGCCTGGGCAGGATGAGGCGAAGTATCACATATTTAACATCTCCAAAGCACAAATTGGGAAAGTGGAATATTCTAATTCTTTGGTCAAAGATCAAACAAACATGGGGATTCCTGCTAACCAGGGGGTCCCTATTTTGATTCTTGAAGCATATGTCATCCAAACCTAGAAATGAGTTCAATACAACTCCAATTTAGTTGTGCTCAATGCTCATCCAGATCTTCTATCCCCTTCCAAATAACTCGTTTCTCTGTTTTATCAACACATCACATGTTTCCTTGTCCACTGCAGGAGGTCGTGGAGTATTTCGCAAACTACATTGTTAACGACAGTTTAGGAATTATTTCGAATGCCCATACAGTTTTTGCAGATAAGGAACCTGACAAGGCAATGAGCAGCCCTTGTGTAAAGCTTGCAAAGCTTTTCTCCATCGCAGTTGACTTCTCAAAGACTGGCGTGCCTGCTGAGATAACACCCGAGTTACGCGTCAAGTCATATCCAGATTTTATGGAAAAGCCTAACAGCAACACTTACGATTCAGAAAGTGTTATTGGAAAGCTTTTCCGAGCAGTGAAAGACATTGCACCGCACTCGTCATCAGGATTTATCAAATCTTTCACGAGGGAGGTAGCGAGGAAGTCCTATGATACTGACATGGAAGTGGATGGTTTCGAGGATTACATAGAGGAGGCTTTTGACTACAAAAATGAATATGATTTCAAGTTGGGCAACCTGATGGATTACTATGGGATCAAAACCGAAGCCGAAATCCTCGGTGGCAGTGTCATGAAAATGTCAAAATTGTTCAACAAGAGAAGGGATGCAGAAGCTATTAGCTTCTCTGTGAAGTCCTTGAGGAAGGAAGCTAGGACCTGGTTCAACCAGGATTCGCCCGGTGCTGGAACCGGTGATGGCGTCTATGCAAAGGCGTCAGCTTGGTACCATGTTACTTACCATCCTAGTTATTGGGGTCGCTACAATGAAGGAATGGATCGAGACCATTTCCTCAGTTTTCCCTGGTGTGTTTGTGGCAAGCTGATGCAGATTAAGAGGGACAAATCGAGTATTAGAAGGGCTCTCCAGTTGTCCTCCCTTGAACGCGAGTTTGGCTCTGAGTTGAGTTTGAACTAGAAATTCCGCGTCAAGCCATTGTCAAGTTGAAGCATTTGGAGGTGCCCCAGAACTTTATTATTTTCATCCGCAGCAGTTTATATTTATATATAATCTCATGTGTGTGTATCTATTTTATGTTTGCTTCCTTTTGTGTGTCTGTCTGTGTGTAAGTATATTTGTCTGAACTATTTGCTAAAAGCTTGTAATATATATGTTTGAAATATATTATATCTTTTACTTAAAATTAGGGCACACAAGGGTCAGATTGGTTCAAACCGAATCAATCGGAATCAGTTCTGAAAAAATAGATCCAAAATTGAATCAGCCCAAATTGAAAATAATTGGTTCAGTTCAGTTTGAACCATAATGTATTGATTTGTCTAACATATTCTTGTGGCCAAGACTTTAATTTGGGTTAGGCTATATGCAAATCCAACCAACCATTTGGCTAATACTTAGTAGTTTTAAATGTTATATTTATTGATAGAGCCAAGGGAAACTTCTAGTTCTGTAGTCAATGTGGGATAGATGAGTTTCAATTAAAAAATTACAAGTTATGTGTAGTTTATATAAACTAGTTGGAAATGAATTTCTCTAATAGTCAATGTGGAAATGGGGATATCTCTATATTTTGGATGTGTTTGGAGTTGTATAAAATTATAAAAGTTAATGTCTTTTATTCAGTGCAGCGAGTAGAAAATTTAAATTTTATTGTCTCGTAATTCGTATTTGTAGAGATTTGTAGAGTTTTGTATTATTTTGTTTTAACTTCAGACATGACATTTGTATGAATCCATCTCACTAAATCCTTCCCTTCCTCCAGATTCACTGCCTGCAACAAACCCAACTGGCTCCCAATCTGACAAATTCCTTTTCTACTCCACATTCCAAACCCTATACAACCAATCTGCCACCTCGATTTCTCTATTAATTGCTAGATTATACAACTCTGGAAATAATTCCATTAATCTCCCTTGAGAGATCCACCACCGACACCAGAACCTGATCCTGTTGCTCCTACCAACCTGCCACATCAAGTGATCCTTGAAGGTGTCCCAATCTCCTCTGATTCCCTTCCAAACTAAACCTGTGTTTGAATTGTAGATCATTGTTCACACCCACCCAGAAATAAAAACTAAAAATAAAAATCTTCTCCATGTTTAGAAGAAACGATTTTTTTCCAAAACCTCTCTCTCACAACCCATAAACTTCCATGACTGTTAAATATAAATATCTTTAAACTTCTAACTGCCCTACCCCGCCCCTTCCCTCCCCTCCCCTCCCCTCCCCCACCCCCCCTTTCTAGAAGGCTAGAAACACACACGTGCGAGCGCACACACACACACACAAAATAAATAAATAAATAAATAAAATAAAATAAACTAAATTATGCACTGTTTTCTACCCTACCAGATGATTTTTAAAGCCATCCCCCACTTCTCCCCATAAAAAATCCCTCTGCATCTTCTCCAGTCTATAAGTGGGTATGCTCAACAGTGTACTTTTGATCAGAGTCACTATAGCCCCTTCGGATAAGAACTTCTACCTTGGTGACCTCTTCTTAAATCTTTCTACCTTCCATCCCAAATTCCTTTACCCAGATAGGATGATGGCATACCCCGCTGCTAATGTAGACACATTGTTCACATTTCCAGCTGCTCATCCAATGCTTATATACTTCTATTCCCATGCCATCAGTTAAATGTCTAATTTTAAGTTTTACTTTTACCTGCAACAGGCTAGCACAACGGGTTGATGGAAAGTCTCCCTGATTTTCAGAGCACAACATGGTTTTGCCAGATGTTTGGAGGAGATTAAAGTTGTATTTATTTTTGTTGAAATAAAAGAAGAAATAAAATATTGAAAAGAAAAGAATTGTATTAATGTGTGTATTGAATACAATAGAATAGCAACCCTATTTATAGAAGTGCCAAAATAGAATCAGAATAGAAATAGAAAACTAAATTAGAATAAAAATAGGAAACTATAAGAAAACCTATAATGAAAGGGAAAAGAATTTCCTAATTATAATTTCTAAATTTCTATATCTTATATATGTCAACACCCTCCCTCAAACTCAAGATGGAAAATTAGATACCAACTTGAGTTTGGAGACTAAGAACTGGAAAGCAATCTCACGAATACGCTGTAACTTTGAGAGATTACACGCCTTGAGAGATCATGAACATAGATTTGACTAGATGCCATAAGATCACGAGTCTAAATCTACTAACGCGCCTCGAGATCATAAAAAAAAACGTAGATCCAAATCTACTAATGAGCCTCGAGGACACAAAAACGTAGATCACGAACCCAAATCTACTATCGTGCCTCGAGGTCACAAAAATGTAGATTACAAGCCAAAATCTACTAATAAGCCTCGAGGTCACAAAAATGTAAATCAGGGGGAAACGTGTTGAATGGCCAAGATACGCAAAGCCAAAAACGCAAGATAGCATGTCCATGTTTCCAAACGTGTGATTGGGGTCTTCAATAGATAAACTGAAGCAGCAACAAATATCTCCAAAAGAGAACCTCAAAAGCCAAAAGCGCAAGATAACATGTGCATGTCTCCAACAGAGTGATCGAGGTCTTCAATAGAAAAGCTGATGTAACAAGAAGTATCTCCAAAAGAGAAACTTAAAATTTAAAAATTCCAAAAAAACTAGATATAGGAATAAACAAAAAATGATATGAAATTGGGTAAAGGAGCAGCAGAGGCAGCGGCGACGCCAGGAAGGGCAACACTGGCGGCCAAAGATGTGGTTGTTGGATACCTAGTCTACCCAGGATCAAAAACCATTGGCTCTGATACCATGTTGAAATAAAAGAAGAAATAAAATATTGAAAAGAAAAGAATTGTATTAATGTGTGTATTGAATACAATAGAATAGTAACCCTATTTATAGAAGTGCCAAAATAGAATCAGAATAGAAATAGAAAACTAAATTAGAATAAAAAAAGGAAACTATAAGAAAACCTATAATGAAAAGGAAAAGAATTTCCTAATTATAATTTCTAAATTTCTATATCTTATATATGTCAACATATTTTATATATGTTAACAATTTTGCTTAACAATAACTACATAGGTGATCAAATCAGCCCCTGACGAGGAATAGAGGTAAAAAGAAAAAACAGAGAGTGAGAGAGTTAACAAGAATTCCATCATGAAGATAGTTTTTCAGAAATTTCTGAGATAGGTCTTTATATTTCCATGCAAGTACTATATTACCTTTTTAACCAGTCTAAGAATAATAGGTCATCTAAAACTCCCCAACAGGTTTGAAGTTGAGATGGTCTTCCCACATGAAGGTATCTCGCCTCCATAATTGTGTAGTTCGGGGCTTATGATGTTGGAATGCCCATTTATTTATATAAGCTTGTAGATAATTGAAGTTTAGTGTTGTCATACATTGTTTTAAATGCTTCCACGTACAATTTACAGTATGTAGATCAGAATATGATTTTTCATGGTGAGTTTTGAAACCCTGAAAGATCAGAAAAAATTTGTACATTCGGTGTGATGTGCTTTGTGGTTTTCCTTATTAAACTTCCATCTTCAGCCGCTGTCATTGTTCTTAATTTGTGTTTGGATGCATGTTGAATATATACCTTAGAATATTATGATACATATATGGGGTATAGGATGCCCTCGCAATTATTCTTGCTTGCAGAGTTTGAAATTTTGTTCTATTACAATACTTGACTTACCTTATGATTGTTGTTGTCATTGCTGTAAATACAAAGGCAATTTTATATACAAATTGATTTGGTAATTACATTTTTTTTTTTGGCCTTTTCGCTGGATTTAGGCTCTGTTTAGAAGTTGATAAAAGTTGGAAGTGTAACGTAAATCACTTCCTTAGAAAATGTGAAAAAGTTGATAAAGTTGGAGAAAATTAGTAAAAGTTGGAGAAAGTTGATAGAAGTTAGAGAAAGTTAGAGAAGTTGGTAAAAGTTAAGAGATGTTTGGTGTGAAAAATGTTAGAGAGAATTGAAAAACATTAGAGATATTTTGTCAAATTTGATACTATAAATTCATGTATTTGAAGTGACAGTTTTTGACCCCCAAAAAAACACCAAAAAAATAAAAAATAGGTAAATTTTGAATTGGTAGTGTTTAGTGTATTTGTCAAAAAGTATGAAAATTTTGAAAAAAGTTAGAGAAATTATAAAAAATTAAAAAAATTTGAGGTGAAGAAAGTCAAAAAATTTTGAAGAAAGTTAGAGATTTTTTATCAAATTTGACACTCACAAATGTTTACTTGGTGAGTGGTAAGTATCATTCTAACATTGAAATAATTCATCCAAAATAACAACAACAACAACAATAATAATAATAATAATAATAATAATAATAATAATAACAAACAGTGAAATTGGTGTTTGGTTTACTAGAAAGTACAAAAAAAAAAAAAGAAAAAGAGGAAAAAAAATTTTAATTTTTATTAAAATTTTTTCAAATTTATCTAATTAATTTTATAACTTGTCATTTTTATACTAATTATTTATTTATTTATTTTTCTAACAAACCAAATATTACCGAAATAATTGAAGTTGTCAAGTCAGATTGACTTGCATATAAATATATATATTTCCCTGTCAAGGCATCACATGCATTGTTTATTCAGTTTTTCTACATATTTTTAATAAATAAAATAATAATTGTTCTTCAAAGACAACCCGTTTTCTCGGAGTACGATCTCCAATTACCTCATTTGTACGCTAGTGTTGAGTTTTTGGGAAAAAAATAAAAATAAAAATAAAAATAATAAGTTAATTTTTTTTTTAAAGCTAAGTACTAATTATTAAAAAATTATTTTTTTTGTTTATAGAGAGAAAAAAATTAATTTTTAAAATGGGTAAGAAAAGTATCTCATGATTTGTTTATAACTGTTTTTCATTTAACATTAATAAATTAATAGATGGAATAATAAGAGGTGTTAATAGATGAAAGCAATTAAGTATAACTACCTAAACGGTTAAGGGAGGCAAACGTAATTAAATAAAAAAATCTTGAAGTAAATTGAATTATTGGGATAGAAAGTTACAAATTACAATCACAAGGAAAGATAGGAAGAGCAAGGAAGGTGTTGGACTTTTGAGATTTTAAACACGAATTTCCCAAGGTTGGCGATTGGGTTGATTGCGTTGCAGTTGTAGTTGCAGTTGCACGCATGTGTTGCTTTCAGATTATATATACATACATACATACATATGATAGGCACGTCTTGTCTAGCACTGTAATGGGGGATTTTTTTTTGTTCTGCCGTTAATTGATAAAAATATATGCCATCTACTGCCGTGGAAAAAATATTTGTAAATGCACCATTAGTGAAAACGCTTTTTGGAAAAGCATTTTGTGAAGCTACTAAAGGCGCCCTTTCAAAGGACGTTTTCAACTGAGGCTAAAGGCGCCCTTTCAAAGGGCGTTTTCAACTTCATTTAACCTTCAACTGCATTTAACGTCTTCGTGTTACTAACATCCAACTGAAAGCGCCCTTTCATATGGCGTTTTCTATTGTTTTGTTTTTCCTTTTCCTTTTTTTGTTTTATGCCCGTGATTTCATCCAACTGAAGGCGCCATTTGAAAGAACGTTTTCTAAAAAGGTTATATGAAATAGCGTTTTTAATCCTCCCACCTTCCCTCCTCTGTTTTGTTTCTCCTCTATACCCCTGTTAACCTGCTGAGTTGCTCAAGTAAAACACTAACATTTACTCAATATTGTTGAAGCTTAATAAGCTTAAAAACAATAATAATTTTTAAATAATATCCTAAAATATATAATCAGTATAACAAAATATATAAGGTAAAAGTAAACTAACTTTTAAATGATATCACAAAATCTATAAACTAAAACTAAATTAAAGTTTAAATGAGAGAGATAATATGTAAGGAAATGAGATTGCAAGATTAATAAAGAAAGTTATGAAGAATATATACACGAACTTTTGAATTGTGTATACCTAATAGAATATTACACTGTAGCATTACAACAATGAATCTATAAAAGTCGGGGTAAATGACGCCTACTTTGTCCCATAAGGAGGGTGCCTCCTATTACGAGGGGGGTTCTTCAGCATCTCCTGCACTTGTGGCTGAGTCTGTGGTGCTGTAGGCTGTACCTGAGGTGGTGGGTCTTGAGGGAGCTCTAAATGGGCTGGAGCCTGACTAGGGTTGAAACCAGCTCTAGGCCTCTTTCGGGTATATTGTATGGGAGGAAGAGGTGCTGTGATGTCATTTGATGGCAATGCTGTGCTGCTGGTGGGAACTGATGGCGCAGACTGCACCGGTGGTAACGGTGTAACATCCACATCATCCATGACTATAGTGTAGTCATCAATGCTCTCCAATGGATGATGTAGCTCAGTAATAGGTGATGGTGGCCTGCCAGACACAGATGGTGGCGCTTCTGGAGAACTGTAGGGTCTGGCTCCTGCAGAAGTAAAGGGCATAGCTCTTGCATAACTGGATGGTCCCGCTGCAATAGATGATGATGGTCTGCCATCGGGGGGAGATGACGAGGTCGTAGTGCCTCCAAACTCGGTCAGTCGATACTCTTCATTTATGGCTGCAATGGTCCTCCTCCCAATGCTCCTCATCGTCTCAGCCAATCGACAGACCTCCTCCCAATCCCTACAACTAAGGAAATCTATCGCTATCTGAGTAGCCCTCACAGCGATGTCCACCTGTAAGCGTACGAACAACGATTAACGAGTCATAGATTACATTTTATTGAAAAAAAAATAGCAATTAATTAGTCAATGATTAACGAGTCACTCACCAATATAGTCTTCATAGCTACAACAGGCTGAGATCCAATTGGAGGCACAGCTCGCAGAGGTCCAATCGGTGTCCTGGTGATCGTTCGATACCATCTCATATATGAATCATCTGGTGGCATCCAGCCTATAAATAGGTCAGTTGTGACCACTCTATTAAGTCGATCCTCCCACACAATGATATGCTCTCGATGGTGGACATCCCAGCGAGTCCCCCCGCGACCTCAGTGATCAAGTGCATGCAATGCAAGGCTGGTGTCACATGTGGCTGGCTCCTTCTGAATCATCCCAAACTGCCGCATGATGCGATCTGGGAAGTATATCTCGACCATGTCATAGCATATAAGGGGCACTCTGGCCCGCCAAATCGCCCAGTCACGTGGTGGAATGGGAAGATCTGCTGGATATGGCTACCACGCCATCTGTGCCTCACTCATGATATCCAACTGATTTCTGTAGCCTCTGAGAGTACGGGAACTAGTCATCGTAAGTGGAGCTAGCCACCGACAGTTAAAAAAGGTAGTATCAGTTGAAGCAATGAGTATGTTAGGGAAAATAAAATGAAGTTCAATTAACAACTGTAATAAATAAGTTATTGCTGTTCATACCTATAACCATATGGGTCGACTGGTAGTGGTGGGGGGTCAGGATGTGCGTCCGTAGCATGGGCTGGGTCAGGGCCTGCTACCCCCTCTGCAGGTGTGGCGTCATGTATGGGTGCATTCTGATCCGGATGATCCATAGGTGCTGCAATCGGCTCTAGCTGGCGGATCAGTGGTCGTACAAAGGATAACCGCTCCCATGCCCAGATCTGTAGTATGACTAGCGGCCCCGAGATCTCCTTGGCGCTTGGCTGCGCCGCCCTACACATCTCCCTATACAACCAAGCAAGTGCTGCGGACCCCCAGCTATATCACCCAACGTGCTCTAGATGCTCCAACATCAGTAAGTACATGAGCTTGACCATGTTCCTGGACTTGTCTGCCAGCAAGCCACCCCCGATCAACAACAACAACAAGGTGGCCCTTGCATGCTGCCGCACAACTTCGTCCTCTGCACCATCCGGTAATCGTGTAAAATGTCGAGTCAACCAAGTGATCTGTAACCGTGCTCCATGGATAGCAGCTGCAGAAGGGGCAATGCCTAGTAACCTCTCCACAATGGCTATCCACTCTGCCACACTGTGCTCCTCGTCCATGCCAGTCACGACAAATCCATCAACTAGTAGGCCTGTGATCACACTGACATCCTCAAGTGTGACTGTGTACTCCCTGCAACGCAAGTGAAATGTATGTGTCTCAGGCCTCCATCGCTCAACTAGGGCCGTGATGAGGGCGTGGTACAACTGAATGGAACTCATCCTGTAGAATCTATACGCGCTTGCTCTCACCAAGTACTCGACCACCCTGCCATCTCTGGGTATACGAGTAAAATCACGCATCAACTGCTTACTATTCTTGACTTTAAGGACTGTCTCCTCCTGCAACGAGGAAATTAAAGGCATTAGTAAAAATATGACATACGATAATTTAAATAATATTATATTGAGGAGATGTGCTTTATTATATAAATATTATAAAACTTATAGTTGGAATCTATATTATAAACTTACCCCAACAACCCCATATCCGTGAAGATCTATGCGACTCCTGATGGTGCAACACTGATGGGTTATCAAGTCTGGGTGAAAGCAAATCTGCTTATGCGTCCATAACTGCTCTATAACTACCTGTATATACGACAGTAGTAGATTAGAACGAAACATTAAATGTAATGATAAAATGCTCAAACTACAGATAACTTGCTACAAAATGTTAATGTCAACCGAATACAAACACATAAGAAAATTGTCATTCGAATTATTCAATAAATATTGTTCTAACATGCAAGTAAAGCAAATGTCAACTTCATTACAACTAAATAGATAAAGTTTCAGTGACATTACATTCACTTTAGTCATTACATAATCTTAACATATCCAGAATAATACATCATTATATTCTCAAAAACAAAACAGCATGTACTATCATGACTACCTCGGAAGTCTACCTGGGCACTTCCTCTTGTTATGACCTTCCTCACGACAAATTCCACATCGTACTTTCGATGCGCTTTCACTTCTGTCCATCTCTGTTTGGATGCGGGTTGACATTGGCCTGCCTCTTTTCCGCTTCAGAAGCTGATTTGGGATAAACACCGGACCACTTGGTGTTTCCCAATACTTTGGATCATGCAAAGGCTTGAAGCGAGGAGCATAAATGTTGACATAAGTATCGATGGAGTATTCTTCTACTATCATCCCCATCCAATCGTAGTGTCGCTCTTCGCAGACGGTAATTACATGTGAGGATGGAATCCTAAGATGATTCCATTTACCGCATGTGCAAGTTTGCTCTTTCAGGTTCACAACTTGGATATTGCCTCCTCCATTAACATGGCGGCCTGTGGTTATCTCATACACACCGTCAACTTGGTTGAAACGCACAATATGATGTGCGTGAGCACGGATTTGGAACTTCTCAACTAACTTTTGAACATTAGGGGAAAGTTGAACTCCACTCCCCTGGCAAGCAACTCCCACTGCATTTCTATCACTGAAATATGTCAATACCTTGTAGAAAGTAAACTGAGCACAAGCTGCAATTGGGAAAGACCTTGCACCCCGCATTACATTGTTGAAGCACTCAGAGATATTGGTGGTTTTGTTTCCATATCTGTGGCCCCCATCGTGAGACATAATCCACTTCACCCTGGGGATCTTATTAAGGTACTTCCACGCATCTGAGTTTAATTCTCTGATCGTTTGCATTATAGCCTCAAACTTATGAAGTTGATGGGTTTTCGCCACATTTGACATCAACTTAGTAAGTTGGATTCCGTCGAAGTTCTTCTTAAAGTTTGCCTCCGCATGCCGTAGACAAAACCGATGAGTAGCATTAGGCGATGCCCAACTTGAACTAGGTGTATTGACTGTAGGATCAAGCCCAGGATGCTAATCTGAAATAAGGCATAAGCCTCGTCTGTTTGGCACTACATGGACCCTCAAGTTACAGAGAAACTAGATCCAACTGTCAAATGATTCCTCATCTACCACAGCAAAGGCAAGTGGGAAAATTTGCAGATTCGCATCAACTCCCACAGCAATCAGAAGCTTACCATTGTACTTGACATATAAGTGCGTGCCATTAACACTCACGATAGGTCTACAGAATTTGAGCCCTTCAATAGCTGGTTTGAAAGCCTAGAATACGTATTGCAAGATTGCAGTACCCGGAGTAGCCGATGGATTGTACAAGTAGTTAACAACGCTACCAGGGTTGAATGTTTGGACTGCGTGCAGGAAGATTGGCAATTTATTGTACGATTCTTCCTAATTGCCAAAAATATTAGCAATTGCCTTCTGTTTTGCAATCCACGCCTTGTTGTACGAAATGTGATATTGATACTGTTTGCTAACTATCACAGATATCATGTCGGGAGATATTGAAGGATCTTTCTTTACCATCTCCTCAATGTAAGACGTAACAAATCGAGCATCCAATTGTGAGTGATCCTGATTCATCCTGGCATAAACACAGGTATGCGGCCTAACGTAAACAGTGATCTGCCACTGTCCATGTTTCTTTAACTTAGTTGCACGCAGTCGCCAATTACAAGTTGTTCCTCCAACCATTTTGCACTTTATCACCCATGTCCGTCTATCAGACTCAACCGTTTGGTACTGCGTGTTGGTCCTCAATGAGTACGTCTTGACAGCATTCACCAGATCAAGTTTCTCCTTGAATAAAACACAAGTGCGAGGTTCCTAACTCGTGGGATCCCATTGTTTGCAAGTAAACCCTAATGTGGAGCAAGCAGTGCTAACTTCAGGCAATGTTGTAAACGTTTGTGAATCAGGTTGATGAAACTCAGGCTCTACCTCCTCTACTCCTTGGGATACAGTGAAACCCACCTCAAAATCCACATTGTCATCAAAATCTATACCAACTTCTTCGTCATCTTCAAGCTCCGCCATCATTTCCTCCATGCATGGCGACTCAACTGACTGATTGATTCCCATTTGCTGCTGGTGATCAGTTAGCTCTCGAACTGCATCCCATTGAGCAACATCTGCAGCCACGTGGCTAGAAAGCTCCTTACTTGAAATATTATGTTTTCCGCTTGAGCTAGCCACGGGAGCTAGATCTGTCTCAGGTATCAATGGTGCACGTATAGGCTCCTTAACTGATGTCACTTCATACTGTATGTACAAGTCAGTGTGAGACCAGTTCAACTTCTTGATTTCTTCCAATAATGTCCAAATTGAGTCATCGTTATCTAATCTAAGCCCCCGCGTGCGAACGGTACCTCCAAACAGATACGGGTAAGAACATATGATTTTAATGTTAACCCGGCCTTGTTGCACGCCTAACACGGAGCACAACTTCGTGACTAACTCCTCGTAGCTTACACTCGGAAGCACTCGAATGCATCGCTCGTAGTCACGATCATATGATAATCCTTCGGACGTTGATACAATACTTCCCCCCCAATAACAAAAAAGTGACGCGCAATCTTCAGACATGATACCTTCAATTACCAACAAAACCTCCTCATTAGTTTATTGCATGTACGAGAAGGAAAAAAATTGTTTAAGACATCCACAAAAAGTAGTTAACAAGACTTAAAATTTAAACCACCAAACCATATCTAAATATAAATGCAAAAAATTTTTTAGAGAACTGTCCATATACATGTGAATTTTTTCTTAAAAAATTTATGCTATGATTTAATCTTTCTTAAAATTTAAAAAAGACTAATATTTCAATTATCCACATACGTTTAAAAACTTTATCCAAAAAATTCAATTATCCACCAATATTTTTAAAAATTAATTAATTTTAATTATTACTAGCAATTACCCGTGCTTGAAGGCACAAAAATATAATTTGGCATATAAATAGTTTAAATTCAAATTTATAAAATAAACTTACATAAAAAGTGTAAAAATAACATAGAAAAATAAAAAGAGATTAAGGTATAAAATTTTATTATTTTTATAAATATTATCACATTTTTTAAAATATTAATTTAAAATCTTCTATACAAAAAAGTATTCAAAAAAATATGCGAAAAGTGAGACAAAAAATTATTGTGGCCATTTAGCAAATTCAACATATCTCAAATTTAAAATTTTAAACTTCGTTATCATATAAATGATGCAAAATGTAAAATTGTATGCATTTAAAATTTAAGTTGTAGGTACATTATAATTGAAATTTCAATTTTAATGTTATTTTTAATAAAATTATAAAAAATTAAAGTTTAAACATATTTTTTAAATAAAAAATTTAACTAATTTTGTCTAATAGTTATATAGATATATTGTTTAAAAAATGTGTACAATTTTATTATTATTATATAGATCCCTATGACATTTATTGATAATATAAGTAAAATATAATTTATATAATTTTACAAAATATAATATACATATATATATTTGAATTTCAAATTTTAAAATTTGTATGTAAAGCACAGATCGTTTATCCCTTAATTTGGTCTTAAGATTTTTTTAAGCTTTTCTATCTTATTTTTATTAAAATTTATTTTTTTTTCAAAAGATGTAGTTTTTAAGTATACTAACTTTTAATGAATTTTTAACATTTTTTATGAATATGATTAACACGTCTAAATTTTAAAATTTTAGAAAAAATTAATAAAAATATACAAAATGAAAAATAAGAAAATAAAAATAATTTTGTAGTCACATTTTAAAAAAAGTTTATAAAAAAATATATAAAGAATAACAAAGTGCATTTTCATGTAAAGTGATTAAAAAGATAACTAAAGTGGGGAGAAAAAATAATTTTTACTATTAAATAAATTCAATATATATTTATTTAACTGCTTATTTAAAATATGCCAAATTTTTGTCTCCAAAAAAAAAAAAAAGAATGACATTCTACTCAGCATTCACCTCTTTCCATGCCACATACACAACAGTTAATTTTTAAATTTTTAAGTACATTAAAATTAAAATTAAAATATTATTTTTTAAAACAAAAAAACTTAGTTAAATTTGTTCAATATGCATTCTATAAAAAATATTTTAAAAACATTTATAAAAAATGTAAAGTGGAGAGGAAAATAAGAAAATGTATTTTTTATGTAAAGTGACCAATAAAACAATTAAAGTGAAGAGACCAAAAATAATTCTTTACAAATATGTTAAATTCAAATTCTTTAAAATTAATTATTATATAATAAATTAATTTATTTATATTTATTTCAAATTCCAAACCCCTTCCCAAGCAAACCCCCGACGGCTTGTTAATAAAAAAAAACCCCCCGACCCCTCTTTCTCTGTCGTCTCACCCCCTTCTCCCACCTGTTCAAATTTAAAACCCCCTTCCAAGCAAACCCCCCCACCACCTCTCTCTGTCCTCTCCCCCCTTCCCCCATCCCCCGCGAGTGACACGTACACATCTGTCAAATCAACAGATGTGTTTTATTATATAGATATATAATTTAAAAATTAAATTGTCAACTAATTGTATCATTTATATATTTCTGGTTCCTGATTTCATAAAAGTTAAAAATAATATAAAATCGAGGATTCAAGTCTACCGCGACTTGAACAAACTGGAATAAGTTTGAAAATTTTCTCCGTTTGAGTGTTTTTCGTTATATTTTATCCTTTCCTACTCTACTCTTTCTGTTTGCAATACGTTTGAGATTGGATTGTTTACCGTACGGAAATTCAAGAAATTTTAAAGATAAACTTCATTTGATTAATTAAAATTTAAGTCATACTAACACTTTTTGAATCAACAGTACTTGATCATGTCATTTTGACCAGAAAGGCTGGCGAAAGTAACCAGCCATATACATGCTTAAACATGTAATTGGTCTAATACCAAGATTAATGGTTGGCTTTGGCAAGAAATTTGTTGAAAGGCTTTTGCATTCTTTTTTTTTTTTTTAATTTTCTTCTAGAAATATTAGCTATGGGATTAGTTGATTTCCCCACGCCTTTTTTTTTTGAAAAAAAATGAAAGTAGATGAAAATTATATGTTTAATTTAGAGAATTGTTTGAAAAAATTAATGTATTTTTTAATTTATAAAACAAAAAATAATAAATATAATTTTTCAAACCAAACGACCAATTGTTCTTCAACATTACTTAGATAATGCACTAAGGGAATCTTCGCTACAATTATTCTTCAATATTATTAATAAGTAAAAAAAATTATTATTATTTAGATAATACATAACGAAATCTTAAAACTGTAATTGATAAATAAATGAAAAAAAAAATTCAAACACTTACCACTGTGCCAAAGTGTATAACTATTAGTAGAGGGCAACTTTATTTCTTTAGTTGATTTTACTGCACCCATAGTTGATTTTATATTTAAACCACTAATAACATGTCAATTTTTTATAATTCAAATTTAAGGTTAAGAAAAATTTATGGACCCCTTGGTTGATTAAAAAACACCAAAAAAAAAAAAAAAAATCTACACTACCTTTCCCAACCCCAACAATCACATACAAATATTTTCCTACACTTTCTCGGCTGCCAAACACAACAAAACCTTTATTCAACACAATTAATTACAGCCACCACAATCAATTAATTGAAATGAAATGAAATTAAATAATCAATCAAAAACAAAAAATGAAGACCATCCAAAAATCATTCATTGCAGCCACAAAGGCTGTCGCAGTACCAAAAAAAAAAAAAAAAAAAAAAACAAACAACTTACTTGAGAGAAGCTTTGTGGGTGGAGCTCAGTAGGCGGAAGTCGACGGCCAAAGCTCTCTTAGCGCCGACGGTGAGAGCTCACGGACGAGCGAGAGGATAATTGAGAGAGTGGAGGACTGCTTCGGCCTTGGGCGAGAGAGAGCACGAGAGAGAGAGAAGATAGAGACAGAGGAGTTCGAATGAGGGGGGGACTCCCGGGTTTATGCAACGTAGAAATGCGCTTTGAGATAGTGTTTTCATAAATCGCCCTATGGTGTAGCGCTTTTAGAAAGCGCTATTTGGTTTAGCGCCTTGTCAAAATGTTATATCAAATAGCGTCTTTAGTTTAATATGAAAACACTTTTTTAAACTCTACTTTCATTAACGGTATACTTTCAAGTACTTTTAAATCGATAACAGATTTCATATATTTTATTTAATTAACCGTAAAACAAAAAAAAAAAATCCCTGCAATGGGTTCTCAGCTCTGATCAGGAACCAACCAACCACCCATTAATTGAAGTGAGAGCCCATATCAACTCCATCCCTTCTTTGACTTCTTCAAAATATGTCTTCTCTCTCCCTCTCTCTCATCCTGGCATTTGCTCTTCTTTTTGAAATTTTAACCTACCTGAAATTGGGTCCTCTCTCTGTGACCTCTCCTTAGTTCAAAGTCTTTTCTTTCTTTCTTTCATTCTTCTAAGCAAGTATAAACCTAAACTGCTCTTACCCAAAAATCCCAATTGGATAAAAAATCAGAAATTGCAGTGACCCAGATGAAGAAATCAGTTCAAAAGCCAGGGTCTTCCACTGAGGTAAGTTACAGTCCTCTGTACATACATACTTATTAGCATGGCAATAAATAGCCAATCAATGCCCAGTTCAGTTCTATTGAGCCAAGTTTGGAAACTATGTAAATATAGTAAATAGACATTCTGTAATTTAGTTTTGGTAACCATTTTGATAGGATATCCTCGGCATAATTTTAGGAGCAGATTTTGTGCATCTTGTATATATGTATCCCTCTTTGGGGACAATGAAAGACAAGGAAGATTCTTTTCTTCTTTCGTGAAATTACATGGTATCAGAGCCATAAACATTTCCTACCAACATAATCCTTCAATCTTCAACTTGCTGTAGCAATGGCCAGTGATGAACAACTGAACAAGAAAGAAACAGGAAAGAAGATAGTCTCCCCCTATGATCTGACTTCGAACGACAATCCTGGAAGTCTCATCACGCAAGTTCAGTTACGAGGCGATGAGAACTATGAGGAATGGGTGAAAGCGATTCGGACCTCATTGTAGGCTCGAAGAAAATGGGGTTTTGTAGACGGGACTATCAAGGAACCAGCGGAAGATTCCTCTGATCTGGAGGATTGGTGGACTGTTCAATCCATGTTGGTATCATGGATTCGGAATACCATTGAACCTAATTTGCGCTCGACCATATCACATATGGGGAACGCAGCAGATCTGTGGAAGGACATCAAGGAGCGATTTTCAGTTGCAAATGGCCCTCGGATTCAACAGTTAAAATCCGAACTGACCGACTGTAAGCAATGTGGGTTGTCCATGGTTGCTTACTATGGAAAGATGAAAGCACTTTGGGATGAGTTGGCGAATTATGATCAAATCCCGACTTGTACATGCACGGGATGTAAGTGTGATATTAGGACAAAATTGGAGAAGCGCCGAGAAGAAGAAAAAGTGCATCAATTCCTCATCGGATTGGACGTGGTAATCTATGATACTGTTCGATCAAACCTGCTCGCTATGGATCCATTACCCAAGCTGAATAAGGTCTATTCAACCTTAGTTCAAGAGGAAAGAATGAAGACGATTGCTCGTGCTAAGGAAGAACGAGGGGAGGTAATTAGGTTGGCTGTCCAAACCGGTATCAGGACAAGGGGAAGTGGAGAAATGAAGGACAAAACAGAGGTATGTTCGAACTGTAACCGGGCAGGCCATGATTTAACAAACTGTTTCCAGCTTATTGGGTACCCTGATTGGTGGGGTGACCGTCCTCGTGGCAAAGGCAAACCTGGTGGCCGGGGTAAGGGACAGCAGCAACAGAAGCGTGCTGGAGCAGGGTGAGGGCGAAGCGGATCATTCCGAGCCAACGCTGCACACACCATAGCTGGATGCGCAAATGCTTTGGCAGTGACAAGAGCTGATGTAGAAAAATCAGGTTTGACTGGGTTGAGTAGTGACCAATGGCACAGTCTCCTTGAAATGTTGAACAAGCATAAGCCAAGTACCAGTGAGAGAATGATTGGTAAGCATAAAATACTCCATGGATTATTGACACAGGGGCGTCAAATCACATGACAGGGAATTTGACAAGTCTAAGCGAACTAAGAAAGGTGCCTGGCTGTCTGGTAGGATTGCCGGATGGACAAAACGTCGCTGCTACAAGGGAAGGATCAATAGAACTTGATGGGAACTTGAAACTTGAAAATGTTCTTTATGTGCCCAGTTTACATTGCAATTTGATTTCCGTATCGCAATTAATTGACGAATCAAATTGTATTGTCCAATTCACTAAAAATTTGTGTGTTATACAGGACGGCACTTCGAGGATGCTGATTGGTGCGGGTGAACAAAAAGATAGGCTCTATTATTTTTAGAAGGTACCTCGCGCGAAGGCTTTGAAGACCGATGGGACAAGTTCACTTGCTCTTTGGCACAAGCGATTGGGGCATCCTTCTATGAAAATCACCAAGTTAGTTTCTAATGCTGATTTTAGTAGAAATAGTAAGATGCTGAATAAAGTTTGTGATGTATGTCAATGGGCAAAACAAACTAGAGACAAATTTTCTTTGAGTGATCATAAAGCAACAGGTGTTTTCGAACTTATTCATTGTGACTTATGGGGTGTGTATAGAACTCCATCCTCTTGTGGTGCTCGTTATTTTTTTACAATCGTAGATGATTTTTCTCGTGCTGTCTGGGTATTCTTGTTGATTGATAAAAAAGAGGTGATGCGTACCATATTGAATTTCTTTGCTATGGTTAAAAGATAACATAATAAGCAAGTCAAAATTGTTCGGAGTGATAACGGAACAGAACTTACTTGTATGAAAAATTATTTCCTCGAACATGGCATTCTCTTTCAAACTTCATGTACTGGGACATCGCAACAAAATGGAAGGGTAGAAAGGAAATACCGGCACATTTTGAATGTCGCACGAGCACTGCGTTTTTAGGGACAGCTTCCTATTGAATTTTGGGGAGAGTGTGTGTTAACTGCAGGATATTTGATTAATCAAACCCTATCTTCAGTTTTGGAAAAGAAAACCCCTTATGAAGTTTTGTATGGGCAACCGCCTTTATATGAACATTTAAGGGTGTTTGGCTCGTTATGTTATGCACATAATCAAAGTGGAAAACTAGATAAATTTGCAAGTAGAAGTCGACGATGCATCTTTGTTGGGTACCCCTACGGGAAGAAAGGATGGAAGTTATATGATTTAGAAACAAATGAGTATTTTATTTCACGAGATGTTGCTTTCTTTGAGAGTGAGTTTCCATTTGCCATCTCAAGTGGCAGTGACAGTTCCCAAGTCAATGGTTTTGATGCTGCCGTGGATGATGATCTTGCGGATGTTGGGACAACACGTGATGATGATACACAACAAAATGCTACTGATCAAGGGAATGATGTGAGTGTTGATGTCAGGGGGGGCAATTGTGTTGAAGGAGGCATAGAGACGGTCGTCCCAGATACACGAGCTGGTGAAGAGGTGCAAACAGGACCAGCTGCGAGGGTTGCGGGTGAGCTGCCTGATCAACTAGGCCGTGGACATCGCCTAAAGCAGCCGTCTATTTGTCTGCGAGATTATGTTACTAATACCATCCGAAAATTGAGCCCTTCTACTATCTCATCCGCTCTAACGTATGCCTCGGGTACTCCCTATCCCATAACACACTATGTGAATTGTGATCACTTTTCTTTGCGACATCGAAATTTTCTTGCAGCCATTACTGTAGGTCATGAGCCCGTCTCCTTTTCTGAAGCAGTGCAGAATGAAAGGCGGCGAGAGGCGATGAACAATGAAATTCGGGCACTAGAAGATAATAGAACATGGGTGCTGGAACGTTTGTCTCCTGGCAAAAAGGCACTTGGCTGCAAGTGGGTATATCGGATTAAATACAATTCCAACGGGTCTGTGGAGCGCTTTAAGGCTAGACTCGTCATTTTTGGCAATCATCAGGTGGAAGGAATTGATTATACAGAGACATTTGCTCCGGTGACCAAGATGGTTACAGTCCGAACATTCTTAGCCGTGGCAGCTGCGAAGCAATGGGAGTTGCGTCAAATGGATGTCCATAACGCTTTTCTTCATGGAGATCTTCACGAGGAGGTTTACATGAAGATGCCTCCGGGTTTCAAAGTCCGACATCCAGACATGGTGTGTAAACTTCGGAAATCCCTTTATGGGCTAAAACAAGCACCAAGATGTTGGTTCACTAAACTGTCCGCTGCTCTGAAAGGGTATGGTTTCACCCAATCATATTCCGATTACTCCTTATTTACATTGCAGCAGCATAGGGTCCAGATCAACGTCCTTGTTTATGTGGATGATTTAATCATTTCTGGCAATGATCATGGTGCAATACAAAGCTTCAAGACCTATTTAAGTGACTGTTTTCATATGAAAGACTTAGGAATTCTAAAATACTTTCTTGGCGTTGAAGTTGCTCGGAGTCCTGCGGGAATTTACTTGTGCCAACGAAAATATGTTTTAGATATCATCTCAGAGGTTGGTCTACTAGGAGCGAAACCTGCCCGTTTGCCTTTGGAGCGAAATCATCAGTTGGCGTTAGCTGATGGAAAATTGCTTGATGATCCAGAACGATATCACCGCTTGGTGGGGTGCCTTATATATCTTTGTTTCACTCGGCCAGAATTATCCTATTGTGTGCATGTCCTTTCACAATTTATGCAACACCCAAGGGAGGAACACTGGGAAGCTGCACTAAGAATTGTTCGATACTTGAAAAGAAATCACAAACAAGGAATTCTACTACGACGTGAGAGTGATTTGCGCTTATATGGATGGTGTGATGCAGACTGGGCTAGTTGCCCTTTGACGAGAAGGTCACTCACAGGGTGGTTTGTGCTTTTGGGAAATTCACCGATATTTTGGAAGACCAAGAAGCAACAGACGGTGTCCAGGTCCTCTGCAGAGGCCGAATATTGATCCATCGCAGCAACAACTTGTGAATTGAAGTGGCTGAAAGACATCTTATCCAGCCTCGGTGTTCTCCACTCTCGTCCCATGCAACTTTATTGCGATAGTCAAGCAGCGTTACATATCGCAAGGAACCCGGTTTTTCATGAACGGACAAAACATATTGAAGTAGACTGTCATTTTGTCCGAGACGAGATCTTGAAAGGCAATATTTGTCCATCTCATGTTCCTTCTCGCGTACAGCTCGCTGATATTTTCACGAAGGCATTTGGGAACCCTCAATTTGACTACTTTCTTCGCAAGTTGGGCATTCGAGATCTTCATGCACCAACTTGAGGGGGGTATTGAGCCAAGTTTGGAAACTATGTAAATATAGTAAATATACATTCTGTAATTTAGTTTTGGTAACCATTTTGATAGGATATCCTCGTCATAATTTTAGGAGCAGATTTTGTGCATCTTGTATATATGTATCCCTCTTTGGGGCAATGAAAGACAAGGAAGATTCTTTTCTTCTTTCGTGAAATTACAAGTTCCTTCATTCTGTGCGTTATTTGGCTTGCAGAGTTATGGAGACCCAACACTGATGAGGTTCTTGATCGCCAGATCAATGGACCCCGAGAAGGCAGCAAAGATGTTTGTTCAGTGGCAGAAATGGAGGGCTTCAATGGTCCCATTGGGTTCCGTCCGGGACTCTGAAGTTAGGGATGAATTGGAAGCTCGAAAGATTTACTTGCAGTGTTCATCCAAAGATGGACACCCAATCTTGATTGTGAAAGCAAGAAGCAAGCATTTTCCTTCCAAGGATCAACTCCAATTCAAGAGTAAGTTGTTAGATCCCTAATTGTCTAACTATGATTTTTATCTGTATTATTGTTAAGTTTTCTTTTTTTGGTTTTCTTGAATCTGGTCATTGTTTAATTGGTAGAATAATATATATATACATATATATATTTTTTCCCATTCCGTATTGTCCTATAATGGACCATCATATTAATGTGCCCCTAAAAAAAAGGTTTCATTAAATGTCTATGGTTGAGCAACTTGGATCCTATTGATCTGGCATGTGGTTTGGTTGACCCATTGTTATGGGCTATGTTGACTCGGGCACGGGTATTGGATACACACTGCGTGTCTTAAGAGTCTGGATCCATCTATTATCTTAAGTACATGGAGACACAGGATAATATTCATATATATTTAGTATAATTATTTTATTTTATAGGATAATGTGGTATTTCTAAGGTATCAGTGGATTATTTCACGCAAATATAAGCTTTGTGCATAATTTTTGTGCTAAAATTAAATTTTGAAATATGTTTTTATAAATGTACAATTATATACTTGGATGCATATATCATATTCTTACCCTAGCGTAAAGTACTCGACACAAGTACATTATACTTTTAAAAGAGTTCATGTAACATAAGTTATGGGCTGTTCAAATAGTCTTTCTAAGAGTTTTGGCCTTATATTGATATCTTCTCTTTCCAGGAACTCTGGGAATATCCGGCAAAAGGACAGCTGTAGGGTCTTAGTCACAATTAAAGTTGTTGCATTGCTTTCTGATGCAGATAGTGTTCTTATAAGTAATAATTTTATTTGGAAGTGGCAGGGTTATGGCATTTCTTTATTGCAAAATGATGGGTTGGGGCCGCTTTTAATATAATGTTCCTGCCTAGAGGTTAATGAATCACTAATCCAGTCTGTAGAAACCGCAAGGGAATGTATTATTTTTGAGTTTGGTGGGCCTAACTCTGCTACAAAATTACATCAGACAAGCAGCTTTGACTTTTCTATGCATGTGTAGTTTTATATTAAATACGATGCGCTTTCATTTACTTATTTTTTTTTACTGTTATTACAAAGAAACTTTGTTTTATTTATTATGTGTAAGAAAATAGTAGCTAAACTTTGTTTCATTTTTTAATGCTCATTTTCAACGGGTGTGAGCATCTCCATTTGCTGATTTCTTCATGTGTGGAATCAACATTATCATGAAAAAAAAAAAACTTTTCTGTTGTTAACAATTCTTATTTTCCAATAGTGATTCTCTTAACTTTTAATAAAAAAATAAAAATAAAAAATAAAAATCAATGAACTTCACTGCATTTACTTCTTTCATATACTTAAATATGCCTTTGTTATTTATTTATTTATTAAAAAAAAAAAAAAACACCAATGAGTTAGGAACTGCTTCTTCAATTCTCTTGGTTAATTGAAACAGTCTAACAATATATGAATTCTTAGAAATGTAATATCTCTGTACATGCTTTTCATTGGCCCTCTATTTCTACCCTTGATCAGAAAGATTCTGTAATGATCTTTAGAAGTCACTTCTTAAGATGTTGGCGGTGTTATAATTTCTTCACATAACTCCCAGTTGGTTACTGGTTCTGTAGATCCGGGCAAGTATTGCAGCACCAAGTCATAAAATTTGAAGCTAGGCATTCATTTTACATTCTATTTAGTTTTTGCTCTTTTAACTTTTGGCAGGGTGTATTTGTATTGTCAAGCTTTTGAAATTATGTCATATATTACAGGACTTACTAATTTTATCCTGTGTTAATGCCCATCAATACTAAGTGTCATGAGGAATGAAGGCCACTGTTAGAAACAAAACTAACCTTTGGTGTTAAAGGATCTAATGTATAATAAGAGGATTTATCAAGTTTGTACCTTTTAACATTCAGTACCTCAAAAAATAAACTTCACGCCTTAATCTTTCAACCATCTTCTGTTCAGAATACATAAATGTTTTTTTTGGTAACTAGAATACATAAATGTTGATTTGTAAGTTTTCCAGTACACAGAAGTAACTATTTAGGATTATTTCCGAGTACTAATTTCTTCACATGGTTACCAATCCCTCACTGGTTTGATAAGCCCACAAGTGACCTTTATTACACCAGTCAACACATGTTGTAAATGGTTATTTTCATCGAGTTTCTGTTACACACACTTGATATGTTGTATTTTACCACTAAGATTTGGTGATTTTTTTTTTCCCGGGGGGGGGGGGGGGCGTGGGGGGTAACTAAGCTTTTGTGATTCTTCTATATATAATAAGAATTTAGGAGAATATAAGTTATTGTGGATAAATTTGATTTGGTGATGACGATTTATCAATTTAACACCCCAGATGCCAGTTTAATTGGCAAACCTACAAGTGAAGTAGTGTGCTAACAAATCAAGGAACCTAAAAGCATTTTTGTTTATTTATTTATTTCGGTTCTAGTAAGAGACTCTGAATGTCATGAAATGAAATAGTGAAAAAAACTCTCTCTCTCTCTCTCTCTCTCTCTCTCGCACACTGAATTGACATCCAGCTAATTAGTGAATATTCACTTTCTCTTGCCTCTTGGTGCAGAATTTGTGGTTCATCTGCTGGACAAAACAATTGCAAGGTATATATATCTGTATATATATTTTAAAAATTCATATTGTATGGTGATTTTAATATTGTAAAACTATGTGAAAGTGGTTGTCATTAATATGTTGGCTCGCGGTAATTGTGGCCTCTTGGGAGAATCGATGAGTGGATCTTTGATGCACGCTATTATTAGTACATTTGAGAATTCTTAGTTGGCTAGTTGTAAATAGCCCCAAGGTTATGGAACAAAAAATTATCTCAAACCTACACTGAGGTATTGATGGTAATTCTCAAATATCATAGAACAAAATGTGATACAATGAGATAAAATGCAATAGAAACAAAGACAGGGTAGGGGTTACCTACTTGATGGTCAAAATGAGTTCTTTAATTCTGAATTAAAGAATTCAAAATGAATCAAATCTCCACAAGTACGATTCAAACCTATGACCAATCAGTTAACAGCCAACTACTCTACCACTGAGCTACTAAGGAACAATGGGAGATTAGATCTCATAGAATTCATTTCCCGTTCTCAACCCATGACCCATATGAGCTTGAAGCTTCCCTCGACTGCTAGAACTTGTTTGTAGTGGCTCCCTTCCATGCCTCATACAAATTTATCAATCAATTTATTAAAACAACATGAAATAGAAAATGAAGAAAATATACCATTAGATTATCAGATTCATTGAAGAAAAGCTAGACGTGTTGTGATTTTTCCTATTAAATGTTAGTCCCGATAGTTTTAATAAGGATATTGATAAGAATAAGGATATTTATAATCCTAATCACGATCAAACAGACGAAGCGGCTTTGATACGTTATTTGCAACAATCGGATGTTTGTCGAAACATAATCAAAGGTTCTATGCGAGCCCAAAGATGTAAAATAGTTATTTGTGAACTCTTTCAAGCAATTGCATATTCCCCACTTTTCTTGGACAATGTACTGCTTTGATATGACAACTTCTGTTATGATTGTGATAATGAATATTTAATTGTCATTTAAATGATAATGATAGTAGGAGAGAACGAAAAATAAGTCATGCTCACAGCATCTGCCTTCTTAGAGAGAGACAGAGAGTTTTCATGACCAGAAAGGGAATTAGAATTTTGTATCTTAAAAAAAAAGCATCTATGGAATTATTACCTAATCTGTCTTGCCTGTGATACCTCTCGAAATAAATATCTTGGTTTTGACATATACCTTGATACGAAAAATAGTTAGCAAACTCAGACTGACTTTCAAATTAGTTTCAGCCTTACCTTTCCATTCAATTTCGAACCAATGTGATCAAATTTTCTTATTATTTATGCGATCATGAGACTAGATTCGGGCTAGTTGAGAGCATGGTTTGATGAAGATATTTTATTCTTTTCTCGAGTTAGTTTTTGCATGTTGCCTTAATCTTGATATATTTCAGTGCATATCGTACATTTTCTTCTTTTTTACTTTTGGTGTATTGTTTCCTCGCTCTCTCTCTCTCTCTCTCTCTCTCTCTCTCTCTCTCTCGTTAGGAAATTTTTCAAGAGAGTAAAATTTTGGTGTATCAATTCAAAAAGATTTTGATTCCCTTATTTCCTCTGTTCCACGGAAGTTCATTGAAGTTATGTGTGTCTAAAGAGTCTCACCTATTTTAGTAATGCACAAAGGTTGCCAAGAATTTATTTGTCATCAGTCATAAATTACTTTGAGCAACAAATGGGGTTTCCTTCTCACACTGATTTCTTCTTCTCATTTCAGTTCTTTTAAAGGAAGAGAAATAGGAAATGAAAAGTTAATTGCAATTCTTGATCTGCAACAAATCACTTACAAGAATATCGATGCTCGTGGCCTTATAATTGGCTTTCAATTCTTACAGGTAAACCTTTCTCTTCATTCAGCTCTTATATATTTTGTCCACAGAAATTGATTAATGGCATCCAGGCTGGCAGATGATGCTAGGAACAGGGGAAAATTGGTTGATGTTTCTTTTGAGTCTCTTCCTGGTGATTATATTATGAAACAGAAAGAAAAGGATTGTTAATTGAACAGTTTATCCGTTCAAAATTTCATTAGTGAAAATTAAAACCAAAATAGATGCTGAAACAATATAAACTGACGAAATGTAGGAATTATACTAGGGTGGAGGCATATTTATTCTGAAGGGATGCTCTTCACCTGAAGATTTAATGTTACCACTAAGTCTTCGTACAACCTCTGCTGACTCGTTGAGCAGCCATACATGTGTGCATGTAAATATTAGTATGAACATAAGAATGAGTTTGTTAACCTTGCAACTTCTAGATGCCTCTTCCTTTGTGGCTATGCTAGTGATTTTTCTTTTTTTTCTTTTTTTTAACATTAAGACGTTGAAATTGAAGGGTTGCCTCAGATGTTTCATGCTTAGTCTTGGCTCCTGAATTTCAAAATTAGCTCTATTTCTGTGAGGGAAAAAATTAAAGCAGAATAAAAGAAAATATTACAATAACACACACAAATTAACGTGGTTCGGCACTCTTGGCCTACATCCACGGGCAGGAAACAATTCACTATATGATCACAATAGTAAATACAAAATAATTCTGCCTTTCCCTCTCTCTCTCTGGATTATCTGAACCAGAGTATCACCCAGCTCTTCTCTTCAGACAAACCTCCTTCCCTTTTTTATCAACAGTGGTCAAAGGGAGGTAGGTAAATATTAATGTGGTTCAGCTGATAACAATACATTCAATAAATAAGGTAAGACCATCTGGGGAAAATAATGGTAATGAATGGGTCAAAACGAAATTAAATGGGTGAGGATCCCCAACAAATCTCCCCCTCCGAACCCATGGAGAGAGGAAATACTATCTGATCAGCATCATCTAGTACCCATGCCGACCCTGTCTTGGCAAAATTCAAACTTCTCTTTGGTGACAACCTTGGTCAACATATCAGCAGGATTCTGATCTGTGTGAATCTTCTCAAGCTTTAAGAACTGCTTTTTCATAACCTCACGTATCCAGTGATAACGGATGTCAATGTGCTTTGTCCGGGAATGATACATGGCATTCTTGCTCAAATCCAATGCACTCTGACTATCACAGTAAACCACATACTGATTCTGTTCTTGACCCAGTTCTTGGAGAATTCTCTTCAACCAAAGCATTTCTTTTCCTGCTTCTGCCATAGCAATATACTCAGCCTCTGTAGTAGATAGAGCTATACATTTCTGCAACTTGGACTGCCATGAGACAGCTCCCCCTGCATAAGTAAACACAAAGCCTGAAGTACTCTTCCTATGATCAAGGTCTCTTGCCATATCTGCATCTGTGTAGCCTTCCAAAACTGGTTCTGAACCCCCAAAGCACAAGCATAACTTTGAAGTGCCCTTAAGATACCTCAGTATCCATTTCACAGCTTCCCAGTGTAGCTTTCCTGGATTTGAAAGAAACCTGCTAACAACACCAACAGCATAAGCAATGTCAGGTCGAGTGCAAACCATAGCATACATCTCAAACTTCCTACTGCTGAAGAATAGGGAATATGGTCCATCTCATCTCTGGTTTTCTGATCATTTGGACATGACTTTTTGCTCAATTTGAAATGGTCTGCAAGAGGAGTGCTTACAGACTTAGCACCCTCATGTTGAACCTACCAAATCACCCGTTCAACATATTTTTCCTGTGACAACCAAATTTTCCTTTCTTTTCTATCACGGATTATCTGCATACCTAGAATTGCTGTGCAGGACCCCAAATCTTTCATCTCAAAAATTTTGACAATTCTAATTTAACATTTTAATTCATCCCTGAACTCTGGCCAACTATGGCATATCGTCAACATATAGCCAGCAAAATAACAAACTTGGCCATCTGAAAATCTCTGGATGTCTAGACACATTGGATCTGAATCTGTTCTTTTGAATCCATGACTCATCATGAAAGAGTCAAATTTCTTGTACCACTGCCTGCGGTGCCTGGTTTAAACCATACAGACTCTTTTTTCAACTTGCAAACCAGATGTTCTTTACCTTTGACTTTCAAAACCTTCTGGTTGCACCATATAAATTTCTTCATCTAAGTCACTATGAAGAAAAGCATGTACTTAACATCCATCTGTCTGAGCTCCAAGATCCATCCCAAGCAGTCTAAGAGCAGCACCATTCTGACTGCAAGTCATCTTCACAACTGGAAGAAAATATCTCATCAAAGTCTCTCTCCTTTCTGTTGACTGAATGTCTCCTCTTGACATATAGCGAGCTTTATACCTTGCTCAGTTTCCCAGTTGCATCTTTCTTGAGCTCGTAAATCACATTATATTCCCTTGCAAAGCTTTTCTCCTGAGGGAGTTTGACCAACTCATAACGTCTTATTCTGAAGTAATGAACTCATCCTTCTTGCATGCTTTCATCCAGTTATCTTGTCATGTGTGTTCTGGCTTCCTTATAGTTTTCAGGCTCCCCCTCATCCGTAAGCAAAACATACTCAGATTCTGGATATCGAACATTTGGTCTGCGTTCCCTGGCTGGTCTTTCAACTCTTGTTTCTGGCGGAGTGGAAGTCTCCCCCTGATCAACCATTCTCAGTATCCTGCTCATCCACAGTATCATCAGAATCTGAAACTGAGATTCTTGAACCTCTTCTGCTGTTTCTTCCTCATTTGAACCCGAGGAAGAAGGATCTGACACTATATGTGGAACACTAAATGACTTTCCGCTGTGGAGCCTTTTCAACAACTTGATTTTCATAGAAGATCACATCCCTACTCCTAATGACTTTCTTCTTCACTGGATTCCCGTAGTCCTGTACTCCAAACTACTCTCTCCATGACCAATGAAGACACAAGGCTGAGATTTATCATCAAGTTTGGCTCTTTGGTCCTTAGGCACATGAACAAAGGGCCTTGCAACCAAATACTCGCAGATGTGAGTATGACACATTCTTTCCTGTCCACACTCTTTCTGGATATCAAATCCAAGTGGTGCTGAAGGTGATCTGTTAATAACATAGCAAGCAGTACGAACAGCTTCCCCCCAAAATGACTTAGGTAGTGTAGACATCCTAAGCATACATCTAACTCTTTCCACAATGGTTCTGTTCATTCTTTCAGCTACGCCATTGTGTTGTGGAGTTCCTCGTACAGTAGTTTCATGCCGAATTCCATGTTTGGAGCAATACTCCTCAACTCACGAGAAGTATACTCATCACCATTATCTGTTCGGAGACATTTCAACAGTTACCCGGTCTCCCTTTCAACCATAGCATGAAACCACCGAAAATAATGAAAAAATTCATCCTTAGACTTCAGAAAATACACCCAACTTTCGTAGACCTATCATCTATGAAGGTCAGGAAATATTTATTGCCACCAATAGACTCAACCTCAATCGCGACCACAAACATCCGAGTACACCATGTCTAACACATTATACTTTCTTCTGGAAGAAGAACTGAAAGACACCCTATGTTGCTTACCAAACAAACAGTGCTCACAAGGATCTTCAGGCCTATAGAGCTATCAAGAGGTATAAGGAGACCTCTTGGCCAACATCTGCAACCCTTTCTCACTCATGTGAGCAAGCATTCTATGCCATAAGTTAGGGGAAGACTCCCCCTCAGCGGCATTCAAACTATCTGGGAAAACTTTTACTTGGGTTTTATACAAAATTTCCTGAAATTAGCCCTCGAGCAACAACCAAGCTCCCTTAGTCAACTTCCATTTACCATCTCCAAAATGGCTAGTGAACCCCTGGCGATCCAAAGCAACTCCAGAAATTAGATTGAGGCGCAAGTCTGGAACATGCCTCACATCCTTCAGTAGTACTGAACAACCTACACTGGTGCGAACAAGAACATTCCCTATTCCAACAATCTTGGAATAGCTGGTGTTACCCATTTTTACAACACCAAGTCTCCATCTCTGTAAGAGATGAAGAAGTTCTTGTCAGGAGTTGCATGAAATGAAGCTGCAATGTCCACAATCCATTCAACTGTTGAATCTGTCACCTGAAGGCATTGATCTTCTTCAAGTGATAATAAGGACAATATTTTCAGCTGTCACCGCAGTATTGTTGTCTTCTTTTCTTCTCCATGTTGCCACTTGTCTTTGTTCACTTTTGCGTTTTCAACAATTTCTCTTCATGTGGCCTTCTTCACCACTAGTGGGTAGCATCTATACTCTGGGTCTGTGACTGGCCTGTGATTTATGACTGGCCACGTCTTACTGGACTTGCTCCGTGTCAAAATTATTATGTGGTGTCTACTCTTTACTACTGCCTTCACCCTTGATTCTGTTTCTCTTTGACAAGGGCTGAGATGACTGAGAGCCCATCTCCTTTCTTTATTCGCCTCTTCATTCAATAAGGGCATCCTGAACCAATTCCAATGGTCATTAATCCTCCAGGAAGCTGAGTTTTACTGCGAGATACAACTAAGGAGTCTCCCAAGCTATTAGGCAAGTACCTATCAAAGAAGCGCCTGCATTGCATCATCCAACACCTGATTCACAGAAGCAAGCTGATTCACCAGACTTTGAAATTGGCCTCATATGTTCTGTCATAGAGGTACCATCCATGTACTTCTGATTAGTGAGCCCTCCGCATTACAGTGCTTTATTTCGTCCGTTTTACGCTCATACATATTTTCAAGCTTTTTCCAAATTTCATAAGTATCAGTTTCTTTAACTACATGATGAAAAATGCTTATATCAATTTGTTTGTCTTATCATCCCCACCTGCTTTTCTATTTATCTTAACCCATTCTTCATCTTTTCTGTCAGTCGGTTTAGCCCCTTTATTTTCAATTGGGTCAGCCAAATCCTTACAATAAAGTAAGTCCTCATTAGTGGCTTCCAAATTGGGTAATTGGATGAGTTTAATTTAGGTATGCCACTATGTGAGTCCTCCATTTCACCAATTTTAGGGTTGGAATTACTGAAATGGACTTTACAAAAGTGTTTGGGAGGGCAAAAAACTTAGGAGGGCCTAAATGACAAATTTCAGAAAACAGGGGCAAATCTGTAATTTTTCAGGGGCGTTTTTAAACTTTTTCAAATTTTTCTGGGGCTTTCTGCAGTGTTTAAAAACTTTTCTCCAGCAGAGGGATAAAATAGCCAACACAATCAAATGGGGACACGTGTCAGCCAGTGGTATTGGCTGACTCAACAAAAAATTATGTTGGTGTGTGTGCCACGTGTCCTTTTATTACTGGGTGATTACAACCCTTTTGCCACGTGTCAAAATACAAATATCACAATCTTACAAATACACAATCCCACATGGCTATTTCTGATTGGGCCAAATTGTACAAATAGACCGAGGTGGCAGTGGGCCCCAGATGCTGATGTGGCAGTCTGATCTGATGACATGGCAGCTATGTGCAATCTGATATGATGACGTTACTGCTGATGTGGGCAGTCTGATCTGATGGTGTGGCAGATGATGACTGGCTTCTGATTTGGCGTCAGATCTGGTGGCTGATGTGGCCCCTGGATTTCTTTTTCTCACAAAAGAATTTTGTAATGAAAGGGATTTGAACACCCAACCTCTTGGGTAGAACAAGGGGTGTAGAACCAACGGGACTGAGACACCTTTTGATGGGCTTCACCAAAAGACCATAAATATAAGGTATTTATGTATTACCTTCTCCACAACCCGCAGACTGTCTTTCTGGCAACGGCGAAAATTCCGAAAAATTTCGACAATGATTGTGGGCACGTCTGGGTTCCGATTGAAAACACCGTTTGAACCGTTGAATATTCGTCTCGATAAACTTTACAATGAAATGACCTCCAAACTCAGATTGGAACAAATTAACCTTTTTTTTTTTTGAAAAAAAATCAGATTATTTACGCCAAATAACCCTGATCTGGCTCTGATTACACTTGTGAGGGAAAAATTAAGCAGAATAAAAAGAAAATATTACAATAACACACACAAATTAACGTGGTTCGGCACTCTTGGCCTACATCCACGGGCAGGAAACAATGCACTATATGATCACAATAGTAAATACAAAATAATTCTGCCTTTCCCTCTCTCTCTCTCTCTAGATTATTTGAACCAAAGTATCACCAGCTCTTCTCTTCAGACAAACCTCCTTCCCTTTTTATCAACAGTGGTCAAAGGGAGGTAGGTAAATATTAATGTGGTTCAGATGATAACAATACATTCAATAAATAAGGTAAGACCATCTGGGAAAAATAATGGTAATGAATGGGTCAAAATGAAATTAAATGGGTGAGGATCCCCAACAATTTCATTCTGCTGCCTCTGAGTACCAGACCAATTGTATGCCATTATTGGCCTAAATGTTTTAAAACGGGACATGTATCAAGCAAACAATGGACACTTGTTATAAGCATAGAAAATAAAAGGCAGATGCAGACACTGATAATTTTCCAATGGCGTGTCCCATGTCCGTATACGTGCTTTTGAATAAAGTAACATTGTGACTTTATGTTCTGACCTTTTCCCATCATATAAGCATAGAAAATGAATTATTTGCTATTGTTTTCATGTAATAAATTAAAATTTACTTGTTCTGTAAAAATTGAATATTTTATTCAGTAGATATTCTTCATTCCTGTCCCTGCACTCGTGTGTCCTAACTTTTTCAAAATTGTGTTATAACTGCCTTTGTATCATCTCTTATTAACGCCCCTACCCATTGTTTTTCTTTTCTTTTCGTTGTTGTTCTTCTTTTGAGCACAACTTCGTGTAGCGGGGCTAAAGCTGGTTTTCTTTTTCGCCTACCATTTTCCTAGCTTCCAACGCCGTATAGCTAAGGATGTGAAGGTGTGATATGCTGGAATAACCTATTAACAGAATTTTCATCAAGCCTGGCTTTCTTTGCAAAATTTGTCTTGCCAAAATATGAGGCCAAAGCTTTTCGAATCCCAAGCCAATTTTGGGTTTATTTTTACCCTCGCATTGAATGAGGCCCAGTTGAGTGGGCTAAAACCTTGTTAGAGATTTTTGTACCTGCTGAGACCTTGCCATGCTGGGGCATATCTGTTGCCACTTAACGCCACCTAGATTGCTGTTAATCCACAAAGCACTAGCCTCTGATGGCCACAAGGTCCTGGGTATTTCACATGATTTTCTGGAACAACATGTGAGGCATAATAATCATTAAGGATTTGGAAATTGAGCAAAACAAATTAGGTTTGCAAAGATGTTTGGGAGACTAATTAACTAGCTATAGGATTAATACGTTCTTTGTGAACTTTTATAAGACTGCTCGACTCTTGAAATGTGTTCGGGTGTTATGTTTTGTGGCATGCCATTCTCAAATAGTTTCAGGCCTAGATTTTCCTGTTAGCATGAGTCTCCATAATGATGTTTCTCATTATAAAGCATCTCTAGTTACTTTTTATTCTAGGGCTCTCTTTGCAGGCCTTTGTGACTTTAAACTTTCAATTTGCTATGAAATTTTAATTTGATTATATTCAGATTTTTCAAGTCTCTTATTTGAGATCAACTCCTTTGTTGAAGATCAAATAAAAGTGAAGAGTAGAAGTAACGTGCCATGCTAAGAGGCATAGGCACTTCTAGGAAGATGACGTACTGCAGGTGTCGCGCTCACTGGAACTTATCTAAACGTGTCGTGTTTTTGTTAATTATTTAATTTATTTTAGAACCAGACACTTCTTGGAAACTTGGGAGACAAATATGTTGATCACTTAAGCACATTATAATTTTAAATAGAAAATTAGAATTAAATGATGAGATAAAAGCAATATGAATTTGTATTTACTAATTCCGTATTCCTAATTTTTTAATTCAAGAAATTTTGAAACCTAATTTATTTTTTAAATAAAATTTTTTAAAATAGAAAAATGTATTTTTAATATAAAAGTGAATAAATAATTGTTTGTATATATAAATATATATTTTTTTCATTAACTTGTCCCTACCATGTCGTGTCATGATATCTTTTAAAAATAATATACGCATATCCGTGTCATGTCATATCTTTATTATGTATTTGTATCCATATACTTATTAGGTGCCATGTCCATGAAGAACAGCGATAACATAAAATAAAATATAGATTAGAAAGAGGTATTTGATAGCAGGGTCAGAAAATTTTTTCGTCCTTCACCTCTAGTGGAGCACTTGTGTGGATGTTTCCGGACAACTTAATCAACACATCCCTAGTAATGCATATATACATGTAGCCAATGTGTAATATTGAATTTACCTTCCTGAGGTAGTTATTTTATGATCTGCCGAATAGACTATTTGCTTTAGACCTAGTACAGAATGGAGGATTAGAATGCAACACATCTAGGAATCAGTAGTTGGACCCACTGAGATTTCTACCGCATGATGAAATTTTACTCAGACTATCTTATGGTTGAGCTGGTTACAAACCTTGTATATACACCGGTCATCAGGTGAAATATGTCATCTTATTTAGTATTGCTGTATGTAAACATTTTTCATCCCTAAAAATCACTCATTGCACCTCTCCCTTCTTGGATGATATTTTCTTTTAACTTTAGCAAAAATCATGATGGTATTTTTTCAAGTGGCAAGTTTACGTGGTAAGTGCCACAGAATTTCTGTTTAGTAATAATGGAAAATATACCTAAATATGATCATTTTTTGTCAAAATTTTGCTCAAATGAATAAAATAGGCTGAAATTTAGGTTGGCTATGAGGTGCCATAGAGAAAAGCTAGGGCCTGCAACAATAAACTATTGGGTTAGGAATGGAATTGCAAGTTCAATTGGAGATCCTCTGCATGAGGTCATTAGAGATCCTGTGCACATAAATCAACCTGCACTACTGAAATTCCTCATGCTCTTTGAGGGCATCCTTCATGAAGATCTGATCTTATTCATATATCTGTAATATTAGTCGGCTACAACCTTTTTCCTTCTATTGTTCTTGTTTAGTCGCGCACATTTTTACTCATCAATATATATACGCAGCTTTTATTTTTATATATCTCTTCTCCTCATGTAGGCGTGCTACCCCGAGCGCTTAGCGAAGTTGTTTATATTAAATATGCCTCGGTTCTTTGTTAGTGTTTGGATGATGGTTTCCCACTTCCTTGAGAAAGCAACTCTAGAAAAGGTATGTATATTTCTCAAAATACAAATATATAAATAATCTGCCTGTCTTTTTTTTTATTTTTTTATTTTTGGATGCATTGGAGGCTAAAGCCTAGAAAGGGAGTTAAACCAAGCATCAAAAGCTTTGGTGGGGAAGCCTTTTCCACTAGGCTATACCCTCTCCTTGATTAATTAATTTGCATGAGCTTAACAGAAGGGTCAATGAAGAAAGAATTGAATGGAATTGTTTTACACCCTTGGGTTTGTCCCAGCATGTATTTATATACATAAGAGTGTGTACAAAAAAAGAAAGACTATTCTCCCTGATCAAATCTCCTATACTAGGAAACGGAAAAGACAACGAGCCGAGCTTAAACAAAGCAAAGTTTCGCTCAATTCAATTCATTTGCATCCCTACTTATACTTCCTTAAGAGGATATTTGGCTTTCTGAGCTTTGTTTTTGGCTTTCTGAGCTTTGTTTATATGTTTTAATTTTTTAAAATTTGGCCAAATTTCTGTATACAAATTCTCTTCAGTTAAAAACCTTAGAAATTATGGAGAAAGCATAAAAACAAATATGTGTGTATATATATATCTAATGACCATATGAATTATGCTTGAAAGGCCTTTGAATCGACTAGGCTAGATAGGTATTTTTGGAATAGAAATGGCAAATCCTCAAACAATACAAGGAGACTATTTGCTTAAATTTGCTTAAAATTAAAAATAATCTTTCTGAATTGTCAAATTGTTGTGATTATGTAATTAATGCAGATTATGATTGTAACCAATGAAAATGAAAAGAAGCGACTTGTGGAGGAAATTGGGGCGGCAGCCCAACCAAAAGAGTACGGTGGCTAGGCAAATCTAGTAGCTCTCCAAGATGTCATACTGACCCAGTGGAGGATTAACTTGATGTTATTTTTATTGATCTCAGTGTAATTAAATATTCATCTCTATTCTGGAATCTGGATACATCTCTTCAACTAATTGAAGAGTATGCTGAACATTTATGCTCGCAGAATGCTGAGTGGATCTTCAGAGGGTCTATAAAACTGTTGAGCCATTCTAAGGTTTGCTCAGTGGCAATTGGGGCCCATTAATTTGGTCTTACCTCTTTGAATTTTCGGTTCATGAACTCAACTATTGTATTAGATCTATTAGTTATTAAATTCTCCTTCTGACCAAACAACATGTGCTGAAACGAGATGCATGTGTTGCATGAAATTATGATGAGAAATGAGAAATCACAGGATGTATAAAGAAAGCAACTGCAATTTAATATGGTCTGTTTGGATAATGTAGCTGGAGCTTTGAGAAAACCAAGATTGAAAGAGTTGAGATAGCATGAAAAGGCACCCGGTGCATGGACAACGGAATGACATGTTAGAAGTCGTCGTTGGACGTGCCTTAGGGATGTTAGCTGCAATGCCAAGAGGGCATGTCAATCCCTCTGAAGGTTGGCAAGTTCATTATGCATCATCAACTCTGAGCAATGTTTATTTCTGGCAGATCGAAGAGGGCTCAAAATGTATATAAGATTTTAGCAACAACGTTGAGATGACATAACACGTCCCCCAACACTCAACAAGTATCTTGAGATTTTTGTTTGAGGTGATTGTGCATGCTCGGTTGGCTAAGATTGTGGACAAATCTTAGTTGTCTCTTGGGGCATGGGTTAGACTGAAGGTGCATTGCCCCTGGAAAAGGCTAAAGGTTGGTCACTCCAATAAGCCTGCTAGATACGTAGGCACACCTTTGGCCTTTTTTTGCCTTGGATGACACAAAATTAAAAGATGAGATAGAGAGAGAGAGAGAGAGAGGGGGAACATTAAATATAAATGGGGTATATTATAAAAGTTCATGAATTTAGAATTCAGTTTTTTTAAATTATTTTTTGAGAATTACAAAAATTAGGTTCATCAAAATGAAATATTTTTACTTGGAAGTTAATTTTTATGTGATTTTCCCTAAATATTTTGAATTATTTGGATTGATTTTGGGGCAACTAATTTGCCACTTCCTTTCTCCACTCATTTATTATTTATTACTAATTAGCTTGTCACATTTTTTTAAGGAATTAGTACATAACAAAAATATAAAATTATCAACCATTTTGCTTTTTCCTATGATAGCGTGGATTGAACAAAGACTCGAAAGAGAGAGGAGGGATAAAAAAAAAAAAAAATATTGAGAACAAACTTAGGACTTGGTTGGCCTATACCCATATTTTCTTCCCACGCTATTCTTTGTATTCTACATATATATATATATATATCACTAGCCCCTTTGCCCGTCCTTTATATCTCAAGACATCCCATCGAAGTTAATGCCCGTGTTTGGTCGTTTTCTGGGCTTTTTCCCCGCAAAAAGACCTCACAACTATATTTTGAAGGACATAGCTGAAATAGTAAAGCATCATTACCGCAATGTCCGCGATCACCGCCTGTTCGATGATATGTCCCGCGGAGACCTCTACTCTCTCAACTCTCTTCTGGCCTCGTATATTCGCAAGGATGACGCTGTCGCAGCATGGGATCTGTTCGTTCACATGCACCGCATCCGTCCCGACCTCAGTGCCTACACATTCACGCCAGTCTTGGGTGCGTGTTCGGCTCTGCCGAACTCCAACCGTGGCCGACAAGTCCACGCCCTGATGATCAAACTGGGTTCGGACTCTGGAACTGTCACGAAAACCGCTCTGATTGACATGTACTCCAAGTATGACCAATTGGGTGATTCAGTTCGCGCCTTTGATGAGATGGGTTCGAAGGACGTGGTCGCTTGGAACGCAATGCTATCGAGCTTTCTGCGCCATGGCTTCCCTGTTAAAGCGCTCGGTGTATTTGAGTCCATAAGAAAGGAAAAAGTGGAATTCAACGAGTTCACTTTGTGTTCAGTGCTTAAAGCTTGTACCTCTTTGAATGCGTTTCGACAGGGGTTCCAAGTTCATGCACTGGTGATTATAATGGGCCGTGATTTGGTGGTGTTGAGTACTGCTCTGATTGACTTTTACTCGAGTGTTGGGTACATTGATGAAGCCTTAAAAGTTTATAATAACTTGAATTTCCGAGAGGACGTTATAATGCTTAATTCATTGATTTCTGGGTGCCTTCGTAATCGGAAGTATGATGTTGCCATGTCTACTATGAGTACCATGAAGCCTAATATAATCGCCCTTACTAGTGCCCTTGCTGCTAGCTCTGAAAATTCAGATTTATGGATTGGAAAGCAGATACATGGTGTAGTTATTCGTCATGGCTTTATCACTGAAACCCAGTTATGCAATGTGCTGCTGGACATGTATGCAAAATGCGGGAAGATTTTGGACGCTCGTCTAGTGTTCGATCAAATTCCTCAGAAAGATGTGGTTTCATGGACAAGCATGATAGATGCATATGGAAGCCATGGGCATGGAAGTGAAGCTATTGAACTGTTCAAGAAGATGGGGGAAGAGAGCGGTAATGCTGTTTTGCCTAATTCTGTAACATTCCTTGCTGTTTTGTCTGCGTGTAGGCATTCGGGTTTTGTGGAACAGGGCCGAGAATGTTTTACATTGTGTCGAGGGAAATATGGATTGAACCCAGGTCCAGAGCATTATGCCTGTTTCATAGATATATTAGCCCGAGCAGGACAAATAGAAGAGGTTTGGTGTCTTTATCATTATATGGTTAGGAGTGGAATTAGCCCTTGCGCAGCCGTATGGGCAGCACTATTGAATGCTTGTGGACTTAACCGGGATGTCAAGAGAGGAGAGTTTGCTGCAGAGAAGCTCTTTGAATTGGAGCCAAATAAGCCAGCGAATTACGTGGCATTGTCAAATTTCTATGCAGCCGTTGGAAGATGGGATTCTGTTGACATGTTGAGAAGTGTTATGAAAGATAGAGGAATCACTAAGGAAGCAGGTAGTAGCTGGGTTACCGTCGCTGGTAGCAAGGTAAACTATACTGGCGTATCAATGTAATAAAGATTATCAGAACATGAACTAACTTTTAGAATTTATTGTTTGAAATTCCATTACATAACTTTGATTGCATTAGATTGACAACTAATCCTGCGATATGATGCATTGTTCCTAATAGTTGCCACTCATTTTAAACTTCTTTTGGGTGGACATATTTCAATTCAAGCTAGCCAATATCCTGTGAAATCAATGCCCCCCCCCCCCCCCCAAAACAAAAAAAACACATGGAATTTTCCCCAGAGGCAGCATTTAGTGGCTTAGACATCCACTGCTCCAAGCTAATGATCTAGTTCTTTCTAGTTTTATAGTGAAAAAACATAATTCATACAAGGGAGATAGGTGAGAAGCTAAAATAATAATTTTACTTCCTGACACAGTTATCCTGAAGAAGGGTTTTGTTCGCTCCACTCATCTCTCCCTACCTTAAAAAAGGTACACTTGGCAAGGAGGGTTTGGGGGTTGATTTAGTTTCTCAGTCTCTTTGTTTAGTTGTTCAGATTTTTATTTCAGGTGTAACCTCATCTGTCAAAAATAAAATCAAGTTTAGGTTTTGACTAGAAAATTTTTATCGAAATTGATTATAGTCCACTGTTTTCCGCGCCATGGGTTTTGAAAATTTTGAAAAGGAGGCAGTTACCCTTCAGTGCTCTTTAGTTTACTTGAGTCTGATCTTCAGTAGTTTCTCTATTGGAGGATTAACCAAAATTTTGTTAAAAATTGATCTCAGTGTAATTAAATGGTCGTTTCTGTCATGGATACATCTCTTCAACTAATTAAAGAGTACTCTGCTGGACATTTATGTTCATAAAATGTTGAATGAAATGTTTAGAGGATTTGTAAAACTAAGGTTTGCTCACTGCCAATTTGGACTCAAAAATCCGATCTCAGGTCTTTGAATTTGTGTTTCGTGAACTCAACTATTATGCTAGATATGTTAGTTATTAAATTCTCCTTCTGACCAAACAACTCATATTAAAACAAGAGGCATGTGTTGCACAAAACTATGGTCAGAAACGAGAAATCCATGTGGTGTACAAAGAATGCAACTGCAATTTGATATGATCTGTTTGGAGCATGTTGCTCGAGCTATGAGAAAACCGAAATTGAGATTGTTGCACCATACCTTTTAATTTATTTATTTTTTAATTTTTAATATATTTTCGGCCTTGGTGCAAAGTTGCATTTATTTAGTGTGCCCAAACGCCCCTAGATGAAAGTTTACCAAACATTTAATAGTTGATAAGAATGTTTTTGTGAAAACAAGTTCGGATAGTGCTATACCGTAACTAGGGAACATTCTGAGTTTTGAAAAAGTTAAAAAAAAAAAAAGAAATTAGTGTTAAATTGATGTAGACGTGACATGCAGTGAAATTTGATTATAAGAAATTGAAAACTTATAGATGTTTTTTCAAATTTTTTGAAAAATTTTTGAGCTCCAAATAGAGTCTAGTATAGGAATAGTGTGGAGGAGTTACGAACTTATCATTTTAAAAAGTCAGTCAAACTCATCTTTTAAAATATTTTGTAATTATAATCATTGCGTACTTGGGGTCCAGAAAAACTTATTGAAGCTATTTGGATTGAGGGAATTCCGGTGCACTATACACCGATTTATTATCTAGTACAAAATATGAAGTGATCTTTTTGAGTAAAATCCGACGACTCACATAAACACGAGATAAATAAAGATATAACAACTGAAGATAGATAAAGAAAATAAATAAAGATAAATAAAAATATAATAAATTTGTAATTATTTTTATTTTTTAAACATATTTAAATTTATATTAAAAATAAATAAAGATACAGTTAATTTTTAACTATTTTTATTTTTTAAAATAGTTAAATTTATATTGATTTAAAATTTTAATTATTTATTTATTTTTAGTTATTATATTTATTTATTTTTAGTTGTTATATCTCTATTTATCTTTACTTGTTATCATTATTTGTGTTTGCTTGTTATCTTTACTTATATTTAGTTGTTAATATAAAAAATTATTTTTTTAAAAATATTTAGGTTTATATTAGTTTAAAATTTTAATTATTTATTTATCTTTACTTGTTATATTCTTGTTTATCTTTAATTGATAATTTATTTATATTTAGTTGTTAATCTCAATTTAAAAAAATTATTTCTCACCATCATAATTTAAAAACAATTAAAAAATCAGGTCAAAATAACGCCAATGACCAAAGTCTTTGAGCTGAAGTCACTCCAGTGGGTGAGGCCAAAAAAAAGTATATATATATATATAAGATTCAACTGGCGGATTTCTTTGCGTGTTTTCACAACTGACTTAACAGTTCCTCGAAGTTACTCAAAACATATTTCAGATGCTCTTAAACTTTTTAGTTATTTTATAGTCCTTATTTTTGAGGTTTATTCGGAGTTATAAAAGTTAAAATAAAATACAATTCTACTTACTTTTTGTACTATTTGAAATTATAAAAGTTAAGATAAAATGTAATTTGACTTAAGATTAACAAGTTATAAAAAAAATATAGAAATGAATAATAAAAATTTGTTCAAATAGATTCTGGTCGACAAAACTTTTTAGAGATTTGTATAAATTTATTAATATTTATAAAGATTTATTAAAATTTGTAAAGATTATAGAGATTTGTATATATTTAGAGTGATTTATAAATTTATTGTAATTTGTAAAAATTATGGAGATTTGTAAATATTTATAGAGATTCATAGTGATTAACGCAAGAAGTGTTAAAATTTTGCAGAAATTTTTAGAAATTTAATTCATAGTGATTAATGTAGGAGGTGATAAAATTTTGTAGAGATTGTTCAAGATTTATAAAAATTTTTAATAATTTTTAAAAATTTATATTACGCCCCGTAAAAAATATAAAATTAAAAGCAGGCTCATTAAATACAATTTTAAAAAAATTAAAGAAAGAATTATTTTTGAAACCAGTCGACCATTTCTTTACTCCACCTAGGGCGCGTTTGGAAGCTTGAAAAAGGAGAGAGAAGAGAGAGAGAGAGAGAGAGAGAGAGATTTTTAATAATTTTTATTTATTTATTATTATTTTTTTATAAGTTGGCGATACTTTAAAAGTTTTTAAAATTTTTTGACAAAATTTTTAACTCTTTTACTAAACAACCAAAATTTATTAAAGATTTCTAAAATTATCAAAATTTTTTTAAACACTCTTAAAAGATTTTCTCTTTAAAATTTTTATTTATTTTATAAATTCATAAAAAATTTTACCTAGCAAATTTTTTTAAAAATTCTTAAAAATTTTGTTTCCCAAACTCGCGTCTCCCCTTTACGTTCTTTGTAACTACAAACGACAAATGGTCGTTTGGAGTTAAAATAAAATATTATAAAACTCTACAAATACAAATTACGAACTAATAAATTTAAGTGACATTTGGTTTGTTTTTTTATTTTTTGTTTTCTATTTTCATTTTATGTTTTAAAAATCTTAAAATAAAGAAACACAAAATGCTCTATTTTGTTTTTTTGAAATTTTTATTATTTTAAATTAAAAACACTCAAAAAAATTTTTGTTATTTTTCATTTTATGTGTAAGCTCGTTTTCTATTTTCGAAAATAAATTTTAAAAACACAAGTAACCAAATACGTTATAAGTTTTTTTTTCTTATTTTCAAAAATATAAAATGAAAAATAAGTTCAAAACAAAAACAGAAAACAGAAAATAAAAAAACAAACCAAATGAACCCTTAAATTCTCTACTTATTGTATAAAATACGAGACATTAATATTTATAATTTTATACAATTTTATATAACTCTAACTACACTCAAGAATGATTGCGCTTTGCTTTCCCTTTTCCTTCCTAGGCAAGTTCCAAACTCCTTTTCAAACTTTCCACAACTTCCTCGAATGCCACTCGACCCGTTCGGTCAAAAATCCGACCCCACCGGAATTTTTTCAATTATTATTTTTTTTTATAAATTGAGGAATCAAAGAAATTAAATTAAAAAAAATGAGTTCACTTTTCCATCAGTTTGATTTTTAATCAAATATTTTTTAAAAAAAATATTAAATTCTAAATATATTTAATTAGATTAGGAATTAGGATGAACTTAGGCTGAGTTTAGGAAAAAAGTTAGTTTTCTTTTTTATAATTGGTTATTAGTTAACTACTAAAAAAAATATTAATTTTTGTTATATTTGAGAAGTGAAAAAAGTTAACTCTTTAGTGATTAATTTTTTTAATTTTTTTTGTTTATTCGGCATTTTTGACTTTCGAGGTTAAAAAAAATTTAAAATATAAGAGTATAAATTTAGTTATTTTAAAAAATACCAAAAGTTGATAGCTAGAAATTGAACTGCAAACTTTTTTTTCCCCGAACGCACTCTTAATGGGATAGACTACATCTTACAAATATATTTTAAGTTTTAGAATACGTAATATATATAAGGTAGTGTTTAGAGTAATAAAAAATGATATAAAGGAAATAAAATGAGATAAGTTATAAGTTCGTAATTCATGCAATAAGATAAAAAATAATAATTTTTAGAGATTTTTAAGGAATTATAGCAAACTAGTATGCAAAATAATATATAATTTCATGTAGAAAAATTATATTTTAACTACGGTTTTGCCATAAAATTTTATAAATAGACTAAAAATTGAATATCTAATTTTTAAAATCAATAAATTAAAATTTAATTAATCAAAATCGTCAAACCGTTTTAACTAAATTTAATCGCTTCTATTTGATTATTATCATTATATTTTTTTTTCATGTTTAGTCTATTTTTGCTCAGCCTAGCTCCAACCCTTTGAGTGCAATTGACGTGATAGAAGGAAACAAGAAAAAAAATAAAAGTGCATCAAATACTTTAATGACTTGATAATGTAAAGAGTGCGTTTTAAGGTATAGTTTTTTTTTTTTTTTTTTGGGTAATTTTTGACATTTTTTTTATCAAAAGTTACTACTTTATTTTTGGTGTATTTGATAAAATAAATAATAATTTTCAATAATTTTTTGTAACTTATGAGTATTTGGTAAATTTTGTAGTAACTTTTGACAATTTTTAACAATTTTTGATAACTTTTGAACTGAGAAGTTATTGTAATAGAGTAAAAAAGTGACAAAAGTTAGTGGTTTATCAAATGCTCAAAAATTAATAATTTTTTGCTAAAAATTTTATTACCAAACGCTCCCAAATTATTATTTTTTGATATAACAAAATTAGTTAAAAGAGTGGGAATCTTATTTGGATTTTGTTAATGTCACCCAATTTTAGTTAATTATGTAACATTAAAGTTATAAATTGTACTATTAAAATCAAATGATTCACAACAAAAATAATTTAAGAAAGTAAATTTCTGCTGTAAAAAATTTAAATTTACTTTTATTATAAATCATTCGATTTTGATTAAGCAACTCGGAAGCATAATGTCATAGAAAAGATATCGATAGTGATGTTTACAAACAGTATATTGGTTTCTTTTCTTTTAGAACGTGGCACCGTTTGGTTTACTGAAATTAACAAAAATTTCTAAAAATTTTTAAAAATCTCTAAAACTCTCTAATATTTTTTGACTATCTTGTATTTCGTGAAATATTTATAAATTTTTATATATATCTATAAGTTCTCAACTATATTTTTTTATAAACTCCAATAACTTTTTAACATACTCCAATAACTTTTCTACAAATTTTAACAAATTTGACATAAATTCTTCGGAACGGATCAAAAAAACTGCTTTTACGGTTTCTCTCTCCAACTTTTTCACGTAAAAGTCAAAAAGTTCAATAATTTTTAAAAGAATTTTGACATAAATCTGTAAAAAGAGATATAAAAATTTGTTCCTATGGTTTTTCTCTCAAACTTTTTTTCACAAAAGTCCAAAAGTTTTACAACTTTAAAAAAAAATTTTGATATAAATTCATGAAAGTCCAAAAATTACAATATTCACCTCTCCAAGAAATATGATTTGGATTAAAAATACCAAATATTAAAATTTATCTCAAATCATATCTTTTTTATTCTTTACCACTACAAACACTACTAATATATTGGGGGTGGGGCAAAAGAGAAAAGGTGGAAATAAAGAAATATTCTTCACCAAGAAGAAAGGTAGCGAAGTCACTTCCATTCTCGATATTTATTGTGACAGAGGAAGGTACCATGATAGAGGGGTTGTTTGGGAGAATAAAAAATATTAAAAATTATAAAAAATTATTTTTTAATTAAATTTTGTTACATATTATTTTTATATTACATCTTTATACTTTTATTGTATTTTTTTTATTAACCAAACACTTTAAAACTAAAAATCACAATTACAGTCCCAAAAAAAAGGAAAAAAGACATTCGATTTTTTCTTTCCAATGATCTATACTGCTACTCAGCTAGCAAGGGAAGGCTTTTTACCACATAAATAAATTATAGGCCACATTCTATTTTTCTCGTTTTGAACTGGGGCATGAAGCGCTTCGCTAGTTTCCGCTATCAGTTCTTGGATTTTTATTATAGTGTCATTTCATGTGTTTGTTTGACGCGATATAAATGTTAAAAAATTTAAAAAATTTTTTAAAATATTTACAAATTATTTACTTTTATTTCATTATACGAATTATAAATTCATAAATTATCTTAAATTATCTCACATTTTTCACTCCAAACGTCCTCCAAATTTAAGTTGAAGTTATGGATATTTTAGTTAATATTTTTTACTTATTTTTTCTTCTACCTCACAAATTTTATTTTGTATAATATATATATTATAGAAAAAATTAAAAAAATTATTGTAAAGTATTTATTAAGAAAATAATTCATAAAACAAAATAAAAAATAATTTGTTTTATTATATTTTAAATAATATATTAAGGCTTCGTTTAAAGTGATAAAAAATTCTAAAAAAGGTAAAAATGCTTAAAAATTTTAAAAATTATTTATTTTTTATCTCATTATATAAATTATAAACTCATAATTTATATTATTTTATTTTATTTTATTTTTTACCACTCCAAATGTAGCCTAACAAAAATTGGTGATAATGACATGAAAAGTTAAAAAAAAAAAAAGAAAGTTTTAAAAAAATGATCAACTTAGGGCCCGTTTGGAGTCCCAAAAGATTCCAAAAAAAATAAAAAAATTTTAAAAATTTTCAAATCCCTTCAATCATATTTTGTCACCTATCATTTTTACATCACATCAATCCCATCCTTTGATTTTTTTTGGACTCCAAACACCCCCTTAATCGACCCTACCTTGTCCTGCAGCTGTGAGAGGACTTACGAGGAGTCTTTGATAGTTCTATCCAAGTCCAGATGCGACGGTAATGGTGACAGGGCTAGTAAGATGCTATTCTTAATTGTGCGATCCAATTCCATGCATTGCTTAGTGATCAAGTTCTTACTTTGCTGTCTGAAAGTACTAAGAAATTCCCCAAAAAATGCCAATGGAAGATATCCAAAGGCCATTATTACCACCCATATGATGAGTGGGGAGCAAGGACGAGAAGGTGATTGCTTAGTTCGATTTTTTCGAAAGCACTTTTTCCTAATCTCTTAAAAGCGTTCAGGGGTATTGTTTCTAATGATTTTTGATCGTTTTGTCAAAAATTATTAATTATAAGTTTTGATGTATTTAATGAAATAAGTAATAATTTATATTAATTTTTAGTAATTTTTTACAACTTTTAAACATTTGATAAAATTTTTATAACTTGGTTATTTTTAATAACTTTTGATAATTTTTAGTAATTTTTAATAATTTTTAGCAACTTTAGTTAACTTTTATGTAATGACCCGAATTTTTAATTTAATTTAGTTATTATATATATATTTATTCAGTGAATTTATTTCGTTATTTAAATTTAATAATTTATAATTTTGGTATTTAATTTTAAGTTATATTTAAAAATATTAATTTTGGGTTGTATTTAAAAAGATTTTTTAAAAATTTAGAAGAATGGTGTAATTTTCCTAAACCTATGGGGAGTAAGAAATTAATTAGTTGGTTATGGTTAAAATTCCTCTTTTATAAATATATAAAGCTAGGAATTATTTTGATAAAAATTAAAAATCTTAAGTGAGAGGAAGAGAGAACCAGAAGGGAGGGAAAACTGCCGCTGCAGAGAAAACTTTGCTGCCAAGTTTAGCAGGTAAGGGGCGGTTCCTTTTATTTGTATGCTGTGTTCATTGATGCAAATGTGATAAGAGGAGTTGATTTTTCTTACGGAATGTATGTTGTATATATGAAAAAAGATAATATATATATATATATATATTTTTTTACATATATACAACATACATTCCGTAAGAAAACTTGATATATTTTTTTTGATAAAAATTATAATGCCAAACGCTACCTAAAATTGTGTTGTATGATCTTGCTCACGGTCATATGACTCATATGACATAATTTTAGAGTGTGATAAGTAAAAATGTGAGTTTTTAATTTTTGTATTTAATTTTTAATTTTTTTATTCTTTCTATAATAAAAAATAAAAAACTAAAACAAATTTAATAATAATTATTATTAATTAAAAGTTGTATTGAGAAAGTGATCGACAATGTGTGTAGTTGGAAGTGGGTGACAGTGTGAGTAGAAGTGAGTGATGGCCAGCGATTGTCAAAAGAGGGTGGTCATCGTTCAACAATAATCTAAGGTGTGTGATGGTTGATTGACGACAGTAGTCAGATGTGATAGTTTACTTCAAATTGGGAATTACATGTTCACTTTTAAACTTGAGGTGCTTGTGTATTTTTGTGCCAAATTTCAACATAGTAAAATAAAAAAAAATTCTTTTTTTTGGTGTGTTTAGAGTGATAAAAAATAAGATATTAAATGAGACAAAATGAGATAAGCCGCAGGTTCGTAATTTGTGTAGTGAGAGAAAAAATTAAATTACTTTTAGAGATTTTCAGAGATTTTAGCAAAAATCAGTGCGCCAAACATACTTTTTATAATATATATAAAGGGAGTGTTTAAAGCTCTACAAGACTCTAAAAATCTCTAATCTATATAAAATTTAAATGTTCTATTCATGACATAAATTACAAGATTATAACTTTATTAATTTATATTAACTTTTGCAACTCTAATCGCTATTTATACTCCTTAGGACATATTTGGTAGGGAATAAAAAATTTTGGGGTAAAAGATTACCAGGATAATTATAACTCATGGTAATGGCTATTAGGGTAATAAGTTTGTGATGCTTATATTTGAGATGAGAGAGTAAATATTATCTTGTAATAATTATATTAAGTTTAGAATACTAAAAATTTAGAAAGGATAAAAATTAATTGTGTTTGGAATGAAGATAAATTAACCAAAGATAAAAGCTAAATATTTAATTTTAATAAAATACTATAATAAAATAAATCATCATAATCAATGTCATTTTAATAATAAAAATAAATTTTAATAAAAAATATATTATTAAAATATATACTTTTAAATAAAAATATTAATTATAAAAAATAATTTTATCATAGATTAATATTTTAATAGTAATTAATTTTAATAGTGAATTATTATTTGTTACAAATTATTTTTATTTTGATAAAATAATTTAATAAAACAAATAATTTAGTTTATTTAAATAAATTGTTGATTTTAATAAATTATATTAATACAATAAAATTACTGATTTTAGTAAACTATTATTTATGTGACATAATTTTCATTTAATAAAATATTTTAGTAAAATAAATTATTTTAATAAGTCATTATTATTTATTAAAAATTAATTTTAATTTGTGAAAATAAATAATTTTAGTCATAAATTAATATTTCAATAGTATTATTTTGATAAAATAAAACAATTTATTTTAATAAAATAATCTAATAATTAATTAATTTTAGTTTGATTAAATAAATTATTATATTATAATATTTAATATAATTATTTATAAAAAAACGTTATTTAAAGTTTTAACCGGGATGAAGAAATATTTTACGGCCGTAATGAGAAAAGGATAAAATTTTTTTATCACCTCTGCCCCGGTAATCCAACCGTTAGGATACAAATTTACCCCATGTAAAGGTAATTGTTAATTTAGAATAACTGTTATTCCTGTCATCTAAACTGATGTATTACTCCCAAAAGAAATATCTCCTTATGAATAAATCTATATAGGATGGCTTGAAAAAAGTTAAATTTCTAGTATTCTGGTTTTTTTTTTTTTTTTTTGACGTTAATTGATAAATATACTTTGCTAAACTTACAATTATACCTTCCTAGCCATGTTTCATTTTTGTGCATGAAATGAATAAAATTGATTTTTCCAGCATCGGTTTGCGTAAAAACCAATGTAAGGGACAAATTCATCATTCTTGGGAAAATTTGCCCCATTATTTAAAAGGTAAATTACACCTGACCCCCCTTCAACATGGGACTAATTACAATAACTTACTTCAATCATTTGAACCTTAGATTTACTCTCCCCTATTTTTTAATGTTTGCAACACTTAGATCTCCTCCATTAGTTTTTCTCCTTACGCCGTAGGGTGTTATAGCAAAATGACATAAATGCCCTTGTTAAATTCAAGGAGGTTTATGTAATTAGTTTAATAATCAGGGAAAGTTTCTCTAATTTAGCATAATTATATTATTTTAGCCAAATAGTATATAATTAAATTAATATAAAATATATTTAGTTAATTTATTTTAATTAATTTTATCATTAATAAACATAATTAAATTATTAATTAATTTAACTAATTATAGTTAAATAATTTTATTTAACTGATTATAATTTAGTTAAACAAATTAATAAATTAATAATTTAGTTATATTATTTATTAAAAATAATTTTATTTTAAAAATAGCTAAATAAAATAAATTATTTTAATATTATACAGCAAAAATAGATAAGATGCTAAAATTAAAAAAAATTGTGAAAAAAATGCTAGTAAAAATATTTTTAATTTTTTTTACTTTTTTCTATGAGTTGTCATTTTTTTGAAAAATAAAAAAATTTAATAAATATATTCTAATGTATTTAATTTTTAATTTTTGGATTTACTAGAACTGACTTTTGAATCATTAAGTTGAAGAACTTAATATTACCACGTTAGTTTTAGTCTAGAAAATTTTAAAATTATAAAATATTTTAAAATAATAGATCTACAATATGTTTATATCATTTTTATTGATATTTTTTATTGTTTTCCATGTATTATATAACAATCACTTGGTGGACCTATTACTTGAAATTGTAAAAATCAGTTCAAGCAAATTCTAATTAAAAATAAATACATAAAAATATATTTATTAATTTTTTATTTTTTCAAAAAAGAAAACTTATGTAGAAAAAATAAAAAAGTGTTTTTACTGACATTTTTTCTTACATAAATATTTTTTTATTTTAGTATCTTATCCATTTTTATTGTATTATATTAAAATTATTTATTTTATTTAAATAAAATTATTTTTAATAAATAATATAACTAAATTATTAATTAATTAATTTAATTGGCTATATTATAATCCGTTAAATTAATTAATTGTAATTAATCAAATTAATTAATAACTAATAAAATATATTATTTAGTAATTAGTAATTTAATTAATTTCATAATTTAATAGAGTATATTTATTTAGCTAATTAATAATTTATTAAATATATTAATTAATAATTAATAATTTAATTAAGGATAAAATTAATTAAAATAAATTAACTAAATTGATATAAAATATATTTCATTAAATTATTTATAATACATAATATAATTAAATTAATACGACATATATTTTAGTGAATTATTTAAGTACAATAATATAGTTAAGCTAAATTATAAAAATTTCTCCTAAACATTAAACTAATTATAGAAATCCCCCTCAACTATTTGAATTTACCAAGGGGACCCTACACCAGGTACACCTTCTTCTTTTGGCCAACCAATGGGGAGAGGGATGCGAAGGAAAATGCCGGAGAGAGAGAATCTGATCGCAATGGCAAGTCAACTTTCTCCCACAGTGTCTTCCCGTCTCCCTATCTATACAAGTGTATATGCAGTATGTATACACACAGTACAAGGGTCCTTCACCTGTATATATTTGGTCCATTCCGTGAGCTTATTCGGGTTGTGCTTGTGTTAAAGTGGAAGCTTGTCTCTGCAACTTCTGGTGATTCTCTCTCTTGACTTGCATCAACTTTGATCAATTGTTTCTTTCTATAATTCTCTCTTTTGTTGTGGCACCATGCATGACTCTTGGGATGTGAATTTCTTTTTTTTTTTTTTTTTTTTTAAGTTGCTGATTTTTGCTTCTTTTAGGATCGTTTATTTGTGGGTGTCGTGTATTTGAAATCTCTGTATCTTCTGGTGAAATTCTCTCTCTCAATTTGCACAAAATTTGACCAAATTGTATCTATCTATCTATCTATCTATCTATCTATCATGTCATGCCTGATTCTTTGAATGTTAACTCTTTTATGGCTCCTTTTTTTTTTGGGGGGGGGGGGGTTCATCGTGGAAAGGTGGTGGTAAGGAATGTTTCATTGTGACCCGAGTCAAATGTTCCAACTGAAAGAGTCAGTTTGTTTGCTTTCATGACAATGAGTGAATCCCTATTTATATGCTTATGCATAGAATGAAAGAAATATAGCAACAACAAAAGTTAAGATTTCGGTGTTTATTTCACATATCTCTTATTTTCAGTCTCACTTTGCATGTAATTAATTTAGTGGAACCTTTTTTTATATCATTTCATTTCCTATATTTAGTTTTACTGATTTTATACTAATAATGAGACTGCAGTTATCACTTGGATTGGATGGGTAAGACGATTCATGTCTCTGGGTTTCCTTACAGTCCGCCTGCAGAACGAGTTAAGGAATTCTTGGAGCAATTCACTGGCAAAGGAACTGTTTATGCTTTAGAGGTTAAGGAGCCCAAGAAAAAAGGCTCAAGAACGTACGCCAGAGTTCAATTCACATCTGAGAAAAGCGCTGACAAAATTATCTCCTTGGCTAATCAGCGTCTAGACTTTGAAACTTCTTACTTGATGGCGTATGCAAAGAACTATGATCTTGTGCCAAAACCAAAGGTCTATGCACATGAAATGGAGAACATCACTCTGTATTTTGGATGTCGGATCTCGAAGGAGACGTTTTCAGTGCTCTTGAAACTGGAAGATGTCTCTGTGAAGTTTTGTTTTGGAATAAGGAAACTGTATTTCTTATTTTCCTACCTTAATGTTGACTACAAGCTTGAGCTGTCCTATGACAACATCTGGCAGACTGAGCTTCGCTGTCCGCGTGGTCAAATTGCAAAGTTTCTGCTTATTCAGGTTTGCTTCCTTAAAATTTTTGTTATTGGCAGTCAATTATTTACTACTTTCTGTTCTGTTGCTTCTAGATAAACTGAATTTTTTTAAGCAATGTTATCTCCATTGCATGGGTTGAGTAATTTGCACATCTGGGTCGCGCGGTAAGTGGTGATTTGGCTTTCGTTTATACAAAATTATTTATGCATGTACACCGTTGTTTCAGGGTGAGGCCGCCCTTCCTCCTGCTAAACTTGCCATTTCTCTCCCACCCCATTCAATTCAATGGAGGACTTCTAATTCTTGCAATTCTCATCCCCCTTAGCTTATTATTATTATTATTATTATTAGAAAAAGACTAAAAAACCTAGGGTTCTAAATCTTAGCTTGGCTAAATAGGCTTAATGGTCTCTTTCTTTGATAGGCCAGAGGGTATTAGTATGGCTATTAGCACAGTTGATTAAGGGGGCCACTGATATAAGGTAGTGATGGCCATCTCGGCCGACTTGTTTAAATCTAATCCGTTATCCGAGCTGAATGGATTTGTGATTTGGATTTTTTTCAGAGATTGGATCGGATTCTGATTTTTTTAACAAAAAAATTTAGATATCGGATTGGATATGGTGATGGGATTGCCTCCGCCCTAATTTGTCCCCAAATTCGATATCTAATCCAAATCTGCCTTGATTTATCCGAATTCGATATCCGATACTTTTTGGAAGTCCAAGAAATTGGGATTAATAATTATGTTATGGACTATCGTATTTTGTATTTGATACTTTGAGTTGAGACAATGTTGGTACTTTGAAATTATGTATCCTTATTATGTATCAGTTGGTGAAATGGTATTTTAGTGAAATGTTGATTTTGGAAATGTTTATGTATTATTTTGATGATATTTATGTATTATTTTGATTTTAGAGATGAGTTATTTAGTAATAATAAGTTACATATGCAATCAAGTTATTTATCAAGCTAGGGGCGGATTAGGAGGCCGACGGAGGGTTTTGATTTTTAGACATCTGCGAATATATCCGTTCTCTGTTTGGAGCGGGGATGGAGGTTTAACAAATATCCGTTCGGAGTTCAGGGGCAGATTTAAAGGCGGATAGAGGGTTCGGACTACGGATTCGAATATTATGGGTATTTGGTTGGCCAAAATCAACCAAAATCTATCAATTTTTACTAATTTTTTGTACTTTCTTCCTATCAAATTTGACCAACCCTGAAATGTGTTCGGGTTTACCTCTCAAGTGCAAAAGGGTGGTCATAGTTTTACTTGGTGAAAACCGAGGTCATCTCTACAGAGAGAGCTTTGTTAAAAGCTTTAGACTTGTTCTCTTAGTTAGTAAGTGAACCTAAGTTACTTTAAACTAACTTTGGATTTATAAGATGCTTAGTATGGTTGGGTTGAGAATGATGGAGTGAAGGATTTGTGATATTAAATTAAAATACAAATATTGAAAATAAAATAACTAAAATAATCTTGGCTTCAAACCAAATCCGGTAGTGGGTAGTGGTTTACTCAAACGCATTTGTAACTCAACCTAACAAAAGCACATGCATTGCTAGGTCAGAAAATGTTTCATTAAAACTTAGTTTATGGAACTCAAGGTAAGCGGAGGCTTTTAAAATTAGTTTCAGACTCATTAGGACATTGAATCGAACACCTAGTGTGTACGAGCATTAACTCGTAACTAGGCTTCGATTATAACACAGGTGAATCGATTTCTTACGAAAACCTCGTCTTATGGTTTTAGGAAAATAAGTTCCAAATCACCGGGCCATAGAGTCAAACACTTGGTATGCATGAGTGGCCAATCGTAACCAAGCTATGATTATAACATGGGCAATTTGATTTCGTAAAAAAACCTAATTTGGGTTTTGAAAAATATGTTTCTAATTCACTGGGATATATATTGAACCAAACACTTGGTGTGCACAAGTGAAAACTTGTAACCAAGTTATGGTTATAACACGGGTGAGTTGATTTTGAAAGAACCCTAGCTTACTATGAGATTTCAGTTAGAAATCCAAAAAGAAATTTCATTAAAAAATATTTTTTACATTTGAGTTCACTACACTACCACACCACTTTCAATGGCTTGAAGCTAAGAACAAATTCTAGCCTAACATACTTGAAGTTCGAAGAGGAAAATATACTTGCAAACCATCCATTAATGTAAAACGAAAAGTGAAAATGAAAGAAGATATTAAAAATTAAAGAAACAAAAACAAATATGAAACAAATCTGAACTTATAGCATGGAATTGAAATAATTAAATACGAAATAACTTACATGTGTATACCATAGGAAACTTTAACTAAACCTAATGCTTGAATCTAAATCATCAAATTAAACGTAATGAAAACTCTCTAAAACTCAAAGAAAAACTATCAGAAAAATAACCCTCCAATACCTTCTGAACGGCTGTATAAGTTTCCTATATATAGTGGAGATGAAAAACCCTAAAAAAAAAAAATTTATCCGCGTAAATCAACCCTCTGTGGTCCGGACCACCCATGCACAGTGTTCTTCATCTTCACTTTGTGTTTTGCTTTTGACAGCTTGTTGTCCTCAACTTCCAATGTGATTTTGACCATGAAAACGATGGATTTAGGCTTTAGCTAAACACAAAAGTTGTAGCCCCTCAAGTCTTCTTTCCAATCCAAAAAGAATTAGGTCAATAAGAGTTGTGAGCGAAAAGTTATGGCTAAAAAACTGATAGGGTGTCCTCTGGAACTTCAACTGCACACCACTTCAACTATCTTGAACTTCGGACCATTTCCTTTCTCCTCAACCGCCATAATAGCTGATCTTATTCCTTGGGATGGATCTTGGGATGTTGAGGAAGTTTTGAAAGTCATTGGACATGTCGGCATTTTTGTCTTCAAACTATTTTCTCCATGCGTGCCAAGTGTTCGGCGAAATGCCCCGAAAGACACCAAAGCCTATTCTTGCACTTCTTTACTCCGGCTTGCTTTGGCTCTTTCTCACATGCACTCTTAGTGTTATTTCAGACTAAAGCACCAAATTATATCACCTGAAATACACATACAACAAGAATGTATGAAAATGAGATAATTAGGCTAACACCCCGCCAATAACAAGCAGAATTGCATAATTAGCATGGTCAATAGATATAAAATTATGCAATAATGCATACTAATCAAAATTTTACCACATATCACGTTTACGTCAAATTTTTGTACTTTTACTATATACTTTTTGGCTAAACTTTTGCCAATCAGACACCCCAATTGCCATATCTGCCTCTGATATGTCCTGTTGCCATCCCTAATGTGAGGAAGCTGTGGTGGCTAATCTCTATGGCTAGGATGGTAGGAAAGGGAAGTGAAAAAATATGAACGGCTGCTTGGTGATTCTCCAATAAGCACGTCCACATATGAGATCAATGCCCTTCTAAACTATGATCCTTAAGGGTCCGTTTGTGAGTTTAGGAGAGAAAAGAAAAGAAAAGAAAACATTAATTAGGAGAGAAAAGAAAAGAAGAGAAATAATAATAATTTTCTTTCCATTTGTTTGAGAGTTTAGGAGAAAAAAGATAATTACTTTCTTTTTTCTTATTTGTGAGTTAAGAAAAAATGGAAATAAAAGAAAATGTTTATTATTATTTAACTTCTATATCCTTATATTATCAATAAATAAACTTTCTTATATTATTAGAAAACAAATAAATTGAGAAATATTGCACAAAAGTACAAATAATAATACTTAAAAAAAAAACCTTGAAATGGCTTGAAACATAAACATGCATATACAGACACACATATATACGTATAAAGAAGATGAAACTAAAGCCTTGAAATGTGATTGAAAAAAAAAAAGAAAAAAAATAGTGTAAACGTCGGTCTAAGTACCTAAATCTTAATTAGAGCCCGAATGATGTACTAGGCCAAGCCTGGCTTATATAGCCCGCACTCGCTCTCTCAGTCTTAATTGGCCTATATAGCCCGCAGTCTTAATTGGAGCTCAGGTATTAAATCCCTCTCAGAAAACCATTTGCATTTAAAAAAAAAAAAACTTACCTAGGTTGTGAAATGGCTGGAAAGGGATAAAGTTTGAGAAGAATTGTAAAAACTGACCAAAGTGATAAGTTAAAAGGGTTTAATTTGCACTAGGATATATTCTTTATTTTATGGGTAAAGGTGTCATTTTAAAAATTTCGTTAAACAACTTTTCTCTTCTCTCCATTTCTTCTCACTTTTGGGAGGATGAAAATTTCAAAGAATAACCACTCACTTTTCTTCCCATTTCTTTTTTTTTTCTTTCCCTAAAAAAACTCACAAACAAGTGTTAAGTTGTAGAATTTTTTTCTTTTCTCTTCTTTTCTTCCCATTTCTCTCCATCTAAACGAACAGTTAAACCAATGGTGAAAACAAAGGTTGAATCAAATGCTTATAGATTATCAACTGGTCTTATGAAATCTCGAGTGTATTGACGCAGCAAAAAGCGTTGATGAGTTGTGATCTCGTTTAAGAAGATGCAAGAATGTTAATATCGTTTAACGGGATGAAAGAAAACAATCAGAAGTTAGTCTGAACAACTTTCTCCTTGAGAAGAAAAATTAATAATAATGATAATCATAATATCCCTTTGTTTACAGCATATATATATATATAGATATATATAAATATATAGCCTTATAATAAAACTAAACCAATTAGGACTACAATAGAACAAACCTAAACTAATTAGGAGATAAGAGTAAATCTAAGCCAATTTGAAAATAAAGCAAACATAAACTAATTAGGAAATAAAAGTAAGCCTAAACTAATTAGGAAACAAATAAATCTAAACCAATTAGGAAATAAAAACAAACTTAAACTAATTAAGAAATAAAATAAAATAATTCTAAATAGTACTGAAAGTGTTGCTTCGCTGCTGTCTCCCATCATTCTCCTCTACTTGAAAGAACTCGTTCCTGAGTGATAATACAGAGCAGCTTCTGAATGGTAGATAGATAGATCTGCCACATTGATTGCCTTTGATATCTTACGGTTATTTTGTTGATAGCACGACTATTCACACACATCCTCCAACTCCCATCTTTCTTAGGAGTGAGTAAGGCAGGTACGACACAAGGGCTAATGTTTTCTCGTGTGTGCCCCTTTTGTAACAGCTCCTCCACCATCTCTTTCAAGATCTCATTCTCCTTGGGACTCGTCCGGTAATGGGACAAATTTGGCAAGCTAGCCCCAAGAGTAAAATTAATGCGATGTTGTATATCTCACATTAGGGGCAATTGTGTTGGTTCTATAACCAGATCGCTAAATTCTGCCAATATCCTTGAACTTTCTTAGGTACAAGCTGTATAGGTTGTTCTTTTCCCTTTACGTTTAGAAAAATACAAGTTTTGGCATCCTTCATGTTTGGCACAAATCCATCTTTGCCAAGAGCCATGGAGAACAATGCTTTCCCCTCCACTTTCGGAATAGTAGCACTCTTCTGAGTTGGAACTACTACTATTTTCTTGTGATTCCACGAAAACGAATAGGTGTTGTCTCTTCCTTTGCGGGTTACATCCACATTATATTGTCAAGGTCGACCAAGTAGCACATGACATGCATCCATCTCCACTACGTCACATAGAACATCAGATTTGTAAGATTTGCTTAAAGATAAAGGCAAGCGACATTGTTGAGTGATCCTCATGGTAAGCCCCTTTTGAATCCACCTAATGTTGTAAGGGAGAGGATGTGGTTGTTTTTTCAGTTTGAGGTGATCCACAAGACTTCGATAAATCATATTCTCACTATTACAATTGTCTATCGTAAGGCGACACGCATTAGTACTAACAGAACACTTACTTTCAAAGATCCGCCTGTGTTATGTTTTATCAGGCAATATTCGTGGGTATAATAGCCTCCTCACGACACATACCACCTTCCTACCTTCTTTCTCAGCCACCTCTATGTCACCATCTTCTCCTGCTACTTCATCATCATTGTCTTCCTCATACTTAGGCTGGGTGATATTAGTGTACTTGCATCTAGGGTAGTCCTTAGACTTATGCCCTATCTCATTTTACTTGAAATAGCGAATTCCCTTAGTTGTTTCTTGTTTATCTTTTCCCTTCAATTCTGACCTCTTAGTTTCTTTCCCCTGTGAATCTACCATGTTGCTTTCGGTATCACTCGATGAGACCTTGTTGCTAGACACAAACTGCTAGTTCAAGGGACCTCTTGATTTTCTCATCGATTGCATGACGCGTTTTGCCCTTAGAGCCAAATTTTGAGCTTGATCAACTGACTACATGGTTTGTATGGCCCATCGATCTTGCACCCCATAATTCAATCCATTAATGTAACATGCAACTTGCTAGTCCTCAGTCTCATTTAGATTGCACCTGGATTGCAAACACAAGAACTCTTCAGTATAGGTTGTTACAGTGCACGTACCTTGACAACAATTTTGCAATTGTTGAAATAATGTCTGTTCATAGTCGTTAGGTAGAAATCTACTCTTCAAGAGAGCTTTCATCCAGGCCCAATTCCTCACAACGAGCTGCTCTCTCATTCAGAGGTGCTCATGATGGCACTGCCACCATGCACTGGCACCATCCTTTAATTTATAGGCCACAAAATCTATCTTCTGTTTTGGTTCAACATGCATAATGTCAAAGAAACGTTCCACCTCATAAATTCAATTCGGAAATTGCTTTATATCAACAACTCTATTAAAGGTGGGAAGATCTGCTTTAATTTTATAAGTATCTTGCTAACATGCCGCAACCCTTCTTTTTGGTTGCTGCTCAGTTTCATACTCCTCTTCAAAATCTTCATCTAGATCCTCTGCTAGAGGCAGCACGTTTTCCTTTTGCTGATTCCTAACACGCCTCATGATTATGGGGATTGCTCGTGGTGTAATTGAAACATTGACCTGCATTCCCCTAATAAGTTCAGTTAGGGTCTTTATGTTTCTAGCCATCCCTTCTATGCGTTACTCTACCCTTGAAAGTTGATCTCCTTGCTTATTTTCTTGCCCAACCATATCAACACTGGCTTTGATACTACCTGATGCAGCACAAAGCGTTGATGGCTCGTGTTCTCGTTCAAGAAAACACAAAAATATTGATGTCGTTCAATGAGACGGACGAAAATAACTAGAAGTCAGTCTGAAACAACTTTCTCTTTGAGAAGAAAAATTAATAATAATGATGATCATAATATTCCTTTGTTTATAGCAGATATATATAGCCGTCTAATAAACCTAAACCAATTAGGACTGCAATAAAACAAACCTAAACCAATTAGGAAATAAGAGTAAATCTAAGCTAATTTGGAAATATAGCAAACCTAAACTAATTAGGAAATAAAAGAAAATCTAAACTAATTAGGAAACAAAATAAATCTAAACCAACTAGGAAACAAAATCAAACTTAAACTAATTAGGAAATAAAATAAAATAATTCTAAATAGTGCTGAAAGTGCTGTTTCGCTGCCGTCCTCCATCATGTACAGACTAAATTATAGGGAGAGTGCTACACGTTTTATGGATTATGGCAATCTAGACTTGTTGGGTCAGGTGTGAGGCTATCAAAATAAGTACTGCTAGTTTGTCCCCATACCATAGATTTGGGTTACCCCTTGGCTACTAATTGAACCTTATTAATCTATTTATTTTCCCACCATATAAACTCATTTATACGCAATCCCTAACTTATTCTTAGAAAAAATATGAGTTACCAAGTATGATCAACCCCAGGAGTTTGAAATCTCTTATTCCATCGCAGTATTTTATCAAGTGTAGAATAAAGTTTTAGTGATGAAATTGGGGCCACCTTGAAAGTATGCAGTAATAAGCCTTTTACCTTTTGGTAGATGTACTCTCCTAACTTAAAGGCAGTTTCACCGAGATCACTTTGTGGATTATTAAAGCATTTTAATTTCTTTTTAAACTTGTGACTTTTCTTGTCTTCTTAATTTTTATCGCCACCTTCTTTCTTGCTACATTTTCATTTTTCAAAATCTTCTCTTAGTTTCTTTAGACCCGTATTTTCTTTCTAAATGAAATTGTGTGTTTTATAGATTTATTGTTTAGTTACAATTTGGTGCAAGCTTCTGGCACTAATAAATTTCATCATGAAGGCCTTGGTGGTCTTAGACATTATTCTTAATGAAATAAAGTAAGTCTAATATGAATAATAAAGTTTCCACTCTCTCGAATAATTTGATTTTTTAGGTGAGATAGTGTCTAGCAATTTAACATGGTATTATCGCATGGAACTGTCATAAGTTCAAATTTCACCAATAGTCAATATTTTTTGAAGTCGTGGCTTCTATTATTTATACTAAGGTTCTAGGAAATGTGGCAGATGTCGGAGTGGAGGTCATTTGCATTCGAACGATATAGTGTTTTTGAGGAATTCTAGGTCTAAGGTTGATGCAGGATGAAGATGGTAATAAGATTCTATTATGAGAGTTTCCTATTTTATTTTGGATACTTGTCAAAATATATATTTAGCTATTAAGGTTAATTTAAAATATTTACTTATTTTTAAAACGTTTCTAGAATAGTTTATTTAGGCTCCGTTTGAAGTAACAAAAAACTTTGAAAAACGGTAAAAATATTGAAAAAGTCTAAAAGTTATTCACTTTTTATCTTATTGCACGAATGATGAACCCATAACTTATCTCACTTTATCTCATTTTATCTCACTTTTTGTTACTTCAAATGCACTCTTAGTTTAGGTATCAACTTAAGAATATTCTTAAGATAAAAACAATTTAGTTTTCATATCTTATATTATTCAATTTCTTATTTTCTAGTTAGGATTCGATTTAAGTATTGTAAATGTATGAATAATGGGAGCTTTTAATGATTAATTAAATTTAGTGTTTTACACTTTATCCCCTATTGTCCTGGGTGGTTTTTGTAACCCTAGCAATAGTTATATGTCTACGGTGAGTTCTGTTCTATTCCAGAATTTCATTATTTGTGCGGAAAGTTTTCAATCTGCACTCTCCCTATCATCAGCTGCTGCATCAGTTAGTATAGAGCTGTGCTAACAAACTTGCATCATGCCTCGTGGGAGAGAACGTGGCCCAAATGCATGTCTAAACGTTGTCCATGAGTAGGATGACATAGCTTGGTTAGCATAACAGGTTGAAGCATTGACGGCTCAGATTGCTGTCTTAGCAGCCAAAGTCGAACGTTGAGATTGCAGTCCATCTCTTCAATCTGAAGATGATGGTACTCTAAGTGGGTATTTTGACAATTCCTATGTAGAGCCAATTCCTAAGTATCTTTCGAGGTAAGAAAGGTATGCTACAGAGGTTGATAACCGTCGATGGGAAGCTAGATTAAAGATTGATGTTCAAGAAAGTATACAACCAAAAGAGTTTCAATTCACATCAACAATGATTTCTGATTCAATTGTTGATTGGAGTAAACCATCAATTTTTTATGAAGAATCTCAAATTTTGAAACTTCAAAAGATTATGTTGAAGTTCTTGAACCTCAAGTCGATTGTGATTTACCTTAAATATATGATAAATATAATAACGATCTATTATTAATTTCTACTTCTATGGATTTAGATAATGGGTCACATAAGAATATATTTCATGATGAATGTCAATTTAGAATGAAGAGCTACAAAGGTGATGAATGTCAATTCAGAATGAAGAGTTACAAAGGAAGATTTTATCAGTTGAAAAAAATTTTCTTAAAATTAAAAGTGCTCATGGAAAACAATCAATCAAGTTATCTTCTTATCACAATGATCCATTCTTAAATGGATTTTGTGAAGATTCATCGATTATGCAATTGAAGAAATTTTTGAAGATTTTAATTGATAATTTGGTGGAAATTTATTTTCCTTAGTGGTTTAACGATATTTCCATACTAAAAATAAATGGAGTATGAAAGTTCGAATTTGAGGAAGAATTCTTTCCAACATGGAGAGAATGATGCAAGGTGAAAATTGTAATAAGATTCTATTGTGGAGTTCCCTATACTTTGTTTTGGATACTTGTCAAAATATGTATTTAGCTATTAGGATTAATTTAAAATATTTACTTATTTTTAAATATGTTCCTAGAATAGTTTATTTAGTTTAGGTATCAAGTAAAGAATATTCCTAAGATGGAAACAATTTAGTTTTCATATATTCATATTATTCAGTTTCTCAGTTTCTAGTTAGGATTTTTATTTAAGCATTGTAACCTTATGAATTTTGGGAGCTTTTGATGATTAATTAAATTAAGTGTTTTATATTTTATTCCTTATTGTTCTGAGTGGTTTTTGTAACCTTAACAATAGTTGCATGCCTATTGGGAATTTTGACCAATTCTAGAATTTCATTGTTTGTGCGGAAAGTGTTCAATTCGTGCTCCCTATCATTAGCTACTGCATCAAAGGTTTAGATAAAGGTCATTTGGGTTCGAACGGATGGTGCATCAAGATCTTTCATTCGGATGGTAGGGTTGGACTATCCAAACGGTTGATAACTTGATGGATATTTTGGGTTATTTTGTGCTTTGGTTTGAAGGGTAAGAGGGACTATATTTTTAGACGGTCGAAGTCCTATCAGTCTAAGAATTTCGTTTGTAGACTAATTTTGCTATCTTTTTATAACCTTAGTGTTCCTAATATATATAAAAAAGAACGTGTAGGGATTGTTTTCAGCTAGAGAGAGGGAGAGACCAAACTCCATTTTTGGGATTTCTTTATTGCAATCAAGATCTACCATTCCCGTTTACTTAAGCACATTGCCAAATCATATTAAATCTATGTTCTTACTGTTTCTAGTTTATTTTTCTCTTTGTTTTTGTATATATTTCGTCATGCATAGGGTTGAGTTTAGAATTCACAACAATATTACTTGTGTTTGGTTCATTAAAAAACAGTGAGTCTGGCCACACACGAGGAGGCGTGCTGAGAGAAAGTAAGTCTAATATGAATAATAGAGTTACCTATTTCTCTAATAGATTGATTTTTTAAGTGAGATGATAGCTAATAGTTTAACATTGCTATCCTTTATATTGGAATTCAAAACTTAGACGCCTTTTAATTGTCCTCCTATTAATTGGTAATTTTATATTTTAGGACGTCAGAATATTTCTTGAATTGTTATTGTGGCAAAGACAATCTTTCACATCCTGTAGACTTGAGAGTGCATTTATTCCCTTTCTTGACAACGATGTCCATTTCTAACTGTCTTTTAATACCATACATACGCGTAAAAGCGTAATTTTATTTTTTTCTTGATGATTGTTGCCACTATTTCGAAAGCGTGTCATTCTATATTATTCTTAGCATTGTTATTGTTATTAGCTAATTTTAGACAATTTCCTGAGCTTGTTTTCCTAAGCGTACAACTAAACTTGGTACTTGACCTTGTTCTTCTTTTTCTTTGTACCCTATTTGAATTCTAGTTGCTGGGTGCTCCTCGGATATATAAGAAATGTCAAGGATCTGCCCTGATCTATTTTAAGGAATGTCCTGATGATCAATGGGTCAGGGCAACTGATTTCACACCATCGCACTGCATTGGTCACTCTGCCACTTTGTGTTTGGAGTTCGCACTTGGGATTCCAATTCCGGACTTCAGTGACTATTTTGCTTATCATAAAGAAAACAAAGGCCAGTTCATTGTGATGAGTGGTTCCACTCCTCCTCACAGTTCAGATCTAGTGCCAATCGTGGCTCCTCCTTCAGGAGTTGAATTGCCGTACGGAATATTGTTTAAGGTCTGTATGTTGGTTCAGCATGGGTATATTCCTGGACCAGCACTTGATATGAAATTTTTTCGATTGGTGGATCCACAAAGAATAGACATTGCATGTATAGAACACGCACTGGAGAAATTATGCCGCTTGAAGGAATGCTGCTACGAACCTGTAAGTTGGCTTAATGAGCAATACATAAAATACCTCGCATCAAAGCAACGCATCAGATCACCTGCGATTGCTTTGGATGAAGGTTTGGTATATGTGCGCAGGGTTCAAATAACTCCATGCAAAGTGTATTTCTGTGGTCCAGAGGTTAATATGTCTAATCGTGTATTACGCCGTTATCATGAATATATTGATAACTTTCTCCGGGTTTCTTTTGTTGATGAGGAGTTGGATAAGCTGCATTCAACAGATTTATCCCCACGTATGGCTTCTTCAAGTGAGAACAGAACTGGTATTTATGAAAGGATATTGTTGACTCTTAGAGATGGAATTGTCATTGGTGATAAGAAGTTTGAATTTCTTGCATTTTCATCAAGTCAGTTACGGGATAATTCTGTATGGATGTTTGCTTCAAGACCTCGGCTAACTGCTGCTGGTATTAGGAAGTGGATGGGTGATTTTCATCAGATAAGAAATGTGGCAAAATATGCTGCTAGACTTGGTCAATCTTTCAGTTCCTCCAAGGAAACTTTGAGTGTTCGCAGGCATGAAATTGAAGTGATTCCTGATGTGGAGGTTGTAAGTGGTGGAATCACTTATACTTTCTCCGAGGGTACTGGGAAAATATCTGCTGAATTTGCTGAAAGAGTAGCCATGAAATGTGGCCTTAATTCAACTCCATCTGCCTTTCAGATTCGATATGGCGGGTACAAAGGAGTTCTGGCCGTTGATCCGTCATCGTTGATGAAAATGTCTTTAAGAAAGAGTATGCATAAATATGAATCAAAAAACATCAAATTAGATGTTTTGGCGTGGAGCAAGTATCAGCCTTGCTTTCTGAATCGCCAATTGATCACTCTTTTGTCTACCCTTGGGGTTAAGGATCGCATGTTTGAGAAGAAGCAGAGAAAAGTAGTGGATCAACTGGATAGGATTTTAACAGATCCGTTAAAGGCACATGAGGCATTGGAATTGATGTCTCCAGGAGAGAGCACTAACATTCTCAAGGAAATGCTTATGGGTGGCTATAAGCCTGATACTGAACCATTCCTCTCAATGATGCTGCAAACATTTAGGGCATCAAAGTTGCTGGAATTGCGGACTAAAGCAAGGATATTTGTTCCAAAAGGAAGAGCAATGATGGGATGTCTTGATGAAACTGGGACCTTGGAATATGGGGAGGTGTTTGTGCAATGTTCTGGAAGGTTGTCTTCTGAAAATAATTTCATTGTCAAGGGGAAGGTAGTTGTTGCCAAGAACCCGTGCTTGCACCCAGGTGATGTCCGCATCTTGAGGGCTGTGAATGTGCCGGCTTTGCACCATATGGTGGATTGCGTTGTTTTTCCTCAGACAGGAATGAGGTAAATAGCATCATAATGTTATTGTATACAGATTTCTAAAACATTAATTCATATAACATTAGGTTCCCACCAAAAAATATAAGTTCATAATGTTGAAAACATTAGGATATTTATGTAACATAAGGATATTTATTCCTTGTTAGCTGTTACTAACTCCAGTTGACTTTAACTACGTACAGACCTCATCCAAATGAATGTTCGGGGAGTGATTTGGATGGAGACATTTACTTTGTCTGCTGGGATAGGGATCTGATTCCAAGGAAGCAAATCAAACCAATGGACTACACTCCCGCACCAACTATAGAGTTGGATCATGATGTTACTATGGAGGTATGACTTTTCACATATTTATATGTTGAAGTAAATTTGTTGGTGAAATAATTCAGTATTATGTGTTGTCGAACTTTTGGAGCTTCCTTTGTCATATGGTAAATTCTCCTGTGGGTTTAATATTCCTTGGCTCCATTGTTGTATTGTATTCTTTCTTTTCCTTTTTGCTAGCATAGCACAATTTTATCAGGAAGTATCATGCAGTCCTCAAAATTCACTTGGACATTCTTTTGCACGTGTTATGGTCTCTCACTTTTAAAATCGCATTTTGAGGTTATTTGTGACAGACTGGTGTGATGTGGGCGAGTCGATGAAAAGCTAGGCGAGCTAATACTGAGGCATGATGAAGCACTTGTCCTACATTGCCTGGCAGGGACAGAGCTATAGCTTAGCAGTGGGGGGGGATGATAGCAAAAATTAGTGTAGATGTCTTACATTTTACAGTTAAAAAATTTAAAATATAAATAATTAGCCTCCCTCTATGTCAAAATTCAATGTAACTGCTGTATTTTTGGTAGGTCTAGATATCTCCCAAAAAAAAATATAATATTTCTAGTTCTCTCCCTGTTGCCTGGGCAGGATGAGACGAAGTATCACATATGCAATATTTAAAATCTCTAAAGTACAAATTGGGAAAGTGGAATATTCTAATTCTTTGGTCAAAAATCAAACAAACATGGGGATTCCTGCTAACCAGGGGGTCCCTATTTTGATTCTTGAAGCATATGTCATCCAAACCTAGAAATGTGTTCAATACAACTCCAATTTAGTTGTACTCAATGCTCATCCAGATCTTCTATCCCCTTCCAAATAACTCGTTTCTCTGTTTTATCAACACGTCACACGTTTCCTTGTCCACTGCAGGAGGTCGTGGAGTATTTCGCAAACTACATTGTTAACGACAGTTTAGGAATTATTTCGAATGCCCATACAGTTTTTGCAGATAAGGAACCTGACAAGGCAATGAGCAGCCCTTGTATAAAGCTTGCAAAGCTTTTCTCCATCGCAGTTGACTTCTCAAAGACTGGCGTGCCTGCTGAGATAACACCCGAGTTACGCGTCAAGTCATATCCAGATTTTATGGAAAAACCTAACAGCAACACTTACGATTCAGAAAGTGTTATTGGAAAGCTTTTCCGAGCAGTGAAAGACATTGCACCGCACTCGTCATCAGGATTTATCAAATCTTTCACGAGGGAGGTGGCGAGGAAGTCCTATGATGCTGACATGGAAGTGGATGGTTTCGAGGATTACATAGAGGAGGCTTTTGACTACAAAAATGAATATGATTTCAAGTTGGGCAACCTGATGGATTACTATGGGATCAAAACTGAAGCCGAAATCCTCGGTGGCAGTGTCATGAAAATGTCAAAATTGTTCAACAAGAGAAGGGATGCAGAAGCTATTAGCTTCTCTGTGAAGTCCTTGAGGAAGGAAGTTAGGACCTGGTTCAACCAGGATTCGCCCGGTGCTGAAACCGGTGATGGCGTCTATGCAAAGGCGTCAGCTTGGTACCATGTTACTTACCATCCTAGTTATTGGGGTCGCTACAATGAAGGAATGGATCGAGACCATTTCCTCAGTTTTCCCTGGTGCGTTTGTGACAAGTTGATGCAGATTAAGAGGGACAAATCGAGTATTAGAAGGGCTCTCCAGTTGTCCTCCCTTGAACGCGAGTTTGGCTCTGAGTTGAGTTTGAACTAGAAATTCCGCGTCAAGCCATTGTCAAGTTGAAGCATTTGAAGGTGCCCCAGAACTTTATTATTTTCATCCGCAGCAATTTATATTTATATATAATCTCATGTGTGTGTATCTATTTTATTTTTGCTTCCTTTTGTGTGTCTGTGTGTAAGTATATTTGTCTGAACTATTTGCTAAAAACTTGTGATATATATTTGCTAAAAGCTTGTAATATATATGTTTGAAATATTTATGGTTTATTGCGCTTTCCTTGTTTTGTTATTCTGCCTCTGGTGGTTGGTTTTGAGCCATATTCTATCATTAAAGCATGTTACATTGGAGGTTTAATATTTGTGTGACATTGTATTTCATTGCTATATTGGAGAATTCACTGGTTGGCCTCACTTTGAAGTGTTCTGCAACCTTAATTATGATTCATGGCACCCTAAATTTGTCAAGGTCTTTCGGTCGCTGACATTCCAGTGACAACCCTTTGAGAAAAGTCACTTGGGATCCAATTCTTATTCTTCTTTGCCATTCTTGATTTTTGCTATTGTTATTTTCATCTGTTTGGAATGTGATGGGGCTTTGTTTGGCTTGGGAATAATAGAGAGAGAGGAGGAGAAAGTGAAATGGGAAAAAGGGAAGAGAAAAAGTTATGTGGTATTTGGATTGTTTTTCTATTTTCTGTTTTATCTATTTTATATTTTAAAAATTTTAAAACAAGAAAATAAAAATGTTATATTTTTCTTATTTTGGATTAAAAACGCTCAAAATGCCTTTTTATCATTTTTTATTTTATGTGTAAACATATTTTCTATTTTTTAAAATAAATTTTGAAAATACAAGTGACTAAATGCATTTGAGCTGTTTTTCTTATTTTTAAAAGTGCAAAATAAAAAATGAGCTCTAAACAAAAAATAAAAAATAAAAAATAAAAAAACAAATCAAATAACTCTTGAGTTCTCCTTCTTTTTACTTTTCTCCACCTCAAAACTAAAAACCAAAGAAAGGAGAGAATTTTTATTTTCTCTACCTCTTCACTTTTCTCTTCACATTAAAAAAAAAGAACAGTAGTAGTTCTTATGAGCACATGCTTTCGCTTTGGATTTCTAACAAATTATGAAAAATTATTTCATGTGATGGTTGGTAAGTTCATAAGTTCGCTTTCCATATATCTGGTCATCAGTTCAAATTTGCTCTAGATATGATAAAAAAAAAATGTCATAGTTTGGATCCTCCTATACTATTATGATTAAAAAAAAAAATTACTTTCATTCTAGTTGAAATGTTATTATAAAGTATTATTATTGTTATTCTAATATTAAAATTATGTAAGCCGATACACTATGTGACAGCCATTTACAATAATTTTTTGCAAATCCTTTGGTTAAGGCTTAGCTTGGAAAAAAAATTAATTTTAAAATTTTTTTTATTTAAAAAAAAAAATTAACTTTTTAGTAGTTAGTTTTTTATTTTTATTTTAAATTTTGTCTTTTCATGATTTAAGAGAAATTTAAAATAATAAAAAGAATAATTTTAGTCATTTCAGAAAAAGTGAAAAAGTTGATTAGCGAGAAACTAACTTTTAGCTACTGTTGCCAAATTAAACTTAGTTATTTAATTTACAAGTCTTCAAATTATTTTCATTGTTATTTATTTTATAATTAGGGGGGGGTTTGGTATTTAATTTTCATTAATTTTTTCCAATCAAATGTCATGACATGGCGCTTTTACACTAGTGTCTACTTGGCCAAAAAAAAAAATAAATAATTTTTTTAAAATAATTAAATTTATCTTCTTACATTTTAAATTTTTTTTAAATCTTAAAGAGTGAAAATATCAAATTAACAAAAAAAATTAAAAAAATTAACTACTAAAAAGCTAATCTTTTTTTTTATTTTTTCCTTTTCAACCACAAAATAAACTAGCTTTTCTTCATCCCTAACTTAACATAACTTTTTGTGCTTTCTTTGCCATATAGAAAAAAAAAAAGAAAAAAAAAACTGTTACTGATTGTGATATTTTTTTGAGTCCTGTCCAATCTTCATCTGAGGCTTAGCAATTAAGTTTCTAGTCCACAGTAATCAGCTTGTGAACTTTCCAAGATTCCAAAGTTTTATATATTTTTTTCTTTTTAGTTTCTTTTCTCGTCAATTTGCTCATTGGTGGTCGTTTAAAGCCCTTTATAATTGCTTAGCGTCCGTGGTGGGGGAGCAGGTTGGGCCACTACAGTTGTCTCTCTCTCTCTCTCTCTCTCTCTCTCTTACTATAGTTTTCTCCTTAACGTAGAGGTTGTCTGGCACGCCAAAAAAAAAAATTAATAATAAATAAAATAAAATAAAATAAAAATAAATAAACAAAATAAAAAAATACAACTTTACACCAGAATACAAATAAGTGTCGTATTAATTTTTTGTTGAACGTTTGTTAAAAGTTTGTTAAAAAAAAAAATTATAAAAAACTAAAAAAATTTGATAAAAATTAAAAAAATTGACAAAAGTTAAAAATGTATTTACCGAAGAAAGTTAATAAAATAGATTAATAAAAATTAGTCTTTTTTGGGGTAAAAATTGATGAGTCCTAAATACCTTATTTATTTTTGTAATCTTGCATGTACGAATAAGTCATAGTTTCGAATTACAACTTAAATTACAGTCTAAAAATTAAAAATAAATTCAAAAAATAAATTTTAGATCAAATTATTTGAATTAATGAGCTAAAATTTTGAAATTTCGAATATATAAATTTTTAATTTGAGTGCAACTAAATTTGGTTTGTATACTAGGTGGAATTAAATTGTAATAAATCTTCATGTATTTAAAATTTAAAATTTTTAAATTCAGTGAAAATGAATTTTTAGTTTAAAAATTCTTTTCTTTTGGATTTTTTTTTAAATTATTCATTGAACCATTTGTTTAATAAAAAAAAGTTAAATGCACTTCACTTTTTAACTTCCCATATTTTATTTTATCTCATAATGAGTAATAAATTTTGAAGTGTACGAAATTAAAAACATATTGTATTTAGCATAACACTGGCTTTATTTTTTTTTTGTCGAAATGTACTTTTAAATAAAGTAAAATTATATAAATAGATGACTACACAAAATAAAAAAATAGTGAATATATGAGTAGTGATATTTGCATTTCTATTAACTTCAATTAATAAAGAAATGCATTTATCATTTTTCTAAATGTATATTAGAAATAAGTTTGTTCTCAAATATTCATTTATATTTAAATGTGGTTGTAATATTTGTAATTAAAGAAAGTAAACATTTAATTTTCAAGTGAATGGGGGAAAAATGTAAAAAAAAAAAAATAAATAAATATTATAAGTTGAAATTAGTCTAATCATTTATTTTTTATGATTATCTCACGCGTAGAAAGAGTTTATTAGAAAAAGAAAATCCAAGTGATTGTAGCATTGTTAAAAAAAATATATACTAGGATAAATTAAGGGTTGATTGGTAGAACAAAAAAATATCAAAAGTTATTAAAAGTTACAAAAAGTTATTAATTTTTTTCGATCAAATTTTATCACATATCACTTTTACATTCTATCTTTATATTTTTATTTTATTTTTTTGTCAACCAAACACTCTACGTTAAGATGCAATAAATATAAGTATTTATAAATATAAAGTGCATTTAAAGTGATAAGAAATAAAATAAAATGAAATAAGTTATAAATTCATAACTTATATAATGTGATAATAAATAAATAATTTTTAAATTATTTAACATTTTTTATTTTTTAAAAATTTTTTTACCGTTTTAAACGGAGCGGCAATTTATCGATCATGTCAAAAACATCAGCGCAATTTAAGGTTATCGGATCCCAATGTTTATAGGATTATCAGCTATTTCGACGTGGGCTATACACGCCAGCAAAACATTTTGGGGTTGTTTAGAATAAGAAAAAGTGAGATAAATTGAGATAAATTGTAGTTTGGGGAAAGTTCGTAATACGTACAGTGAGAGAAAAAGTTGATGTGATATAAAATTAACAGAGATTTATAGAATTTTTTAGAAATTTTCAGCAAACAATAGCAAACCAAACGACCCCTTTATATCTATACTTTCCTTTTGGTGTTTAAAAAGTTTTTAAAATAAATTTTTAAAAATAAAAAATATTTTAATTTCTTTCCTACGTCATTTTTACATCATTTGATTTATTTTTCTATTTTTTATTTTCAATTTTTATTTTTTATTTTCTATTTTAAATTTATTTTTCATTTTGTACTTTTGAAAATAAGGAAAATAGTTCAAAATTCATTTGGTTACTTGTGTTTTCAAAATTTGTTTTCGAAAACTGAAAATGAGTTTACACATGAAATAAAAAATGATAAAAAATCGTTTTGAGAATTTTTAACAAAAAATAAAGAAAATTTCAAAATAAAAAAAAAACAAAGTATTTACTATTTCCTCGTCTTGAAATTTTTAACACATAAAATAAAAACAGAAAATATAAAATACAAAAGTAAATCAAATACCACCTAAATTTTTTTTTTTTTCTCGAAACTTCGAACACTCCAACGTGTACAAAAGTAACGTTACACGCTAACCTCCGTTCCAAAAATCATCAAAAATCTCTAAAAAAAAAAAATAAATAAATAATCAACTTCTACAAATTTTGCACAAACGACGAAACAACGAATTTTAATTTCTGCAACACCAATCGCAAATATTCTGCGATTCAGGGAATCTTTCTTTTTTCTTTTTCCAATTTCTCGTCAACTTATCGTATTATCGTCGGTACGTCCCTAGTCTAGTCGTCTCCCTACCTCTCTCTCTCTCTCTCTCTCTCTCTCTGTGGAGTCTATAACGCACTACTATAAGATGAGGTAATAGTAGTACATGGGTCTGCGTCCAGTTTACGTTTAGTCCACTCCGAGGAGCTTTGCGTGATAATAGAAGCATTTGAAGTCTGTTCTTTGGTGAGTTTATTCCTCTTCCTTCTCTCTTCACTTGCATTAACTGTGAATCTGTGATCATAATGTTAATTTCTGCCTCCAACAAGCCATGGATGGTTATCAGAGTGTGATCTGCTGCTGATTTTGCTTCTCTAAGGTGTAATATTTCTATGGATCATGGAACCCCTGTAGTATATTTACTCTGATTGATTGCTTTAAAAAAAAAAAAAAAGAAGAGGAGCAAACCAAATTTAACTTTTAATAATATTGACTGATCTGGGCCTCTTTTTTTTGGGGGGGGGGGAGGGGTGAGGGTTTTTAACATGAATGTGTTTTTAAATTAGACATTCTTAACATGATTTTTTTTGTTATTTTTTATTGGCAAACTAACTGGGTAAATCTGTAACTTCTTGGCTGTTTACTTAGAGAATTATACAATTTTCTACTACATTTGATACTGTAAATGCTTAAAAATATGTTAAAGTGACTACTCTACTCTGTACCATTTGTCTGGATTATCGTTATAGCTAAACTTATCCACTTAAGACAAACTGAAGTTCTTATCTTTCGTAATTGTGATCCTGTAATGAAAACCCAAGTCAATAACTTCAGATGCGTGCATAAATTCTACATTTTGATCCTGTAATGAAAACCCAAGTCAATTACTCCAGATGAGTGCCAAAGTTCTGTTTTCTCACCATTTATTTGCTACTTCTTTCCCCCTTTCTAATATTTTGATTAAATCACATGGTTCCTCAACTTGTCAATTTCATGTTAATTATTGGTGAACTATGATTTAATTGCAATTAATCTATGTTAATTACATTTTGTTGGCGTAGAAGATAAACGGATCACATTTTTTTAACCCATTCTTCTGCCTTTCCCATTTTGGGATCTTTGTCTTTTACATCCATTGTGTGGCAATCCAAGGGTTAACCAATATTCTGTTTATTGTTTCTGAAAAGGGTAAAAGAGGGTATGTATCTACACTAAGTCTTGCACAGTTGCACTGTAAGAACATCCAGCCTAGTATTTTAGGAGTGCAAGAACTACTGATTGATAAATTTAAGGTGTTTGGCTTTCATGCGATGTTGAATTGGCTGAAATGAATTGCATTAATTTTCTCTTGATGAGGCTCCCATTGATAACCTCAAATATTGGCCTTCATCATTTTGACTCTTCTAATATTTGCTTCCTGGACAAAACTCAACATCAGATCATCCATGGTGATAAACAGTACGATATAGAAAAATAGCAGTGGAAACATATTGGTGGAAGTTGGGATAATGAGATGGGAAAGTTGTATGCCTCAGCATTTTAATATTTGGCACCAATGAGTGCTAATATAGTAAAACTTCAAATAAATAACTAATATAGATGTTTAAAACCTAGTTTCCTTTTCATAATCCATATCTTTCTCTTGTTAGATGTACATCTAACTTGAGAACATATATATATATATTTTTTTTGGTAATTAACTTGAGAACATATCTTAGGATCTATGTTACATGGACTCGGGTAAGAGTGTCGGATGCGTGAATGTGTCTAGGCGTCGGACCTCCCAAAATTTTAATGTAACATATTAGGATATGGGTCCAAAAATTGGGTAGAATACGTTAACTTGTTGTGAACCTTCAAAAATATAGTATATATTGTGTAATATATTGATATAAAATATAGTTACTCTTTAGAAATGTACTTGGAATTAAATGGAATTTAAAGAAAAAAATGAGTTTCTAATATTCTATTGACAGGAAAGATTATTATTATTATTATTATTATTATTATTATTATTTACCATCAAACGCATACCATTACCACTTTAAGAGGTGTTAGAAATTAGATGATCCAAATGTCCAATTTGGGTATGGGTATCGGACACATGTCTTATACCTTTATCCTTGTCATATCTTGTTATAACTTGCATCTATCACAATACAACATTTTTCGCTCTGGGCTGAGTTCAGTGCAATGTGAGGACTTCCCTAAGGGTCACCTATCCTAGCATTACTCTCACCAAGGTACGCTTGGCTCTGAACTTCTGTGAAATTTGGTGTTTGCGTGACTTTAAAACGCGTTGTACCATAGAGATGTTGAATATAACATATATTACATTTCGCTTCACCCTACCTAATCGATATGGGACACGAGTGTTTTACTACACTTCCGTGTTAATCTACCCAACGGTTTTTTTTACATTCGCCCACATCAATACCAATCCATCAAAGCTCCCACTTCTGACCACACGTCTTGCATGGCACCATACTTTCGATTGGGTTTTGGCTGTAATACTATTCTATGATAGCCCACATTCAACACAGTATAATATTGTTCTCTTTGGATTGAGTTATGTGCATTGTGAGTATTTTCTACAGGTATCCCAACCTGTTACTACTCTGATCTAAGCAGCCTTAACCCTGAAGTTTAAATGGAGTCGATGCCCGCACGTCTTTGAATACATTATACTATGGAGATGTTGAATCTAATATAATATGTATATAAAACTTGACCTCATCCTACCTAGATGATATGGGATAAGAGCGCTTCACTGCGCCTTATTGGTAGCTTGCCCAACATTTCTCTATAGCTGTCCATATCACTGTTAGTCCATCACATATTTGGTGGACATGGGTACATTGGAGGATATAGAAGAGTCCATGTAACAATGGGCAAGATCATCATTTTTTCAGAAACGCATTACTGGATGCATGTTACATTTGGATCTGCTGATTAGGAAAGTTTGGTCTAGAGAACTAATAATTCTGCATTCCAGCACCACTAAGAAAAGTAAAAGATATTTTAGCCCGTCTCTCTCGCACTACTGATTTATGACATAGAAGGAAGAAAAATCTTGTGAATTCGGGACATGGAAAGTGTAGGCAATTTCACTTTTGTTTTTGGGTGTTACTTTTCAATGATGTTACATCTTAGAATTACATCAAATTATTTTTGGTACCTGATATAATTTTGTTCATGAGGTGGCTTTTAGGGTTTGATTTTGTAGTATTACTAGGAAAAAGGGAAAAGAAGGTGAACATGAAGAAGTTGAAAATGATACCGGAGAGGTTGAGTTTCTACCGTTCTTGTTGGTCTTTGATGCATTAAATATGGGGGACTGCATAAAGATGACTTGCAAGTATGTACATGTTTTAAAAGATATTGTTTTAATGTCCAATTGTGCATTGACCTATACTTTCAAGTTAAAGCTTGTTATTTACCCGAGAACTTCAGGTGCTATGTCTAAAAATCAACAAATTATTTGGTTTTTTATTTGCTCCCAATCTTAATTGTCTTTTGATTCTCATGTTTTTGTAAGATAGTGGAAGCTATTCTTTTTTCCTTTTCTTTGTTTTTATTTACAATTTTTGATTTAATAGTATAATAATGAGGCTGTGGTTGAAATCACTCGTTTTAGATGGGTAAGACGATTCAGCTGTATGGCTTTCCACACCTTGTGGCGGCAGAAACAGTTAAGGAGTTCTTAGAGAAATATACAGGGAAGGGAACAATAGATGCCTTGGAGGTTAGGCCACCCAAGAAAGGAGGTTCAAGAGCATGTGCCAAAGTTCAATTCATAAATGTTAGAATTGCTGAGTATGTTATCTCCTTGGCTAGTCGACGCCTATGGTATGGGTCTTCTTATTTGAAGGCTTACTCAATGGACCTTGATATCGTACAAAAGCCAAAGGTCTATGCACATGACATGGAAAGTGTAACTCTGTATTTTGGATGTCAGACCTCAGTTGAGAAGCTCTCGGTGCTCTGGAAACGGGCAAGCATCTCTGTAAAATTTGGTTTTGGATTAAGAAAACTGTACTTCTTCCTTTCCCATCTTTCTGTTGAGTACAAGTTTGAGCTTTCCTACGAGAACATCTGGCAGATTGAACTTCGCCGTCCGCACAGTCAAAGTGCAGAGTTTTTGCTCATTCAGGTCCATTACATTAAATAATTATTATTGGCATGCTATTATTTGTTCTTTCCACTAAACTGATTTTCATTTTTAGTGCATTTGTTTTTGTTGCATAGATTGAATATTTTGCGTGTTTAGGTTGTGTAGCAACTTGTCATTGGGTTGTGTGAAATTAATTATGATTTGCTCATCTGCTGGCAAGTTAAGATGCATCACAATTTAGCATATGTCGTTTATTTTATGAAATTAAGTTTAACAATATCCTTGAAGCAATTTTCCCTAGATTGATAAATTCTCATGACAACAAGTTGGTTGGTTTATTCTTGCTAGTCAGAATAGGCAGGCTCCGGAACAATAATATTTTTTGTTGTTGCATGATCCTTGACTTTGGGAGATCATAACGGATGATGCATGATAAAAATGTTTGAGAGGTGCTTAGGGATATTTTAGAATCTTGAGAGGCAAGACCTTTGTGAATTGTTGTGCTAAGCCCCCGTTTGGTAACATTTTTATTTTTTATTTATATTTTCAAAATTTTGTAAATGGACAATAGAAATATATTTGTTAAATCTGTTATATTTTTTTTCATTTCCAAAAAAATAAAAATTTAAACAGAAAAACGTAAACAAAAAAAGTGTTTTCACTCTATTTTTTTTTCTATTACAAATATTTTGTCAAATTTAACACTTTGTTTATTTTTATTGCATCATACTAAAATGAATTATTTTATTCAAATATTTTATTAAACTAAAATTATTTTTAATAAATAATATAATATAATTAATTAAATTAATATGTAATATATTTTATTAATTTATTTTTAATAATTAAATTAATTAATTAAACTTAAATTTAGTAGTTAATTTAATTAATATTAAATATAGGTTATTAAATTATTTTAATAAATATTATAATTAAAATATCTAAATTATTATGAAATATATTTTATTCAATGATTTTTAATAAATAATATGATTAAATTATAATTAATATATTTTATATTTACCGAATTGAATGATATAATAATTATATTCTATTCGATTGTTTTTAATAAATAATACAGTTAAATTATAATTTAACATATTTATATTTATTGAATTAAATGATTTTTAATAAATAATTTGACTTTATTAATCTAATTAATTAATTAAATTAATATGGAATATATTTTAATAAGTTCAATTAATTTTTTAAAAACTAATAAAATTAAATATTTTATGAAAATAAAAAATTAATAATTGTAAACAAAATTACATTTTCAAACGCAGTTTCAATTTTTATTTCAGAAAAAAATGACAATAGAAAAAAAAAAAAAAGAAAATATGAATAGATAAGTATAAACAGAAAAACGACAGCGTTACTAAACAGTCATTAAGCTTTTGGGTTACTGGACTTGTGACTTAAGATGAGGCTTGATGGGCCTTGTGTGGAAAACCAAACAAGAAGCTTTATGAGCCGTTTGGTAACACTGTTATTTTTCTGTTTACGTTTATATGTTTATGTTTTCTTTTTTTTGTTTTCTGTTATCATTTTCTTTTTTCTGAAATAAAAACTGAAATTGTGTTTGGAAATATAATTTTGTTTACAATTACTAATTTTATATTTTCATAAAATATTTCATTTTATTAGTTTTTTAAAAATTAATTGAATTTAATAAATATATTTTATATTAATTTAATTTAATTATATTATTTATTAAAAACAATTGAATAAAATATAAATGTTATATCAGTTAATCCATTAAATATAAAATATATTAATTATAATTTAATTATATTATTTACTAAAAATAATTGAATAAAATATATTTCATAATAATTTAAATAATTTAATTACAATATTTATTAAAAATAATTAATAAAATATAATTCATATTAAATAAATTAAATTAATTTAATTTAATTTAATTATGATATTTTTTAAAAATATATTTAATATTATTTAAATTAGTTATTTTAAATTAATTATTAAATTAAATTAAATAATTTAATTATAATATACATTTAAAATAATTTGGTAAAATATATTCATATTAATTAAATTATTTATTAAATTAAATAATATATTTTATTTTATTATTTATTAGAAATAATTTAATAATATATATTTCTTATTAATTAAATTAACTAATTTAATTTAATTATTTATTAGAAATAAATTAATAATAGATATTACATATTAATTTAATTATATTTTTTATTAAAAATAATTTTAGTTTAATAAAATATTTAAATAAAATTATTTATTTTAATATGATGTAACAAAAATGGATAAAGTATTAGAATTGGTAAAATATTTGTAACAGAAAAAAAACAGAGTGAAAACACATTTTTTCTGTTTACATTTTTCTATTTAAGTTTTCATTTTTTTGGAAACAAAAAAACATAAATAGATTTAACAAACATGTTTTTGTTGCCAATTTACAAAATTTTAAAAATATAAACAGAAAACAAAAACGTTATCAAACGGAGCCTTAGAAAGTCATTTTGAAAGTTTGGTGGATCTGAATTGACGGGTCTCGTTTTTTGTGACACAATTTACTTTTCACGGTTCACCCACTCTATGAACTTGTATGTCTACTTTTTAAGTTTTTTGTGGTATTTTTTGTTTGCTTGAAAACAAATTAAAAAAAAAAAAGGAACTTGAATAAAACGTTGAGAGGAAACAAAAAAAATAAAAAGACATTTCTGGTGTCTTATTGACTAGCTATAACCACTACTCACTCCCCAAGAGTCTGTTAGGAATATGAGTTACAATTAGTTAGGAGTAGTTTGCACTCCATTGCCATGAATGATATGACCCAAATACTCAATCTGCTTTTGTGCGAAGGAGCATTTTGATTTCTTAACAAAAAGTTGATTATCCTTGAGGACTTATAAGGCTATTGTAAGGTGTTCTAAATGGGTTTTGAAAGTGGGTCTATACACTAGAATGTCATCAAAGAATACTAGTATGAATTTGCTCAAATACGGCTTGAATATATTATTCATCAAGGCTTGAAAAGTTGCTGGTGCATTGGTAAGACCAAAAGGCATGACTCTAAATTCATATAGACCTTGATGTGTTTTAAAGGCTGTTTTGTGGGTGTCTTCTGGTCTCATCCTAACTTGATGATAACCAGATCTTAGGTCCAATTTGGTGAAGAATTGTGCCCCATGTAACTCATCTAATAGGTCTTCAATTATAGGTATGGGAAATTTGTCTTTAATGGTAATGGAATTGAGTTGCCTGAAGTCAATACAAAATCTCCAAGTTCCATCCTTTTTCTTCACTAACAAAACTGGAGAGGCAAATGGGTTGTGACTGTGTTGAATGACAGATTGTTCTAACATTTCAGCCACCATTTTCTCAATTTCTTTCTTTTGGGATGGGGAGTATCTATAAGGCTTAATGTTGAATGGTTCTGAGTTTGGTTTAAGAGGTATTACATGGTCAAAAATTCTATGTGGAGGTAAAGTATTTGGTTCAGAAAATAAGTCCTCATAGTCTAATAATAGCTTTTGTAAAGAAATCAGTTCAGTTTGACTAACCTTTGGTGTCTTTGTGACTGCCTTATCCTCCTCCATGGTTGTTATTGAAAACAGTTGAGCTATCATGTTATGGATCCCTCTTTTAATCCATGATTGAAGCTTTCTTCCTGAAATCATTTTCAATGCAGCTTCCTCAACACTCCCTCTTAATTGCACTCTTTTTCCTTGCTTGTCAAAAGATACTTCCATTTTCTTCAAATCAAAGACCATTGGGCTATAGTCTTTGATCCAATCAGTGCCCAACACCATGTCACATCCCCCCAATTTCAGCAACCTCAATTCAGCCACAAGCTTATGGCCTTGCAACTTCCAATAAAACCCTTCAGTTTTGGCTGAACTAAACATCTTCTGCCCATTTGCTATAGTGACAGCTAATGGAGTTGCTTCCCTTGTTTTACACTTTAATTCTTTTGCCACTTCTTCATCCAGGAAACTATGAGTACTACCACTGTCTATCAGGATCAATAGGGATCTATTTCCCACAAAACCACTAAACTTCATAGTGCTGTGAGGAAATTATCCATTCATTGCATGAATGGATAATTCAGCATTATCTTGCTCTTCTTCTTCTTCTTCACCTTCCTGATCTTGCTCTCCATCCTCTATTTCTTCAATTTCTTCCTCTGCTTCCATATTCATAAGCTGCTTCTTGCAAATGTGTCCCACAAAATACGTGTCTCCACATTTAAAGCACTGCCCAGGCTGTCGTTTTACTTCCCCCATGTTATTACTTCCTTTTGGGCTAGCAAGAGAGTTTCTTGTAGAATTCTGCATGTTTCTGTTATTAGAAGAGTTGACATAACTCTTGAAATTTCCATTTCCTATTGCCCTGCCTCCATTTCCAGCGTTCCAAGTAAAAGAATTTTTACTCCCATTTTCAAAATTCCAGCTTTTCATGCTTCCAAAAACCCCCATTCCTCCTTTTGCCCACGATCTCTGTTTCTTATACATGGCCTCTAAGGCTAATTCCTGTAATCTTGCTTGTTCAATAGCCTGACTAAGTGTTTTTGGCCGTAACACCTTCACTAATGGTCTGAGTTCCTCATTCAATCCGTTGAGAAAGCTAGAAATGAAATAAGATTCAGTCAGGTTAGGATTCTCACTCACCATTATTGCCTTAAGCTCTTCGAACTTAGATTGATATTCTTCTGCAGCCCCATTTTGATTCAATTTATTGAACTCCTCCACCACACCTTTCATACATTTTTCTCCAAACCTTTCACATAATGCTTCCACAAATTCCTTCCAAATTAACTCATTTCTATTAACTATCCACCCTTGATACCATACATCCACCTTATCTTCCAAGAAAATTGAAGCAATTTCTACTTTCTGATGTTTAGGAGTTTGGCAGATTAAGAAGTACTTTTGGCACCTCCTTATCCATCCTCTAGGATTAGTGCCATCAAAATAATGCATCTCCCATTTAGGAGTTATAGCTTGTGGGCCTCCGTTCTGAATTCCCACCATCCTAGACTGCACTTCTCTATCTTTTCTATACCCACAATAACTAGCCTCTGCACTTTCCACTTCAATGTAGGGATTATACAGTAATCCTTTACCCCTTAGAGTAGCAGCCATTTGATTCTCCATGACTTCTTTTTTCTTTTCTCGTAATCTCTTTTTCTTTTCCTGTTTTCTCCTTTTACATCTCATCCAACCTTTGTTGATTTTCAAGAATTTTGTCTAACACCTCAAGTTTTGTTAAGTGAGCATCAATCTTACCTAACTGAGTTTCCACATGCACCATTCTTTGATCCATAGCTCCCAATTTCTGATCTTGAGACTCAATCCGGGACTGTAGTGTATTCATTTGCTGTTCCAGTAGTTTCAATCTTGTTCCTTCTGCCATTTCTTGATTGTATGTGCCTTGGAATTCCCAAAGGATTCAAGAGATCCAGATATCTTATGAATTCTACTGAGTGTTAGAAGGTGTTTGGTTGTTGAGAAAATTTGAGAAATTGTGAGAAAAGCCCTAGGAATGACTGCTTTGATACCAAATCTGTTAGGAACATAGAATTTGAGATGAGAAATTTAGGGTTTGTAGGAGAATTTAGGATGAGAACGAGAGAGACAGAGAGAGTAAGGGAGAGACAGATAGAGAGAGATGAGAGAAAGAGAGAAAATTCTGGAGGAGAGCAGATTTATTTCTTAGCATTTTCCAAAATATCCTGTTACAAGTCTTGTGTAGGCTATTTATGATTACAGCTACTGTTGTAGTTGTTAAGTGGTTATAACAAATTCTCCTTCCATTTATAACAACCTCTTAACAACTTGTAACAACCTCCTAACCAACTGTAAATGCTCCTAACTAATTGTAACTCATATTCCTAATAGAGTCCTCTTGGGTCTGTTCTGATTATTTGTTCTCGCTTTGCATTGCTGTTGGCGCCTTGAGTTGAGAGGGCAATGTGCAGACCAAAGACGCTAGGAAAAAGAAAGGGGGGGAAAAAACTAATAGCTTAAACATGTTCTAAAACATGCTAACTTAATATATGAAAGATTTAGCACAAGGATGAAGGCGATTGAGCTTCTAAGGACTTGAGCATCATATTAGGAGCAGCTGACTTAAATATTACCTAAACTTTTTATTATATTGGTTTGGTGATTGAGTGGGCTCTACTAATAAGCCCAAAAACACATACGATGAGGGACTTCCACCTTAAAATTTAGGTGTTAAGATAAAGAAAGTTTATCTCTCATATAGGATAAATAACTTTTTCCATGGGCCAATGTGAAGCAACTTTTGACAACCCCCTTCATGTTGGCTCGCATAGACATTGGCACAGTTTGGATTGTGGTAAGGCCTAGTAGAGAACCCACTCTGTTACCATGTTAAGAAGTCCAACAATACATAAGAGGAGGAGTCTCAACCTTAAAATTCAGGTATTAAGGTGAGGAATGTTTATCTCTTATATGAGAAAAATAACCTTTCTCATATATCAATGTGGGACAACTTTTGACGAACTCAACCATGATGGTAAAAGTTTAGTGACAAGTTTCATGTATGGACCATCATACTTTTTTTTACCCCACAACCTTTTACTTAGAATACTCATCTGGTAATGATAAAAAATGAATCCTTATCTAGTAATGAGGAGATATTGAGGAAAGTAAGACACTAGGGTGGCACTACGCCACAGTATTGAGAGTGTGCTTATAACATTCTCAACCATTTCATTTTACCAAGTTTAATTTTAGCTAAGATTAGTTCAACATTTGTATGTTTTGACGCAACGACAAGATGTTATTTGTAACAAGTAGTTTTGTTGGTTTTAATTTGTAACATTTTTTAAATGATTCCTTTATTTCCATGTCTTCCAAAGTTGACCAAACAAGGGGTCCAATTAAGTCAAACTATACCCAAAAGCAAGAGAAACCTCATCCCTCTCTTTCTGTTTCCATTTTTTTTTCAACCCCCCATGCTCCAACAATTCACGTATGGATATTATTGGTGCAGATCTAATGTAGTCTTCTTTGAAGTATTTCCTCTTTTGAACCATTTTTTTCTATTCTTTTTCAAATTTGATTAATGTTGGTTTAGAGGGTACTTCGCAACTCATCATGGAGCAGGAAATCCCAAAATTCCTCCATTGAACTTGGTAAAATGAAATGGTTTAACTGAAAAAGGAAATCATTAGGAATACACATTTTTAAACCGAAAGTTTTGATTTCTAGCAGACGTTGGCCGATGTCTATTGGGTGTAAATTTGAGCCTTATTGGGTAATAGTTTTATTAGAAGATATTAGTATTATTAGAGAATATTCGTATTATTGTGTTTTCCTTTCTTGTGTTGACAGCCATAATTGGCTCTATTACCTTTTCCCTAAACTTATTTCCTTTTTATGATTGTAACCTTCAATTATAAATAAGAATGCTTGGAGAGGGGAGATATATACTCCTCAATTCTTGTTTTTGATATCCTAACATGGTATCAGAGCAGGAATAATAAAAAAAAAAAAGAGATACAGAGAGAGAGAGAGAGAGAGAGAATAGGCAGATCCGACTTCTGCTTACCGTCGGCGATCTCTCCGGCGACCAATGTCACCGGCGACAGTCTCTGGAAGCTCGCCAGCGACCAACAACCAAACCCTAGGAGGCACGTTGTCGGACAAAGCCGCAGTTGTCTTCACGCGCCACCTTTGTTAGTGCGTCATCCCTCACGTGCCAAGGAATCTTCGGCGCATGTAGGCGTGTGACCCATCGGCCGACTGCCGGCTTCTTCGACGGAGGTCGCATGGCCTAAGCGACTTCTCCCTTGCTTGCTCGTTTGGTATTGGCTTCATCTGATGACTCTGGTTCCTTCGATGGGTTGCTGTTCTTCGCTGCGTTGCTGACTACTCTACTATGTTGCTTCCGTTGCTGGTTTTCTTTAATTGGGAGATGCTGATTGCTTGCCCTTATTGATTGGATTGTTCCTTTGCTAGTTTGGTTTGTTCTCTTGCTGGTTTGATTTGTTCCTTTGCTGGTTTGGATTGTTCCTTTACTTGGATTGTTCCCTTGCTGGTTTGATTTGTTCCTTTGCTGGTTTGGATTGTTCCCTTACTTGGATTGTTCCCTTGCTGGTTTGGTTTGTTCCTCTGCTGGTTTAGTTTGTTCTTTTGCTGGTTTGGTCTGATACTTTGCTGGTTTCATCTATTTGTTAATCGTGGGTCTTTGCTGGTTCCCATTAATTGGTGGGTGTTGATTCTTGGTTCTAAGCACTTTTTTTTTAAAGACCCTGGTGCTATTATGGCAAAATCAGAGGACCAAACCTTCAGTCAAACTGTTTTTCTCAAGGCTGATGACGTTCATCGCTCTATTACACCCAAGAAATTAAATGGGGACAATTATTTGGGTTGGGCACATGCTGTTAAAACCTTCCTCCGAGGTAAGAACAAACTAAAATACATTACTGATGACGCACCTCTCTCAACTGATCCTACATACAATGTTTGGATGAGTGAAGATGCAATCGTAATGGGCCTTCTGTGGCATAGTTTAGAGGACTCAGTCGCTACCACAGTTGAATTTTGTGATTCTTCTAAATGGATATGGGAGTGTCCTGCTGAATCCTATTCTCAAAAGAGCAATGTTTCTTGGGTTTATTAGTTATACGCGCAAATGTTCTCAGCCAAACAAGGTGACAGATCTCTATCTGAATATTATAGTCATTTAAAAAGTTTATGGATATCGTCCCTTTAGTACAGACTTACTACAGCAGAAGAAATATTGGGAAGAGTTTATGATAGCTAACTTTTTATCTGGCCTAAATCCTGCCCTTCGAGGATTTAAGGATCAAATTTTAGCAAGTGAGACATTGCCCGCTGCAGCTAGTGCTTACTCTCGTATCCAGCGATCTTCATTGGGTAATCATTCCTCCACCCCTGATAATACAACTTTACGTATAGATTCTTCTGCTCTGGTCAGCCGTGGGGGTTCTTCTCGTGGCTCCCGTGGTGGACGGCACCCACGTGGTGGTTCTAGAGGTGGAGGACGATCATCTGGCAATAAAAGTGACCGCAAGTGTACTTTTTGTAGAGGAACAAATCATACAGAACCTTATTGTTGGAAGAAGTATGGGAAACCAGAGCAGGCACATCATGTTAATGATCATGGTTCTACACAGTCCTCAGTGCCTCCAACTAGTTCTCCCGCATCTAATTCACAAGAGACATACACTCTTAAGTTCATCTCAGCTCCAAGAGCTCATCCAGTCATTACGTGTTTCTACGCCCTCTACCTCCACTGTCACTATGGCAAACTCAAGTAATCCTGCTCTTGTGGCCTCTACTTCTCCATCCTGGATTGTTGATTCAGGAGCCAATTCACATATGTCTGGTAATTCCTCCTTATTCTCTGATCTTCGTTCTCTTAATCATAATATAGTATTAGCTGATGGATCATCTCGTCCTGTGTCTGGTAAAGGGACTCTGCATGCCTCTTCATCACTTCATTTAGAGTCTAGTCTTTATGTTCCTCAATTTCCTTTTAATTTACTCTCTGTAAGTCAATTGACTAGATTATTAAATTGTTCAATATAGAAGGTGTGAAAGTATGGAGATTGTCAGGAGTAGGAGAGGTAGAGGAAGACCCAAGAGAAGCTGGAAAGAAACCATTAAACATGACCTAACTTACCTAGATTTATCGGAGGACATGCCCCTAAACAGATCAAATTGGCGTCGACAAATGCATATAGCCGACCCCACCTAGTGGGAAAAGGCTTGGTTTGGTTTGGTTATTAAATTGTTCAATAACTTTTTTTGCAAATTCCTGTATCTTTCAGGATCTTAAGACGAAGAAGACGATTGGTTTGGGGTATGAGAAGGATGGACTTTACTATCTCGATTGTGATCCCTCTCCAACTCATTCACTTTCTACTGCTCTCCGCACTTCGGTCTCTCCCATTCAGTGGCATCGTCGTCTCGGTCACCCGTCTTTGGCAAGATTAAAACTTATTGTGCCAAATTTGAGTCCTGTGTCTAGTTTAGATTGTGAGGCTTGTCAATTTGGCAAACATCACCGTAGTACCTTTTCTAGTCGTAGTAGTAGTCGTGAGTCTGAGTCATTTATGGTCATTCATACTGATGTTTGGGGACCTTCCCGAGTTAAGAGTATCAATGGATTCTTTTATTTTGTCCTTTTTATTAATGATTTTTCTCGTATGACTTGGCTTTTTTTAATGAAACAAAGAATTGATTTACCTTCTATCATTTCTCGATTTTATAATGAAATTTTCACTCAGTTTGATAAGAAAATCAAAATCTTTAGATCTGATAATGCCTTAGAATATGTTCAATCTACTGTTGATCAATTTTGTCTTGAGAAGGGAATTATTCATCAAACCACTTGCCCTCACACTTCTCAACAAAACGGTGTTGCCAAGCGTAAACACCGACATATATTAGATGTTGCTCGCACCTTAATGTTTCAGATGAATGTTCCTAAAAGTTTTTGGGCAGATGCTGTTCTTATTGCCAGTTATCTTATTAACAGAGTTCCTACACTTGTCCTGTTTAACCAATCTCCCTTTTCTGTCCTCTATCCTGACCGGTCACCCTTTTCTCTTCCTCCACGTGTTGCCTTCGTCCATGTCCTTGATCCTGGACTTGATAAACTATCCCCTCGTTCCCGTAAGTGTCTTTTTTTAGGGTATTCTCGCACACAAAAAGGGTATCGCTGCTCTCATCCTGACTCTCGTCGTTATTTTGTTAGTGCCAATGTCACCTTCTTTGAATCTATAGCTTTCTTCTCTCCTGATGGTGATACTCTGTCCTCTGACCTTCTTTCTAGTAAGGGGGCGTCGTCTCCTAATCTTCCTGCTCCCATCTCTTCTGTATATGTCCCTTTGCCGCCACAATCATTCCTTGATCCCACCACTACACCTACCCAAGCTCCACAGGAGACTTCCCCTGCTACTCTTGTTCTTCCCCCTATTCCTCCTCTACCAAAGGTGTATCAGCACAACCATGATAGGAGGGTGATCTTTCCTTCTCCGACTGAGTCTTCCTCTTCGTCTGCGGATCCTGGCCCCTCGTCTGATCTGCCCATTACATTACGAAAAGGTATACATACTTGCACTCAACATCCTCTTGCTAATTATGTGTCATATCATCGTATTTCTTCGTCTCTTTTCTTGTTTGCATGTGCCTTGTCGTCTGTGTCTGGTCCATCATCTTATATGCAGGCTTTATCCATTCCGGGATGGATACATGCTATGGATGAAGAGATGAATGCTCTCCATATGAATCAGACATGGGAACCCACTTCTCTTCCTCCTGGTAAACAGACTGTTGGTTATCGTTGGGTTTACACTGTTAAATATCTTTCTGATGGGTCTGTTGAACGTCTTAAGGCTCGATTAGTGACCAAAGGATATACTCAAACCTATGGTGTGGACTATACTGAGACCTTTTCTCCTGTGGCTCGCCTGAATTCTGTTCGCATTCTCCTTGCGGTGGCAGTTAGTCGTCGTTGGCCTTTGCATCAGCTTGATCTTAAAAATGCCTTCCTTCATGGTAAGTTGCAAGAAGAGGTCTATATGGATCAGCCACCTGATTATTCTACTCTAGGCAGTGAGCATTTGGTTTGTCGATTACGATGTTCTCTTTATGGGTTGAAACAATCTCCTCGAGTATGGTTTGACCGTTTTAGCTCTACTCTTATTGAAGTTGGCTTCTCCCGTTCTTCTGCTGATCATTCTGTTTTTAGTCGTCATACTTCTTCTGGCACTATCATTGTGATCGTGTATGTTGATGATATTATTCTCTCTGGTGATGATACTTCTGGTATTGTGGCCTTAAAACAACATCTAGCTACTCAGTTTCATACGAAGGATCTTGGAGGACTTCAGTATTTTTTGGGTCTTGAAATTGCTCGTTTGGCTCAAGGCATCTCTATTTGTCAATGCAAGTATGTTTTGGTTTTACTCTCTGAGACTGGTCTATTAGGTGCTCCTCCTGCCGAAACTCCTATGGATCCCTCTACTAAATTGGATACTACTTCTGGTGAACCTTTTTTCTGATGTCAGCCGTTATCGTCATTTGGTGGGCAAGCTTATTTACCTTACAGTCACTCGTCCTGATATCACTTATGCTGTGGGGGTTGTTAGTCAATTTATGCATGCTCTTGGTACTTCTCACTTTGAAGCTGTTTGTCGTATCTTGCGGTACTTGAAACAGTCCCCTAGTCGTGGCCTTCTTTATCGCCCATCTTCCTCACTCACTGTCACTGGCTATAGTGATGCCGATTGAGCTGAGAGTCGTACTGATCGTCGTTCAACATCTGGTTATTGTACCTTTGTTGGGGATAATTTAGTGACTTGGCGTAGTAAGAAGCAGCATGTTGTTGCTCGTTCGAGTGCAGAAGCTGAGTATCGTGCTATGGCCCATACTGCATCTGAGATGCTTTGGGTCCGCTCTCTTTTGTGTGACTTTGGGATTGATGTTCCTTTACCTATGCCTATGCACTCTGATAATCAGGCTGCCATCTTCATTGCAAACAATCCCGTGTTTCATGAGCGCACTAAGCATATCGAATTGATTGTCACTTCATTCGTGATTTATTGCTACGCGGACAACTGAGTACTCTTTTTGTTCGCTCGTCGTCTCAACTTGCTGATCTTCTTACTAAGCCACTACCTCGTTCTGCCTTTCAAATATTGTCTTCCAAGCTAAGCATTTTTTACATGTATGCTCCAGCTTGAGGGGGCGTATTAGAAAATATTAGTATTATTAGAGAATATTCGTATTATTGTGTTTTCCTTTCTTGTGTTGACAGCCATAATTGGCTCTATTACCTTTTCCCTAAACTTATTTCCTTTTTATGATTGTAACCTGCAATTATAAATAAGAATGCTTGGAGAGGGGAAATATATATTCCTCAATTCTTGTTTTTGATATCCTAACAAGTTTGAGGGTGTGTATTCATGCTGTTTGCAAGCTAGCTTGTTAACATTTAGAAAATAGGAGGAAAAAAAGTTTCCCCCCCCCCCCCCCGCCCCCGGGGGGGGGGGGGGGGAGAGTTAGTTTGAGTTACGTATTTTCTTTCCCTTTCTTTTTCCACTTTTGGAAGGTGTATTTCCAATGGGAATTATATGGACAACATAATTGCTTGTTACACTAATATTATTTTCTGAATCTTCAATTGCCACCGCTGGTTTCTGTGTACTTGGTTCTTATGTCAGAATCTTCTCCCCATTTCTAGTCCAAAAAACCAAAAATTTTACCCAAAATTATAGTTTTTGTTCCATTGGCTAACTATTCACTCCTTGATAGAAATCCTTTAGAGTTTAATGCTTCTATCTATTCATTCTAAGGTCCTCTTTAAGGTTTGATTGGTTAAACACTAATTATAGGGTATTGTTTTCTTGAACATGAAAGGTTATTTTCAAACAGAAGTTTCAACTTAAGATACCATTAAATGTCTTCCGTTATTAGTATTATATGTATGAGAAGATTCCTTCAAATATAGATATCGTGAATCACTGGCATCTATCTTGTATTTTTCCAACCCCTGCTGGACAAGTATATCTGTTAACAAAGGTTCACTTTTTAAGAAATTTCAACCAAATGTGAAATTAATACATTGTTTTAACTCTGCATACAAGGAAAAAGCAATATGGTTAGCTTCATTGCCTTGAAGATTGGGCTCGCTCAATTCTTGCCGTTTCTATTGGAAGGGCATGTTATTCTATGTTGTTTTTAGCATCATTATTGTTATTACTATTATTGGACAGTTGCTCACTTGTTTTTCTCCTTGTTCGTTAAAATTAAGGCTGGTAGCTAACATTTTTCTTTTCTATTTCGAACTCCCTTGTTGATTGGCAGTTGCTAGGTGCTCCACGGATCTATGAGAAACATGAAGAATCTGTTCTCAACTTTTTTAGGGAAACTCCTGACGATCAATGGGTCAGGACTACTGATTTCACTCCATTATGCTGCATTGGCCACTCTTCTGCTTTGTGTTTGGAGCTTCCATATAGTGTTCAACTTCCAAACTTCAGCGAGTACTTTGCTTATTATAAAGAAGATGGAAGATCATTAATTTTGGAGAGTGGTTCCACTTTTTCACATAATTTAAATCTAGTGCCTATTGTGGGTCCTCCCCGAGGAACTAAATTGCCTTATGGCATAATATTTAAGATATGTCTTTTGGTTCAACAAGGGTGTCTTCCAGGACCAGCACTTGATATAAATTTTTTTCGGATGGTTGATCCCCAGAGAAAAGATATTGCATGGATTGAATATGCACTAGAGGAACTGTATCATATGAAAGAATGCTGCTATGAACCTGTGGAATGGCTTGAGAAGCGATACTGGAAGTACCTCAAGTCAAGGCGACTTCCTAAAAGTCATGCCATTACTTTGGATAATGGATTGGTATATGTGCGGAGGGTGCAAATAACCCCATGCAAAGTGTATTTTTGTGGTCCGGAGGTTAATATGTCTAATCGGGTATTGCGCCATTATAGTGAAGATATTGATAATTTTCTGCGAGTTTCTTTTGTTGATGAGGAATTGGAGAAAATGTATTCCACAGATTTATCTCCTCGCGTAACTTCTTTAAATGGTGAAAGAAGAACTAAAATTTATAAGAGGATATTGTCAACACTTAGAGATGGCATTGTTATTGATGAAAAGAAATTTGAATTTCTTGCCTTTTCCTCAAGTCAGTTGCGAGATAATTCTACATGGATGTTTGCTTCAAGACCAGAGCTGACTGCTGCCGATATAAGAAAGTGGATGGGTGATTTTGCTCAGATCAGAAATGTGGCAAAATATGCTGCCAGACTTGGTCAATCTTTCAGTTCCTCCACAGAGACTTTGAGCGTTGGTAGGGATGAATTTGAAATTATTCCTGATGTAGAGATTGTACGTGGTGGAACCAAATATGTTTTCTCTGATGGAATTGGGAAAATATCTGCCAACTTTGCTCGGAGAGTGGCCATAAAATGTGGCCTTAATACAACTCCATCCGCCTTTCAGATTCGATACGGTGGATACAAAGGAGTTGTAGCCGTTGATCCAATGTCATCAATGAAAATGTCTTTAAGGAAAAGTATGTCAAAATATGAATCAGAGAACATAAAATTAGATGTTTTGGCATGGAGCAAGTATCAACCTTGTTTCTTGAATCGCCAGTTGATCAATCTTTTATCTACTCTTGGGGTTAGGGATCATATCTTTGAAAAGAAGCAAAGAGAAGCAGTAGATCAACTGAATACCATCTTAACAGATCCGTTAAGGGCACAGGATGCACTGGAATTGATGTCCCCAGGAGAGAACACCAACATCCTCAAGGAATTGCTTTTGTGTGGCTATAAGCCTGATGCTGAACCATTCCTCTCAATGATGCTTCAAACATTTAGAGCAGCAAAGTTGCTGGAATTGCGGACTAAAACAAGGATATTTGTTCCTAGAGGCAGATCAATGATGGGTTGTCTAGATGAAACCAGAACGCTGGAATATGGGCAGGTATTCGTGCAATTTTCTGGTGCTGGTCATAGGCCATTTTGCGATAATTCCCTCCATATGACCAGTGACAGTGGCTTGGACCAACGTAAATTTATTGTTGAAGGGGAGGTAGTTGTTGCTAAGAACCCATGCTTACACCCTGGTGATGTTCGTGTCTTAAGGGCTGTTAACGTACCAGCTTTGCACCATATGGTAGATTGTGTTGTTTTTCCCCAGAAAGGAATGAGGTAACAGGGGCACCATAATCTTCTTGTTGAAAGTGCTTAAACTTAATCACCAAATTGTAGGACAGTGTTGTGAAAAGTTGCATTCCAGTTTCTTTTTCATGTTGATTGAGGTTGATATTTTGAACCAAATTTCATATAATCTTACATAGCCCGCAAAACTCAAGTTTGCAAGTGTTTGATATTTATACCAAAATCTATATTTGTAGTTTTATTTGTACTTATTGCTTTTGATTAGTTGGAACATTTTACTCCTTTTATTATATTTTTATAAATTGGATACTTGAAAATGGAGAGATCTCTGAGCCCTCCAAATTTTCTGCCTCTTCTCTGTCTCCTCTTGTACACCTTTTTCCTTGTTATTTGTTCTTGTTCCCATCATTAAAGGACTCAAAAACCTTGTTAATATGCTTTTGGTTTTATATGCAACTAAAATCATAATAAAATTTGTATAAAAGGGTCGACCTGAACATTCTTGAGGGGTTAGTTAACAAACTGTTGACGAAATGTTTTATTTATTTATTTGTTTTTTCCCTTTCTTTCTTACCTAATATATTGCAGAAAAGTAATTTGACCTATTTTATGCTAGTAATGAAATAAAATTTGAATGTTTATTCTCGAAATACGCACATACTAATATATATATCTAAGGCTCCGTTTTATTCCAATGCAAATATTTTTGAAAACTACTTTTACTCATGTTTCGGGAAAATATTTTTAAAAAACATGAGTAAATGTGTTTTCCAAAAAATATTTTATCTTGAAACTAATGGAGCCTAATTATTGTACAAATTGAAAGTACAACACTGGATTATGATTTTAGCCAAATGTATGATTTCAACAGATTATGATTTTAGCCAAATGTAAGATTTTAACCAAGCTTCACTGTTCTATATAAATGACACCAGGTTACAATGTTAATGGAATGTAATTTTCAACCGACTATTAAATGATGAGTCTATAAAAGTCTAGGCTGAAACTTGGTTTTGCAACAAGTACCTAAATTGGTTTTCCACCTTGTTTTTTTTCTTCAGTAGTCTCTACCCTCACTGCATACCGTGAATTGATTTAAATCTACTTTCTTGGAAAAGATTTACTTAGCACTTTTGGTCCCTTGATTTGATCTTCCCTCATTAAAGAGGGGTCAATTATACAAATTTAAAAGAACTTGAATTATGGTCAATTATACAAATTTAAAAGAATTTGAATTATATAAAGGCTAGATTTTTTCTAGATTTTTATTGGGGTTGCATAACCTACTCACTGTATAGCTATGCCCATGTTTATCCATTCTTTCAGATGCACTCACTTTTGCCCCATACATCTTTATATCTCTTTATTACATGATATAGTATCTAGTTTTTCAAGTTTAAATTATTAATCATAGTAAGATTTGTTAATAGGTGATTTCATGTGCCATATGATCTCAATCACACATATGATACGAAAGGGGATTCACAGAAGCGGGCATTGACAGCCTTGTAACAATGTCATGGAACTTATGATACATAACAGCCCTTGTCACCTCATGTTGACTAGATTTTGTTAATAGAGTAGCTTATGAATTGATATTATGAAAAATATATTGATGACAGACGAAATGTAGACATATGACTAAAGGGTACTTAAAAAGTAAAACATATGACTGGAGGGTAGAGTTATATGAAGCATGTGTATTGCATGACGGAGACTTTCTATCACTACACTCATTGATGCAGACGCGTGTATATTGCATGTGCCATTTCATTCTAAGTGATTCAAGATCATGTGGCTACTAGTTGATATGCACGGCATTGCATGTAGGCTATGCCTGTAGCATCATCCAAAATTGTTAACATTACTCGCATCATTACGTGAGCGATGAGATGTAATTACTTTATCGACCAAATACCTGGTAGTATTTCTAGTTTAAGTTACTTAAGCTCTTCTATGCATTTCTAACTGAAGAAGTCCTAGCTGGTTTTTAGTTACGTTAATGGATGATAGCATTAAGTTTGACTAGAATTTTTTTTTTTTTTTCAATCTCCTGTAACTACATCAAATAGGTTTTACCCATCTTTCTTCTTTGTTAAATCTGCAACTAACTTTAGTTACTCTGGTAACAGACCTCATCCAAATGAATGTTCCGGGAGTGATTTAGATGGTGATATTTACTTTGTCTGCTGGGACTCTGATCTAATTCCACCAAAGCAAATACCACCCATGGATTATACCCCAGCTCCAACTATGGTGTTGGATCATGATGTTACAATTGAGGTATGACTTCTTTGTTTGTTTATATCTTCAAGTACTTGTACAAATATATACCTGTGATTTCAAATAGTAAAATAATTCAGCTACAAGAACCAATGTGTAGTGGTTGCATGCTCAGTACTACATCTTGATGCAGTTTCTGAACGTCTTTTCTTCTTGTCATGGAATTTGTATTCCCTAGCTTCCATCAAGAATTGTGATCCTCATTTTTTTTTTCCACAAAATATTTTTTGAGATGTCCTTGGTTTTCAGGTTTCTGTATTCTTATCTCCAGCTTTCAGGTTTCTTTATTTTTGTCTCCATTTTTTTCCGGCAAGGCACGCATTTAGAATGTGAAATGACATGGTTTTTGAGCAAAATTAGTTCTTGAGAAGTGATGTGATAGTAAATAGCGAGGTCATCCAGAAAATTAGTCAACTTTGAATTGATTAAAATTTAGACCATTTAGATGGCGTGCACCCAAGTACGTTGGCGAAAATTTAACGGATGAGTGGTATTTAAGTCCCATCTTGGTCACTTCAATAGGCTTATGCAAACTTGTGGCTTAATACTTCCTAGCTGGAGGAGACTACTGTAGGAAAGAAAATAAATAAATAGAAAAGAATGAAAGTACTGGATGGCACAGAATAGTTGTAGAGATAAAATGTGCAGCCAATTAGGTCCATCTACTAAGTCAAAGAGATGTTAAATTGGTGCAAGTAGCAGTCCGATCCTGCAGAAATTGTAAACAAAAGGTTCATGTTTCTTGTCAATTCATCTACTGGACATGGTTTGGTTTAATGCCGAAGCTGGGGCTGTCAGGCATGGGAATGTTGGTTCAAGTTCGAGGATGAACACTTTGTGGAATAATGATAAAAAGTTATGCTTTGTGATGCAATCAATTTGAAGTGAGACCAACAAGAAAATGACAAATATTCTGTATTTATGTGATTATTCTTGTTATGTGTCTTTGATTCAGTTTGAGAGTTTTTCATTTTATCACAACTTTTAGAGGCCAAATGGGAATTAGTGGTATTTGGCTATTATGTTGGGGAGAGTTAGTTTTGGAGGATACTCATGTTACTTGGGGTTTCGTGAGCCTAATAGGTATAGACGAATTAGACTTCGAAGATAAATAAAAGTTTAATTTTTGGAAGAGTTTTACTATTTTCCCCTATTCCAATGATTTTATCTCTACTCCCATCTTCTTTTACCATTCTCTGTTTTAATATATGAAAGTAACATCTTTATTTTCCAGTAACTTAGTCAACTAAATCTCCCAAGAGTTTCAGTTTGGTATCCAAGTGAAATATCCTTTGATCAATTATTTTCTAAATGTTGAAGAGCAGCAAAAATTTATGGTCACAATTTTTCCAACATGACATGATTGGCACAGTAAAATTGAGATGGGACACGCGATAATAAATACTAAGTGATTAGTCTTGTTTTGTAATCTTTGGTTAATTTTATGGAAAGAGATCAGTATTGTTATGGTTTTCCACTGTTAAAACTTTTGTGGTTTTTTGAACTTGGATTAATGGAGGGAAAAGAATAGCGAAGAAAAACAAAATGAAATGAAGACATTGAATTTATTTTATTTTATTTTTTGGTTGGTTAGAGATATGAGAAGAAAATGAATACATATTTGTCAAAAAAATTAAGTTTTTACTTGATTAATCATAAAAAAATGCCTGATGCTATAAGTAATGATTGATGTGGCTGAACAGCCTGAACTCACAATATCTCATTTTGTTCAATCTTGTATCGTTAGTTTTCCAGGTGCATTTGAATTAGTCTTATGGTCTTCTTTCTGAGTTTCCTATTTCATCTAGGAAAGCACATTGAGCACCATCTAGCAAGTGGTGCCTACGGCTGATCATTTCATAAGCTACTGTGATGCAAAGAGATTGTGGTTCCTGGTTTGGAAGGTGTACTTGCTCAAATTTTGAAGTGTTAATGGAATTACTGGGTGGCAACTATTTTAGGTTGTTAAGAGAAAGGAAAATATCTTACCAGTACTGTGTAGGAAATGTGGAGAGTGTCTTCATCAGGGTTTGTGGCAAACTGCAGACTCCATTTTCTTTATATTTGTTTGGGTATTACCCAAAGTACTGGCTGTGTATTGTGTTGGTCCCTGCAGCACCCTGGCAACTGGTGAAATATACCTCCAAATTGCCTTCATTTTAAGGTTCTGTAGTTTCCCGAGTGAAGATATTGGAGATAAGATTAGGGCTGATTTAAGCTTTTGGGTAGAGGATGTGAAAATGGATGTGTTATAAAATGAGAAAAGATGTGATTATGAAGGACCGGATTTGTGAGATGGTAGCGGTAGCACCAATTGAAGATAAATTAAGAGAAAATCGGTTAAGGTTTGGTCACATACATTGGAGATTGGTAGATGCACCAATAAGAAGTGATAGTATCCAAATTGTAGGTAATATGAGGGAGCGAGTTGACCCAAACTTGTAGAAATACTAGAAAAAGAAATGGCCATATAGCCGATCTCATTTGGCTGGGAAAATGCTAAGTTGCGTTGAGTAGTATGTAACGGTTGATTATAAAATAAGACAGATAATTCCTTTGCAGAAAATTAGTGTGAGAATAAGGGTTATATTCTATAAATCACTTTGGTAAAGACCATGGGCAGCTCACTTAGGGCTCCGGCTGCATCAGATAATGCACAATAAGTGATTAAATTGCTGTTGCAGAACTAGCAATTGATTTCTATTGGAGATGGAAGGGCGAATCAGCTGTTATTCAAGGGATTCATTAAAAATAATAATTATTTGTTATTCAAGGGTTCTATTACATGAATTCTAAGAAATTGGATACAGATACAGGTATAGACACAATATAGGTACGACATAAATACTGCGGTTTTAAAAAAATGATGATATGGACATGGTGGAATATACCAAGAAATATAATTATTCTATAGTTTTATTAGCTATATGTTATGTACCTGAAGCGAGTAAAGAAGCCATCGATGGCATTCTGTTACAATGCTTAGATGGAGAACCCAATGGAGAAAAAGAAGAAACATACATAGAGAGGACAAGTGAACCTATGAATTGCTTACATCGTAGTCCTCAGATCATGGATGAAGGCAAGCAGATCAACAGACCACAACGAGCCTCAACCTTCTCGATCTGGACCCGACACCTGTGTGGAAAAGAATGGTTCAGATCTATGAAGCACGGATACGGATACGGGAGCGGATACGGGTACGGGTACGGATACGGGATACGGCAATTTTCAAAAAATGAGGATACGGGTATGGCAAAGATACGGCAAAAAAATAAAATAAAATATATATTTTACTTAAAATAATTTTGAAGATAGCATGTATATACTACTAAACATTTTATAAATAACAATTATATAACTTGAAAAATACTATTCAATCCATAAATTAACATCATTCATACTCAAAACTACCAACATCATTCATACACAAAACACAAATATAACAAAAAATATCACATACAATATCATACATCCCAAAATAACAATAGTTTTTTCATTTCCTAAATTTTAGTTAGATCAAACTTCAATCATATCAATCTATTTTAGTTAATTATAGTTTGGGCCCCTACTAAAATTTTATCATATCAATTGTACTCCCAAAAAGGTTTAAAATATTACATTTGGACCCCCGCCGTATCCTGGAAGTATCATTCCCGTATCCCGGCCGTATCCCAGCCGTATCCTAGCCGTATCCTATGCAAAATTTAAAATAAAAAAATAGGATACGCCACGTGACGTATCCGATACGTATCCAGCCGTATCCTAGCCGTATCCGTATTCCCGAAGTATCCGATACGAGTGCGGCGCCTAATTTGAAGTATCCGTGCTTCATAGGTTCAGATGAATGAGTACCAATGTAGCAGATGAATCGGAGCTGGTTGCATCACAGGTGGCAAACGAGCTGACCAGATGGGCTTGCTCGGGCGAGTTGGGCCTCAACCCACAACAGTAGGGTCAAGAGAGTTGTTTGAGGGGTAGTCCAACTTGTAATGAGCCTGGGCTTGTAATGGATTGGTCCACTATTAGTTAATAAACTCTGCAGATGGGTTCAAGCGGTTAGTTAGTTAGCAGAACTGATCTTAGATCAATATATAAGTAGAGATATACATGTAATAGTTTTTACCCAATGATATATCACTTTCAGGGATTTCTGTGTCATGGAGGTTGATTGCCTTGAATTGGATCAGTTTCCTTTACTTTCTCATCAACCAAACAATTAAGATTTGGGATCTTAACACTATATATGTGAATATAACATCCACAAGAAAGCTGATTCAATTTATAATTCAACATGTAAAAAATGCAAAATATGAGGTAGAAGATTTTATGTTTTTAGGGTTTTCGACCACTTAAATCTAGGCTTGTTTTAGTCATATATTTGAAGCATACGTAATAAATGAATTGGATATTTGATATAGCTAATAATGGTCAACACTCAAATCCATCATCCAAATGCCAAGAATTCATTATTTTATTTTATTTTATGTATCACATGTTCATTTGTTGTGCTACAGGAAGTTGAGGAGTATTTCACGAACTACATTGTCAACGACAGCTTAGGGATTATTGCCAATGCCCACACAGTTTTTGCAGATAGGGAACCCTTAAAAGCAATGAGCCATCCTTGCATAGAGCTCGCAAAGCTATTCTCTATCGCAGTTGATTTCCCAAAGACTGGTGTACCCGCTGAGATACCAAATCATCTGCGGGTCAAAGAATATCCAGATTTTATGGAGAAGCCCGACAAGACCACCTATGAATCAAACTGTGTGATTGGAAACCTTTTCCGAGCTGTGAAAGACATTGCACCACACTCGAGCTCTACCAAATCCTTCACCAGGGAAGTGGCAAGGGAGTCGTATGATCCCGACATGGAAGTGGATGGTTTCGAGGACTACATAGACAATGCTTTTGATTACAAAAATGAATATGATTTCAAGCTGGGAAACCTGATGGATTATTATGGGATCAAAACAGAAGCCGAAATACTTGGCGGTAGTATTATGAAAATGTCAAAATCTTTTGACCGAAGAAAGGATGCAGAAGCAGTTGGGTTGGCCGTGAGGTCCCTGAGGAAGGAAGCTCGGACGTGGTTCAACAGGAACGAAGGTGCATCAGATGCTGGAACTGATGATTTGTACGCAAAAGCATCGGCTTGGTACCATGTTACATACCATCCTAGCTACTGGGGTCGTTACAACGAAGGATTGAAGCGTGCTCATTTCCTTAGTTTTCCGTGGTGTGTTTATGAGAAGCTGATCCACATTAAGAAGGAGAAGTCTAGAAGTAGAAGGGCTCTCCATTTATCCTCGCTTGAACAGAGGTTCAGTTATGGGTTAAATTTGAGGTAGAAATCCAGCATCAAGCGAGCAGCTCCTTGCTTTGTATGTTTCTCCACAATGGTATTGTAATTTGTAGGTGTGGATTTTTATCTTTGCTTTGTGTCATGGGTCTGTATATTTCTCTGGTTGTGTTAGATGTAAATGTGCTGTTGTGAATCAGGTGAGGACTGGGGACTTGAGAAACGAATGCTGATGTTTGGAGAGGTTAATGGTCTGTTCTTCTTGTCTTGGATTTCCAGAGCTACTGTGTTAAATTAATGAGCTATTTCATTGTGGAGGATTAGATGTATTACGTTTGAGGTTCAAGGTTTGTGTGACTTGTATTTGAGTACTGCCATCTTTGGGAGGGATTTGTACAGATTACCCCCGGTATTTTAACCATGCTGCCAGTAGGGATGTCAAATGCCCCCGTATTCGATGGATACCTGTTTCACCCACTTCGTTCGGGAAGGGTATGGAGATATTAGTAGCGGAGATAAGGACGAGTATAGGGATTTGAGGTGTTACCTGAACGAGTACGGGATGGGTATGATAGTCCACATCTGCCCCATACCTGTTTAAATATTTATTTATTAATTTATATATATATTTTTAATTTTTATTTAATATATATATGTAAGATATATTTTTATTTAATATATATATAAATAAAATATATATTTTATTTAATATATATAATATTTATAATAATTTTAAATATTTATTTTATACATATAATATATAATTTGTAATAATTAATATACTCGGTGGATAAACAGTGATGGGAACGGAGAATTCATTACTTAGCGGAGACGGGTATGGAAAAAATTTTTTTCCCGAAACGGTAACGGGAATAGGTAAATGTATTACTAAACGAGGATTGGGACGGAAAAGATTATACCCGCCTAGTTGACATCTTTAGCTACAGGAGTTGGTAGAGGGCTTCTAAGAGAATATAACCTAACAATTATTCTCACACTTTCATTCTATTGTTTTGTTTAATAGATTTATTTAGAAGGTTATTTTATTTGAGAAAATAAAATTATAATGTGAATATAATGATTATTATGCTATTCTCTTGTCAAGTCGTGTCTAGGAATATGATAACCTTAAGATCCAATTTATATAATTTCTAATCTTAATTTTTTTTAACTTTTTGAACTGCAAAATTATTTATTAAAGAATTATAAACTACTGAAATCAAATAACCATGCAAATAAAAACATTACAAATAAATAATCTGCAGTGTTGATATATTACAAACATAAATTTAGATGATTATTAAGGATAAGTACATTACTGAAAAATAAGAATTGAATTTGTAAAATGAAATGAACATGAGAATTAGATTTGAATGATAATTTCAATCTATCACAAAAAGGGAAAACTACATAAGGATTAAATTGTTTTTGAATTGATATCGGCTATGACTTAGTTTATTTAGAGGATGATGATACGATATAAATATGATTTGTATTTTCTAGTTTAATATCTATGATATTGAAATAAAAAAAAATAATGTATTTAATAAGATAATTATAAATGTATAAATAGAGTTATAGTAATTTAAAAATTTTTTTTCTAAGTTCTGATTGGGTGTGTATAGATAAGAATTTAAAAAAGGTTTCGCTTGTGGTTCTCAGTTAAATTTTTAAATAAAATTTAAAAATTAATAATTAATACATTAATAAAATAAGTAAATTATACTTACCTTTCTTAAACATTAGACATAATTTAGAAACTTCTTCCGCCATTTGAATCTTATACTTACCTCCCCCAGATTCTAAGATTCTAATATTTGTAACACTTATTGTCAACCAAGTCAACCAAATTTTTTTGCACAAAGACAAATCTACCCTTAATAAGGGTGCGTTTGGTGCACAAAAATCTCGTGAAAATTTCTGAAAACCTCTAAAAATCTTTATTATATTTTTATACATTCTTACCTTCTCAAAGTTAAAAAAAAATTCAATACCTTTCAAAAAAAAGTCGATAAATAGAATTCGGTTAATCAAATAACAAAAATTTTTCCGCCATTTTTATCATAGACTCTTAAACTACCAAATGACACCCACTTTGATTATTTTTTGGGAGGTTGTAGAAATCGTTTCAATGGATTGTAAAAATCACTCAAACGGATTCGCGGCCAACTTCCGTCTAAACAGTTTTTACAATCCGTTTACAAAGAAGTAATGATTGTTCAAAATTTTAAATTCATCCAAACAGAAATTTAATTCGTCAGAATAGAATCATACTATTCATTTTCAACAAACACAGTTTGAGATGTATGCATTAGATGCAAAAAAACTTTTTCAAACCATATTTTATTTCATTTTTTATCACTCAAGAACACGTCTTAAGATACAAAACAAAACCGTTTCAATTAGGGTTTCGGTTTTCGATGACCCACACGACACAGTTGTGCCGTCGGGGTTCAGGCCTTCGACACAGTTTGATTATTTTTTGGGAGGTTGTAGAAATCGTTTCAATGGAATGTAAAAATCACTCAAACGGATTCGCGGCTAACTTCCGTCTAAATAATTTTTACAATCTGTTTGCAAAGAAGTAATGATTGTTCAAAATTTTAAATCCATCCAAACAGAAATTTAATTCGTCAGAATAGAATCATACTATTCATTTTCAAAAAATACAGTTTGAGATGTATGTATTAGACGCAAAAAACTTTCTCAAACCATATTTTATTTCACTTTTTATCACTCGAGAACACGTCTTAAGATGCAAAACAAAACCATTTCAATTAGGGTTTCGGTTTTCGATGACCCACAAGACACAGTTGTGCCGTCGGGGTTCAGGCCTTCGCCAAAACCTACAAGTTTTATCCCATCCAATGTTAGGCGCACCGCCGCTGCCGAAGGCTTTTCTTCGCCGTTTGTAGAAGTAGAATCCCATTACGTCGCCGCCGTCATGAGAGGTTCTTTTTCGCCGTCTGTAGGAGCATAATCCCGGGCCAAAGCTACAAAACAACCTACTTCTCAAGATTGGGTTTCCATGGACGATCGTAAGCGCATGATCACCAGGAAGAGATCGAGAGGTGGGATCTCCTTGTAGTCCTTGTCACCGCCCAGGGTCGCCGTGCCAATCGGCTGCCTTTCGGTGAAGCCTCATATCCTCTCTCTCTCTCTCTACACAGCAGCAAAAAGTCTCTCTGTGGTGGGTGAATTTAGGGTTAGGGTTTCGGAGAATGTGTAATGGATTGTTTTTCATTTCAGATATCGTAAATTTGTTTATGCCCTAAGTTTGGTCGCCATGTGGTGGATTTATTTTGGGCATTTTTTTTCTCTCTCCCTATCTGATAGCCGGTTTGATGCAATGATTTGCTGTTAGTGTATGACTTGGGTGCTACCTAGCTATGCGTTGGAGACAATTTCCTGTATGGTTACCTAGAATTGCTTTATTTTGTTTCTGATTTTGCAGTGCAGGGTAGATGCTTGTGTTTGCTTATAGCTAAAATTGCTGTAAGTTGGGTTGTGCAGAGATTTTGTCGTAGCTATGTGCTGATTTGGTGAACTTCTGATTGATTGCTATGGACTCAAGGGATGAAGAGACTAAGGGCTCGTTTGGAATCACAAAAAAAAACAAAAAAATTTCAAAAAAACTTCAAAAATTTTTAAATCCCTCCAATCACATTTTATCATCTATCATTTTTACATCACATTAATCTTATTCATTGGTTTTTTTTGACTTTTTTTGGGCCCTTCTTTGATTATTAAGCTGGAGTATGCGTTTATGTTTTTTAATTTTTATTTTTATTTTCTGTTGTTATTTTTTTAAATAAAAATTAAACTGAAAATATTATACATTATTCAAATTTTATTTTATTAATTTTTTAAGTAATTGATTTTAATAAAATATATTTTATACTAATCTAATTAATTAATAATTTAACTATTTGATTAGTCAATTAATTTAATTATTAAAAATAATTTAGTTTAATAAAGTATTTAAATTAAATAATTTATTTTAATATGACCTAATAATTTAGGTTGAGAGAGGGGAGGAGAGAAGACTTGACAGAGATAGAGGCAGGTTAGGGTTTTTGTTTTTCATTTCATTGGAGGGTGTATTTGTCTTCATGTAAAAAATTTGGTTGACTTGGTTAAGTTTAACGATTCAATTTAACAGAAAGAGATAAATGTTTCAGACATTAGGGCACGTGGGAGGTAAATGTAAAGTTCAAATGGTTGAAATTTTTTGAATTATGACTAATATTTAAAAGAGATAAGTGTAATTTACTTTAATAAAATTTTAATTGACTTAAATATTATTTAATATTTTTATTATTAGTAAAAGTTTTTTAAAAAATTAAAATTCTTCTCTTTTTGTGGGCCCCTAGGCAACAATCTCATTGGTTTAAAGATTGCCACGGCCTTGGCTTCAATATAAAACAATTGTTTTAGAAAAAATTATCACCAAAATATTTTAAATTCATAAATATAAGCACGAGCATAATAATTTTTTGAACACTAATAACCATTATAAAAAAGAAAGAAAAAAAATTAATAATTAGCAGGACTAGAAACTCAATGTTTGGAGGCAACAGTGTGCATTATTTTTTCCTATCATCACAACTAGAAGCATGTATAAAGCTGTAGCTTCCATTATTGAAACATATAACCCCCCCAACCCCCCCCCCCCCAAAAAAAAAAAAAAAAAAAACAGCAGGCTACTTATCCTACTTTAACTCTGGGATTTATTTTCGTTTCAAAACCAAAAACAGTTGAGTTCCTTCAACGTTGCTTGATTCAAGCGCGGACGAAATCTCTGCGCTTCTCTCGAGGGTCCGATCAAACAATTGATCAATGATCTCGAACCCAAAGTGTTTGCTCAAAAGTCCTTCAAATGCAGCTCTGAGGTGATTAATTACCGAAGCCACATTGATACGGCCATCCATCTTTGACCGGGGACTAGTCAACTCCATTCTTTCAATGCTGAAGCGCCCATTTCTCTCCACAAACTCCGCCATCTCCTTGGGAGAGACAGAATACAGAGGGATGTTCAAGGAGTCCAACTCAGTCTCACTTATTGATCCCTGCAACAAATTTAAGATCCATTTAATTACCATTTTTGGCCTTTGAAACTAGAAGCAGATTTAGGCCCGATTTAAAGGAGCAAAATTAGCCCCAAAAAAAACACAGCTTTTAGTGTTTTAAGTGTTTGGTAATATACGAAAAGTTAGTGTTTTGCTTACGTGACAGATTGATAACACACTAATTTTTACTACATGATGAGAAGTATAAAAGTTATTTTTTGCTTTAACCTAACTCAAAATTATCAAAATTTTTACCGAACACACGAAAAGTTACCAAAAAATACTAAAAGTTACAAAAATTGCCAAAACTTTTTATCAAACACTTAAAAAGTTACTAAAAATTTTAATTTATTTTACCAAACACACCAAAAGTTTTTCTCACCAAAAATTATAAAATATTACCAAAAGTTGCCAAAACTTACGAGTTCCAAAGGTTTTACTTACCATTTTCACCATTTCATCGAGGCTCTTCTCGAGAAAGCTATGGAGAACACCAGCCGGGAGCTGAGAATGATCAACTCCATCTCAAATAGCTGGCATGATCAGGATCATCAGTCCTCCAACTACAATCTCATCAGCTCTCGCATTCAAAAAGTTCCCCATGTCCTTCCCAAATTGGGCTGAATAAGCATTACCCACTTCTCTGGAGGCATGAGAGTAGTGAATTCTTCCCTTGTTCCAAGCAGGAGAGCTTTTGTCCAGCAACTCTTCTGGCACCTTGGAGAGCCATTGGAGCGCATAAGAGGAGTGAACAAATTGGAGAGAGGACCTGGGGAACAACCGGGCGTGGAAAGAACCAGGCACTCCGGCAACAAAGTAGTGCCTATCCGGGGGCAGGGAGGAGAAGAGGGTGTTGAAATCATTGGAAACGTGGTCGTTGAAGAACAATTGAAATTCGGGGATTTCAGAGATGGGATCTTGGGAAGAATGGAATTTATTTTCCATGGCTTTTAGGACATTTTGCATGGCAAAGAACGTGTTTGGGCCTACTGAGCAACCCAAGTCTGCTATCCGGATTGTGTTATTTGAGATGGAACTGAGGCTTCTTATGTCGAACTTGTCAGAAATCGCCTCCTTGATCATTTCCTTTGCAACATCAGCAGCTGCTCTCTGCAAAATAAAAAAAAAAAAAGGTCCAGGCATGTATAATTTAGGTTCCGTTTTGGGAAGAGTAACCATCGGCATATACTAATGACTATTTCAACAGTGATTGAATTTTTTTACTCTCTTATATTTTAATCTTCTTTTAAACTTTCAAGAATAAAAATGTCACTTTACCCTTATAAGTTAACCACTTAAAAAAAATAATTTTTTTTCCTTCCTAAACATAAAGTTAGCTCACTTTGTTTTAACTAGTTAGTAGCCATTAACCACTTTTTTTTTTTTCCCAAACACTAAATTAGCTAACTTTTTTTAGAGCTAATTACTAACTATTAGCTAATAGCACATGTTAATTTTTCCTAAACGGAACCTTAATATTGCAAAATGAGTGGAGCGAATATCGACATGTTCAAATTTGTTGAGTTTATTGACAAGATTGAGCCGAGCTTTAGATGAGATTGAAATAGCGTTTAAATTTATTTGTTAGTCAAATCAAGCTCAACCTAAACATGCTCTCGATGCCTATTGATTAATAAATTAACGATCAAATAAATTTTGTTAAAAAAGTACAACCAGTAACTCTCAATAATAGCCTAAATTTTCGTTGTAGCATACATAAGTGATCAATTAATGCGTAAAAAATGATTTATATAAATAAAACGAATTAAAAAAAAAAAAAAACCTGATATTGGGAATTTTTGGTGTAGCTATAGGCGCCATCTCCACCTTTCATAGGAAATGCTTCCGCCTTGCAACCCATCTCTCTCTCTCTCAATTTCTCTCTCTCCCCTTTCAGAACTTTTGATTTTCTGGAGAGGGAGAGTCCTACCTATTTATACAGTTTATTACCGCTATAATCCGTTTGGTGGGCAAATTTTTGGCATAAAATAATTAATTTTTACTTCTTTAATGTTTGATAAAACATCAATTTTATACATAAAAATTATTAAAAATTTTACCAAACACTTGACTAAAAATTATTGAAAGTTACTTAAAAAATTATTATTTATTTTATTAAATATATCAAAAATTTTAATTACCAATTACTTAGCGTGTGTTTAATTAATAAAAAATTAATCAAAAAGTATAATAAAATTAAAAAGTCGTGACATAAAAATAACAAATAAAAAAAATTAATTAGAAAATTTAGTTAAAATCAATAAATTTTAATAGATATTGGTGAAATTGGACTGGTACACGGCCCCACTTTTTGGATTAATGACGCCGGATACGTGAATATATTAGTCAACGTAATTAGTCTACTCCGGCGATCACTTCACGTGACGTCGGTTCTTTAAGTGCTGACAGCAAGTTTGCCGTTATTTCCTTGAGTAAATTACAATGGGAGCCTAAAGTTTTCTTAAATCATAACTAGCTCCCCTCCCCCAACTGTCAAATATTATGGGAATATTTAGTTTGTTAGAATTAATTAAAATTTATTTATTTTTAATATTTTTTTCAATTAAATTACAAAAAAAATTAGTACTCATTTTGTTAAATATATCAAAAATTTTAACTGTCAATGACTTGAAATTGGACTTCCACGCGGCCCCACATTGCATTAATAACGCCGGATGCATGAGTAGATTAGTCAACGTAATTTTTTTTTTTTTTTTTTTTTTTTGCGCAACTTATTAGGCAACGTAGTTAGTCTACCCTGGCATGCACTTCGCGTGACGTCAGTTTTTAAGTGCTGACAGCATGCTCGCCGTTTTTTCCTTGAGTAAATTACAATGAGAGCCTAGAGTTTTCTTAAATTATAACTAGCTCCCCTCCCCCTACTATCAAATATTATAGGGTGTTTGGTTAGCCAAAATCAATCAAAATTTACTAACTTTTACTAATTATTTATATTTTTTTCCAATTAAAATTTATCACATATTACTTTTACATCAAATTTTTGTACTTCTACTGTACTTTTCAGTTAAACTTTTACTAACCAAACACATCAAATATGGCAAATGAGAAAGAGTACTATCAAGACATTCATATTAATTATTTTAAATTTATACCGTATTCTATAATAAAGTAAAAAAACTAGTTATAACATGTACTTATGACACTCTAAACAAAATTAGTATTAAGTTTTTATATAGTTGAAAATTTTGACAAAAAGTTCAAATCGAAAAAATTATAATAATTCATGAGTTTTAATTTTTTCTTCCCAAAATTTTAGGCCATAATGGTTACTACATGTATTTTGATCTTTCTCTCTCCAATTAATTTTTGATAAGTACTACAAAAAAACACAAATTATAGTATTTTAATTTGAAATGTTCAACTTCCTAGAAATATGATTGGACAGAGTTTAAGTTAGCAATTTTAATTTGTATATGATCTCTTTTTTTTTTTTGGTAATTATTTTTATATGATCTCTACTCTTAAAATATTGTAAAATTTAAAATATTCAAGTCGTTTTATAAGATAGATGATGGTAGAGTTCTCTAAAATAAAATTTGAGAGGGAAGTTAAAAATATAAAAATAATCTCAATCGTTGAATGAAAGAAAAAATAATTTTTAACCGTTGGATCTTAGTTTATGTTATTAATTTTTTAAATAAATGATTTTAATAAAATATAGTTTATATAAATTTAATTAATTTATAATTTAACTATTTGATTAGTTAATTAATTTAATTATTAAAAATAAATTAGTTTTATAAAATATTTAAATTAAATAATTTTTTATATGATGTAAAAATTTAGGTTGAGAGAGGCGGCGAAAGAAGACTTGACAGAGAGAGGTCGGGTTTGGGTTTTGGTTTTGTATTTCATTGGAGGAGGGTATATTTGTTTTTATGTAAAAAATTTGGTTGACTTGAGTTGACTTTGTTAAGTTTGACGTTCCAATTTAACGGAAGGATAGGGGGTAAGGGGTAAGTGTTCCAAATATTAGTGTATGGGAAGATAAGTGTAAGATTTAAATAGTTGGGGGTCTTTGAATTATATCTAATATTTAGGGGAAAGTAAGTGTAATTTACCTTAATAAAATTTTGATTAATTTTAATATTATTTAATTTTTTTATTACCAGTTAAAGTTATAAAAAATTGAAGCATTTCTCTTTCTGTGGGTCCCCAGGTGATAAACTCATTGGCCTAAGGGTTGCCGGGGCCTTGACTTCATTATAAACCATTGATTTTAGAAAAAATTATCGTCAAAATATTTTAAATTCATAAATATAAACATGGTCATAACAATTTTTTGAACATTAATAACGATAATAAAAAAGAAAGAAAAAATAAATAAATAATTAGCAAGACTAGAAACTCACCGTTTGGAGGCAAAAGTGTGCATTATTTTTCATATCATCACAACTAAAAGCATGTATAAAGAAAGCTATGTAGAGAATAAATCATCTAAGCCTCTGTCACAAGACCAAATCAACTCACATCAACAAGCCAGCTCATATCATTTGAATCCCAGCTAACTGTGCTTAAATCAAGGAGTTCTTTCCATGTTTTGGCTATAACCATTTTAATTAGAATATCTCTTGATTGATTCTAATTGATCCTAAAAGGAGAGAGGGAAAGATTGTAAATTTGTATTTAAATACATCTCAAAGAATAGTAAAAAACATCGATTTTCAATCAAGTAATTTTTGCTTTTATATGGTATCAGAGCCCCATCTCAAACGAGAAACATTGATCCTCCTTTAATGGCTAACCAAGAATCAATCATTCCAACTCCCACGGTAGCATCTGCCCTAGCCTCCCTTGCTTCAAACGCAACTTTAATCGCCATTGCTAATGCTCAACTTCCTCTCAAACTCACGCCCTTGAACTACCCAACATGGCATGCATAATTTGATTCTCTCTTGATTGGCTATGACCTAATCAGCTACATAGATGGCTCAAAGCCATGTCCTCCTGACAATGCAGCAACAACAAACATTTGAAAGCGACAAGATCAGCTTCTGTTACATGCAATCCGTATCTTAGTCTCTTACTCGATTGCAACTCTTATTGCATCCAGCAAATCCTCTAAAGAAGCATGGGACAAACTCAAAGGCCTCTATGTGAATTGCTCTCACTCACGAGTTATGAGTCTCAAAGAACAACTCACTCGACCCCCTGATGGCAAGTCTATTGCCGAATATTTACAAACACTCAAGGCTATCTCTGATGAATTATCACTCATTGATATTCCCCTTCCTGATGATGATCTTGTCATTCACATCCTCAATGGAGTTGGTGATGAATTCAAAGAAATCTCTGCCAGCATATGTGCTCGGGAAAATCCCATATCCTTTGAGGATCTCCATGATAAACTTGTTGATTATGAAGCCTACCTCAAACGACAAGAAGCCCACAGTGAACCAACAGTGCTTTCCGCCAATGCAACTCACCGAGCAAGCAACAACTCCCATCGCCATTTTCACAATAACCGTGGTGGTCTTCATGGTCGTTTCCCACAATCTAGGCCTCCTGCTAACCAGGGCCCTCAATACAACTCCAATCGTCCCAACCATTTCCAGCATCATGCCAATCAATGGAACCAATACAATCTAAACCGGCGTACCAACTTCTCTCAAGGCTGTGGCTACAAGGAATTCTGCCAACTATGTGATCAACAGGGCCACACTGCCAAATGATGTCCTCAGGCTCGCCATTCCTTAGAACCAACAGCCTACTACACAGCCACTGGATTCTCTACCTCTCAACCTTGGCTTGTTGACTCTGCTGCCACCAACCATGTCACCTCTGATCTTCACAACTTATCCCTTCACTCTACCTATAATGGACTTGATAATATCATCATTGGTGATGGCTCAGGTTTGCGTATCACTCACTCTGGATGCACAACTCTCTCTAGTCCATCAAAATGCTTTACTTTACCAAGTACCCTATGTGTTCCTTCCATGCAAAAAAATCACATCTCTGTTTCCCAATTTTGTAAATCTAATCTTACATCTATTGAATTTTTTCCCTCTCATTTTTGTGTAAAGGATCTGCGCACAGGGGAGATTCTCATTCGCGGTCCGAATAAAAATGATGTGTATGAATGGCCCAAGAGTGTGCATGTTTCTACTGCCTAGCCCTCTGCCGTGATTAGTGTCAAGGCCCCCATGCAAGATTAGCACAAACGTCTTGGTCATTCGTCGATTTGCACACTCCAATATCTTGTCAAGCATTTTTCTTTACCCTTGTCATCTAGGTCTGTTGCCGCTATTTTGTGTCTCTCTTGTTCATGTACTAAAAGTCATAAGCTTCCGTTTGGTAAGTCTTCCCTTAAGAGTCGTGGTCCACTTGATCTACTTTACACTGATGTATGAGGACCATCCCTAATTGAATCAATGGACAATTTAAAATATTATATTATTTTCGTTGATCATTTTACCAAATATGTATGGTTGTATCCTCTCAAAAATAAATCGGATGTTTATTCTCTTTTTCCGAAATTCAAAGCTATGGTTGAAAATTATTTTAAGACCTCAATTGTCTCCATTTACTCCGATGGCGGGGGCGAATACCACAAACTTAACACTCTCTTATCTATCCATGGCATCACCCATTTAACTACTCCACCTCATACACCTCAACACAATGGCTCGGCTGAGCGTCGACATCATCATCTCATTAAAACCGGTCTCGTCCTTCTTCATCACTCCTCTCTACCCATTTCATTTTGGTCTTATGCTTTTCAAGCTGCAGCCTACTTAATAAATCGCCTTCCCACACCTCTTCTTGATAACCAATCAGCCTTTACTGCCTTATTTGGTGACTCACCCAATTATCTAAAATTACGTGTGTTTGGTTGTCTATGCTACCCGTGGTTGCGCCCTTACTCTCGCCATAAACTCGATTCTCGATCTCGCCCTTGTGTGTTCCTAGGGTACTCTCCCACTCAAAGTGCATATAAATGTTTTGATCTGTCCACCAAACACCTATTTCTCTCACATCATGTTGTTTTCGATGAATCTGTGTTTCCTTATACTTCTGTTTCTTCGTCTCCAACTCCCTCTCCATCTACTACCTGGTTTCCAAATCACCCTATCATGTCGGATACTATCATTCATATGCCGGTCTTGCATGGTTCCTCACCTTCTGGGCTGTCTGTCACTGCTCACTCTTTGCCTTCATGCCCTTCAACTCAACCCACTCATGCCGCTGATTCATCTTCCCCACGTGCAGCTCCTACATCTTTTTTTATGCCTCTCGCCTCATCACAACCAGCCCCTGCCTCGAACCCTCCAACCGTGACTTCTCCACACTCCCCTAACCCTGACCCTACCCCGACTCAACCAGCTGCTGAACCTTTTATACCTCCACCTCATCTTTCACTCCATGGCCGCCCGTGCCCAAAATAATATTTTCAAACCCAATCCCAAATACCTAAATGTTACCACCAAACACAGCCTCCCAACACCTCTTGAGCCTACTTGTGTCTCCCAAGCACTTCGTGACCTAAAGTGGCGTTGTGCCATGTCAGAAGAGTTTAATGCCTTGATCCACAATGGCACGTGGGATCTTGTTCCCTCTCACCCCTTTCAGAATCTCATTGGCTGCAAATGGGTGTTTCGTATCAAACGCAAACCGGATGGTACCATTGATCGCTACAAAACTCGCTTAGTTGCCAAAGGCTTTCACCAATGTCCGGGCATTGACTACACTGAAACCTTCAGCCAAGTTGTCAAACCCACTACTGTTCGGATTGTGCTTAGCCTTGCTTTTCAACACAGTTGGAAAATCCATCAACTTGATGTAAATAATGCATTTCTCCAAGGCTCCCTCTCCGAAGAGGTGTATATGTCTCAACCACTGAGGTTCACTAATTCGACACTTCCCTCCCATGTCTGTAAGCTTCGGCGTGCTCTTTATGGTCTTAAGCAAGCCCCACGTGCTTGGTACCACGAGCTTCGTTCTTTTTTGCTCTCTTATGGATTTATGAATGCCAAATCAGACTCTTCTCTTTTCATCAACACTTGCAATGATGCCACCATATACTTCCTTGTCTATGTTGATGATCTTATTGTTACAGGTAGCAATGCAAGCTCTGTCTCTAGTTTCATCAATGCTCTCTCATAGCGGTTCTCTGTCAAAAATTTGGGATCCCTACACTACTTTCTCGATGTTGAGGTTATTCACACTTCTGACGGTTTGTTTCTTACTCAACACAAATACATCCGTGATCTTCTTGTTCGGACTCATATGGATGGAGCTAAGGAAGTTGGCACACCCCTTCCAACCACTGGTTCTCTTATCCTTCGTGATGGTTCTGCTCCTTCCGATGCCACTCAGTATCGCAGTGTCCTTGGTGCCTTACAATACCTAACTTTCACATGTCCGGACATATCCTTTGCCGTGAATAAACTCTCCCAATTCATGCATAATCCTACAGATATACATTGGACAGCCGTCAAGCGCTTACTTCGCTATCTCAAAGGTACCATTTTTCATGGTTTATTCCTTCGGAAGCGTATGCCCACCTCTCTCCATGCTTACTCTGATGCTGACTGGGGTGGCAATCCTGATGATCGCATTTCCACCATTGCCTATATTGTGTATCTTGGCGGCAATGCTATCTCTTGGAGCTCTCGCAAACAACGTTCGGTGGCTCGCTCCTCCACTGAAGCTGAGTATCGTGCCATCGTCTACACTGCTGCTGAACTATCTTGGATTCAATCGTTACTTCATGAACTCAAAGTTTCCATTTCGCAACCACCGGTCATCTATTGTGATAATGTGGAGGCCAATTATGTGTGTGCCAATCCTGTTTTTCACTCTCGTATGAAACATATTGCCATTGACTTTCACTTTGTTCGTGACAAAGTTTCTCAAGGCCTACTTCGTGTCGCACATGTTGCCACAGCTGACCAACTTGCAAACGCGCTCACCAAGCCCCTCTCTCGACAACGGTTATCTCTCCTTCGATCCAAGATTGGTGTCTTAAATGGGAGCACCATCTTGCGGGGGGCGTGTAGAGAATAAATCATCTAAGCCTCTATCACAAGACCAAATCAGCCCACATCAACAAGCCAGCTCATATCCTTCGAATCCCAGCTAACTGTGCTTAAATCAAGGAGATCTTTCCACGTTTTGGCTATAACCATTTTAATTAGAATATCTCTTGATTGATTCTAATTGATCCTAAAAAGAGAGAGAGAGATTGTAAATTTATATTTGAATACATCTCAAAGAATAGTAAAAAACATCGATTTTCAATCAAGTAATTTTTGCTTTTATAAGCTATAGCTTCCATTATTAAAAAGATTAACGAACACCCCACTTTAACTCTGGGATTTATTTTCGTTTCAAAACCAAAAACAGTTGAGTTCCTTCAACGTTGCTTGATTCAAGCGCGAACGAAATCTCTGCGCTTCTCTCGAGGGTCCGATCAAACAGTTGGTCAATGATCTCGACCCCAAAGTGTTTGCTAAAAAGTCCTTCAAATCCAGCTCTGAGGTGATTAATTACCGAAGCCACATTGATACGGCCATCCATCTTTGACCAGGGACTAGTCAACTCCATTCTTTCAATGCTGAAGCGCCCATTTCTGTCCACAAACTCCGCCATCTCCGTGGGCGAGACAGAATACACAGGGATGTTCAAGGAGTCCAACTCAGTCTCACTTATTGATCCCTGCAGCAAAATTAAGATCCATTTAACTACCATTTTTGGCCTTTGAAACTAGAAGCAGATTTAGGCCCCATTTAGAGGAGTAAAATTAGCCCCCAAAAAACAAAAAAAAAGACACAGCTTTTAGTGTTTTAAGTGTTTGGTAAAACACGAAAAGTTAATATTTTGCCCACGCGACAGATTGATAACACACCATTTTTTATTACATGACGAGGAGTATAATAGTTATTTCACTTTAACTTAACCTAAAATTATCAAAATTTTTATCGAACATACAAAAAATTGTCAAAAATTACTAAAGGTTACAAAAATTTCTAAAAATTTTATAAAACACTTAAAAGTTAATAAAAATTTTCAATTTATTTTACCAAACGGATCAAAAATTTTACTCACCAAAAATTACCAAGTATTACCGAAAGTTGCCAAAACTTACGAGTTCCAAAGGTTTTACTTACCATTTTCACCATGTCATCGAGGCTCTTCTCGAAAAAGCCGTAGAGAATACCAGCCGGGAGCTGAGAATGATCAACTCCATCTGAAATAGCCGGCATGATCAGGATCATCAGTCCTCCAACTACAATCTCATCAGCTCTCGCATTCAAAAAGTTCCCTATGTCCTTCCCAAATTGGGCTGAATAAGCATTACCCACTTCTCTGGAGGCATGAGAGTAGTGAATTCTTCCCTTGTTCCAAGCAGGAGAGCTTTTGTCCAGCAACTCTTCTGGCACCTTGGAGAGCCATTGGAGCGCATAAGAGGAGTGAACAAATTGGAGAGAGGACCTGGGGAATAACCGGGCGTGGAAAGAACCAGGCACTCCGGCAGCAAAGTAGTGCCTATCCGGGGGCAGGGAGGAGAAGAGGGTGTTGAAATCATTGGAAACGTGGTCGTTGAAGAACAATTGAAATTCGGGGATTTCAGAGGTGGGATCTTGGGAAGAATGGAATTTATTTTCCATGGCTTTTAGGACATTTTGCATGGCAAAGAACGTGTTTGGGCCTACTGAGCAACCCAAGTCTGCTATCCGGATTGTGTTATTTGAGATGGAACTGAGGCTTCTTATGTCGAACTTATCAGCAATCGCCTCCTCGATCATTTCCTTTGCAACATCTGCAGCTGCTCTCTGCAAAAAAAAAAAAAAAAATAGGCCAGGCATGTATAATTTAGCGCTGCAAAACGAGTGGAGCGAGTATCGGCATGTTCAAATTTCTTGAGTTTATTGACAAAGCTCGAGCCGAGCTTTAAATGAGATCAAATTAGTGTTTAAATCTATTTGCTAGTGAAGTAGAGCTCGAGCTAAACATGCTCTCGATGCCTACTGATTAACAAATTTAACGAACAAATAAATTTTGTTAAAAAAGCACAACCACTAACTCTCAATAATAGCCTAATTTTTCGTTGTAGCACAGATAAAGTAAGTAATCAATTAATGCGTAAAAAATTATTTATTTAAATAAAACGAACTAAAAAAAAAAAAAAAAAACCTGATATTGGGAATTTTTGGTGTAGCTATAGGCGCCATCTCCACCTTTCATAGGAAATGCTTCCGCCTTGCAACCCATCTCTCTCTCTCCCAATTCTCTCTCCCCCCTTTCAGAACTTTTGATTTTCTGGAGAGGGAGAGTCCCACCTATTTATACAGTTTATTACCGCTATGATCCGTTTGGTGGACAAATTTTTAGCATAAAATAATTAATTTGTACTTCTTTAATGTTTAATAAAATAACAATTTTTACATAAAAAATTATTAAAAATTATTAAAAATTTTACCAAACATTTGATTAAAAATTACTGAAAGTTACGAAAAAAATTATTACTTATTTTATTAAATATATCAAAAATTTTAATTACCAATTACTTAAGGTGTGTTTAGTTAATAAAAAGTTGATCAAAAAATATAATAAAAATAAAAAGACACGACACAAAGGTAATATGGTAGAGAAATTTAATAAAAAAATCAAATAAAATCAGTAAATTTTAATAGATTTTAGTGATATTGGACTTGTACACGGCCCCACTTTTTGGATTAATAACGCCGGATACGTGAATATATTAGTCAACGTAATTAGTCTACTCTGGCATGCACTTCGCGTGACGTTAGTTCTTTTAAGTGCTGACAGCAAGTTTGCCGTTATTTCCTTGAGTAAATTACAATGAGAGCCTAAAGTTTTCTTAAATCATAACTAGGTCCCCTCCCCTACTGTCAAATATTACGAGAGTATTTGGTTGATCAAAATTAATCAAAATTTATTAATTTTTACTAATTTTTTATACTTTTTTTCCCAATTAAACTACTAAAAAAATTATTACTTATTTTATTAAATATATCAAAAATTTTAACTGTCAATGACTTGAAGTTGGACTTCCACGCGGCCCCACTTTTTGCATTAATAACGCCGGATGCACGAGTATATTAACCAACGCAAATTTTTTTTTTTTAAACTTATTAGACCCCCTTTACCATCCTATAACCCTCTATAAATTTTTATACATCTCCAACAACTCTTCTACTTCTAATTTTTTCGCTATCATTAATTTTAAAAAATTTCAATATTTCGTCAAAAAATAAAAAAATCTGAAAGTAAGTTAACCGAATGTATAAATTTTTTATACAATCATATTTTTTATGTCGAAAGCTTTTAAACGAGTACCATTGTTGCTATTTTTTGTAATTTTTTTGAATCCGTAAAAACGAATTTAAAAAATCGTTCCCACAGTTTAGCACTTAAAAAAAAAAAGTCAAAATTAACTCCAAATTACATTTTATCTCAATTTATCTTATTTTTTCTTATACTAAACGGGCCTTAGTCAACGTAGTTAGTCTACTCTGGCATGCACTTCACGTGACGTCAGTTTTTTAAGTGCTGACAGCATGTTTGCCGTTATTTCCTTGAGTAAATGACAATGAGAGCCTAAAGTTTTCTTAAATTATAACTAGCTCCCCTCCCTCTGCTATCATTATAGGGTATTAGATTGGCCAAAATTAATCAAAAGTTACTAACTTTTACTAATTATTTATACTTTCTTCTAATTAAAATTTATCACTTATTACTTTTACATCAAATTTTATACTTTTACTGTACTTTTTAATTAAACTTTTACTAACCAAACACCTCCTATATGACAAATGGGAAAGAGTACTATCAAGACATTCATATTAATTATTTTAAATTTATACCTTATTCTATAATAGAGTAAAAAACTAGTTAGTTACAACACTCTAAACAAAATTAATATTAAGTTTTTATATAGTTGAAAATTTTGACAAAAAGTTCAAATTGAAAAAATTATAATAATTCATGAGTTTTAATTTTTTTCTTCCCAAAACTTTACGACATAAAAGTTGCTACATGTATTTTGATCAATCTCTCTCCAATTAATTTTTGATAAGTACTACAAAAGAAAACACAAATTATAGTGTTTTAATTTGGAAGGTTCAACTTCCTAGAAATTATGATTAGGCAAAGTTTAGGTTGGCAATTTTAATTTGTATATGATCTCTACTTTTAAAATATGATAAAATTTAAAATATTCAAGCTGTTTTGTAAGATAGATGGTGGTAGAGTTCTCTAAAACAAGAATTAAGCGGAAATTTAAAAATATAAAAATAATCTCAATCGTTGAATAAAAAAAATAATTTTTAACCGTTAGATCTTAGTTTGTGAGATGAACTTTTTTAAAAACCATCTTGTGTGCTTTACATTAAAATTTTAAATTTATACTTTAAAATATTTAGGCTTCGTATAAATAAATAAGAATTTCAAACTAATAGATTTGAAATTAAATTATATTAAAATATAAGCGATAGTGTTAATTTTTATAATAATATATAAATGTATTTTTCTAATAATTACTATCTAAATAGTGGTGCCACTACTTCCTCAAATGGTGGAGCCACTATTATGAAAGAATTCAAGCAATTACCTTTTGTAACAATTTTAGATCTTTCATATAATTATACTGTTATTTATATTTAAACTGATAAATTTATATTGAGTAGTTTTTTTTTTTTAAATAATTAACAACAAATCTATTGATATCAAATTCACAAATATAAATATAACCTTGAGTCTAGAGTGAATTATTCATACTCTATTTGTCACACCCTTAACTTAATTGTCTAAGACGGACGACATGGAAATATGAAAACCACTTAAATTAAATAAAAAAATATAATCTAAGGTCAAGTCATAATATTATAACCATCATGAAAGCAACTAAACTCGTCCCTCATTCCCATATTAAAATAATATTTGAATAAATTACCATTAATTTATCAATAGCATCATCCACTTTAATACCATTTCCAATAACCACATATAAGGTCTATACACGATTAGAACAAATACTATAACTATGTTTGTAGTTATTGAAATAATAATATCATAAATATCAGTATCGGACCCACCCTCTGGGTCACATCACTTATAATACTAATAATTCAACTCTCAATTAAAAAAACTATACACAAATGTTATCACCCATAGTTAAGATTAGACTCAGGCTACTCTAGTCTAAACTGCCTACGTATCCCATATCAGGAATCAGGTTACTGTAGTTCTTAAATTTATATCTCTTATTTTCATAACCAAACTCATGAATTAAGTAGATGAACCATATATCTCATCAATCAATATCACAGTCACATTATATTAACATCTCAATATAAAAGAGATATAAATGCAATCTCATGTAATGGGATGTGATGAAATGCAATGTCAATACATATTCTCTAATCTCTATATACTCCTAACCTTATCCTGAGATGGGTGATGCTTAGCAAAGCATGCAGGGCCACCAACCACATCGTTTATACTTATAGCGAATGTATATCTCAATATATATATAAACTGAATGAGGAACCGTGTTACACTCCCATTAGTGTAAGACTCAGAGAACCGTGTTACACCCTTTAATCCTTCCGTTAGGAAACCATGTTACACCCCTGGTCGAGCATCTGCTTAGCTCAATCAGAGCCTAGCTGTAGTTCGGAGGAAATCTCATAATTATATCTCATAATTAATGTCCCAACTCCAAATGACTAAATTCTAGTCATATATATCAACTGAGAATCATCTTGTATTTTTAAAATCTCATTTTCTCAAATTATGGATCTTGTTCATATATAAAACTCATGCCTCGGTACGTCACAATACAAAAATGGCACTCTTGGCCAATCAATACTCTTAATATGAATCAGATGATGCCATCCTAGCCTCATGCACATGATATACTCAATCATGTGAATAAATATCATTTCAATATAAAAATACATTTTCATTAGATTTGATAATGATTTGGGGTTTATTCTTTCATTAGAAATCTATAATAATTTAATTTGGGTAAAAAAATATAATTAAAAACTAATTTTTAATCTTTTCTGAAAATCTGCCACACTAGTGTTTGGACAACCTTACCAACCAGTCCGGACACCTTAGTCTACCAATCTGGACACCAGAGCCCAGTGCCTAATTTATGGGTTCGTTTTCGACGAAACGCAGCTCCAAGTCACTCCCAAATCACCATTTCAAGCATCAATCTCAACAATAATTCATGTATAAATACTTAAACACTTAAATTACGTGTTTCTTCAACACTTAATCAAAAAATAACTCAAATATATGCAAGATATTTACATTTATATGCATATATATATAACCACATTTATATATACATATATATATACACGAATCACATGATATTCTATCAAATCAAGCATATATATACATCAAAACCATTCTAACAACGTCTAGAACTCAAATATAAGTCCTACCTATCTCGAATTCAAAGAGAAAAGAAGAAAAATAGAGAAAACCAGTTGAGCTCCTAACATTTATAAGTTGATTTCTGCCCCTTTCGGGCCAAACCACAAAAAATAGATGTCACCATGATCTTCACGGCGTTGAATACTATCTCGATCCGTTGACCTTCCGTCTCGGATCATATTTTCTCTCTCTACCCTCTCTCTCCTCTCTATCTTTTCTCCCTCTTCTCTTTCTCCTCTCTATTTCAGGCCACCAAACCAGCCAAAAGAAAAAGAAAAGCAAAAAAAAAAAAAAAAAAAAGGAGAGGAAGAAAAAGAAAAAGGGAGCTGGGCCCTTAGTCCAGTTATCTAACCAATTACTAATTCAGACCACACCCGACCCAAAAAAAATAAAATAAATAAACTCAATCTCAAAATAAATATTTTACTAGCCCAAAATAACATATAAATAGGCAAAATAAATACTGGGTATTACATTATTCATTATTTTAATATTAAAAAATTTAGTTTTTACTTTTATTTAAAAAAGAGAATATAAATAGATTAAAAAATAATTATTTAATATTTTAGAGTGTTATTAGGAAGCCATTTGGAGCTCCAAAAAAGTTCAAAACACTCCAAAAAACTTAAAAGTTTTAGCTTTTACAAACTCCAAAAATTTTGTCAAAATCTATTAGAACAAACCATTATAGTGTGTTCCAATGAATTTTGGCAGATTTTTAAAAAGCCAGGCTGACATATGTACCAAAAAGTTCACAAAACTCTAAAAGTTTTATAGATTCTCTACTAAAATTTTGTCACATATCACTTCATATAATTTTTAATAATTTTATATTAAATCAAATATAAACATTTAACCATCATTTCAAAACGAATTTTTACATTCCACATTTTAAAAAATTTAACTTTTGTTAACTTTTGATTTTTTTTTTCTTTTTCACCCTCCAAACAGCCTCTAGATGGAGTCTATAAATTAGGAAAAAGTATTCTTTTTATAGTATTTTGAAAAAATTGGTATGAATAACCTTAGTGCATTTGATAAATCTCAACTGTTCGTTTCACCTAATGGCTAAAAATATAGCCTTTTGTGGGTTAATACTTCCATTGAAGGTATCAATCTGCAAGTTAACGAATTATTTTTAGTCATTAAATAAAGCGGACTCATAAAAAATATATACATATATATACAATTTTAGTTATTAAAAAAATAAACATCTCAGATTTAAAAAGAATAAAAAAAATTGGCAAAAAAATAAAAATTAAGGAAACTGGGTCAATTTCGTCAGCCAAATGAATCAAAAATGAAATTTAATTTGAAGGCTGTTAAAGTGAAATCTCAATAACGATCAATTTTGAAGGCCGACAAGTCACTACCAATATGTACACAATCTACTTAAGATTAAATCAGATCAATTTAATTTTATATTCAGAATTTTTGGACTCAATAAAATTACGAAAATTCTAGATTTAAAGTGAATTAAAATCAAATCAACATACTAACTTTAAAATTTTGCCTTGGATAGTATTCCCTTGACATAATTTTTATTTAAAAAAAAAAATCAAAATGAACTCGGATGTTACTTTAACAGATGTAAAGTGGGTTTGGCATTAACAGTAGAGACTTAATAAATAATAATAATAATAATAATAATAATAATAATATAGTAAGCAAATTCGAAAGCATTGTTTTAAAAATTAAATTAGATCGACTGGTTCAACGATATCAAACCCCTAAAATTATTTAGAGGTAAAATTAGCCAAAATTATTTGAGGTTGAACTGGTGGACAAATCCCATTTAGATGGAATCCACTTGTTCAATTACAAAACATGAATTTGATTTTTTTTTTTTTGGGGGGATTTTTTTTGGCCGAAATTTTTAAGGCAATTTTAATTTGACAATGCCCATTTGGATTTAAATTCCACTTCCTTGAACCATTAACGTCATTTAACAAGTCAAGCGTGATGCATTATATATTTACTTCTAGAATTAAATTCAAAGCCCAATCCATTTATGAATGGCATTTGATAGACTCATTGCATGATGATAGGGCAAGAAAATTTTGGATTCTAGGAGAATGTAAATTTTTTCAATTTTTACTAACACACCATCCTCTCTCCACACCCCTCCCTCTCTAAGTGGGTGTAGAAAAAAAAAAAAAAAAAAAAAGTAAAATGTTTTTGACAAATAATTATTACTCAATTATTAAGCAAATATTTTTTTAATTATTGTTCATGGCCATTATATAAACATGTTGTAAATAAACTATGTAAAACAAAGATGAACAATTTATTAACACTATTGAAAAAAAAAAAAAACCTTCATCACACACACTCTCTCCAAATGTGAATTTGTACACAGGTAAAAAGTGAAACATATATATAAATATATATATATATCATACTTTATCATTAATCTCACTTTACATATGTACTTTAAAGTATCATAATTTTATCTAAAAAAAAAAAAAACAACGTATCTTCCTATATCTTAGACTTTTAAAAATCGCACTAGAATTTAATATATATTTTTTGAATATTTAGATAGAAATTAGTGTATTCACTACCTTAAATTACACAGTACTTTTTTATCAGTCTCACTTCGTATATTTTAAATCAATCTAATTTTTCATTAATTTATATTTTTCGCAAGTCTTAATTACTAATTACTACTAAGTTGTAATTTTTCCATTAAAAAAACCAGTTAGCTTAAGCCCTTTTTCAGTTAAATTTTTGAGTGCGCTATCAATCAAATTTCTGATTCCGCAGCTGCGTCTTTATCAAGGAATGTTGAGCAAAGAGAACTTAACGTTCAAGCATATCTTGCCCCTCTCCAAGACCAATCTAGCTCCGGTGACCAGCCAATGGCCTGGGCAATCTAGCGGCCCTTTACATAGCTGCGACAAGTCCACAACCTTCAACAGCTTCTGGGTTCGAACCGGCAACGGAGGGCCGGTCGGATACACACCGGAATCCACAACCACCGCCGGCTTCTTCTCCCACTCCGCCGCCTTGCCAGAAATGGAAGTACTAATGGCCGACAAAAATCCCGACGACTTGTGGGAAAGCTCCGACGAGCTCTGCACCCAGTTGGACTGTACGACGTAGGAATTCGAGACTTTGGAGAATAGGAGGCGGAGGTGGAGGACGTTCTTGGAACCGTGTTTCTTGACGTAGAGCTGAGCTCCGGTGACGATGAATGACGTGTCGTTTTCTATGGGAGACCATCTGGGGTCGTACTTCACCGGAGCTGTGCAGACGTAAGAGAATCTTTTCCAATTGACAGGTTCGAAGTATCGTTCGTCGGATACTTGTTCTGATCCGCGCCACATCAGTGCGTCGTCTATCTTGTCTTGGAGCAGAATTGGAGTGGTTGATGCATGCTGGAGGTGTATGGCTAGCCTGAATATATATACATATAAATATATATATACACAGTGAAGTGTCATCGTACTTAAATTATTAAAAGGTCTTATAATTATATAATTATCATTATCAAATTAGAATTCTAATTGAAAATTCGGATATATATATATATATATATTTTTTTGGATTGAGTATTATTTTCCATGCAGCAATATACGCTTGACAAAATGAAAGAAGTAACCGGGCATTACCTGTTAGCTTTCACGCCTTCAAGATACAACCTCATTCCTGTGACGGGTCTCTTCCCAGCTGTTACCTGATGATCAAAAAATGTTCTCGAATTTATATATTCTTCCAAGTAAAATCATGAAAAAACCCTTAAAAAAGTAAATCCCAATTTATTTTAGGTTTAGATGGTGTTTGGCTTGCAAAAAAATTTAAAAAAAAATTAAAAGTTAGTATAAAGGTAACACATCACAAAATTTACTTAGAGAAAATAGGTAAAAGTTAATTTTATTATTATTTTTTTTTTTATGTTTTTTTGGAGGATTCAAGGTATACAATTATAATCACATAATGACAAAATTTAGGTAGAGAAAATAGGTAAAAGTTAATTTTTTTTTTTTTTTTTATGTTTTGTGGAGGATTCAAGGTATACAATTATAATCAAAGCTATGTGCTAATTGTGGGTCAATTCCTCTAAATGTAATAACCCATCAAAATACACTCTAATTATAAAATTGTTATTATCCTATTATTTTAAGTATTTCTTATAAATTTATGTTAAATCTACCAATTGAACTTCAAGTACATGTGAAGTTGTGCTTGGACAGATCAGTCTTAAGGAAGAAAAGTGGGAAAACAAAAATAAAGGAAAAATAAAAGGTTCTCTCTCTCTCTTCCTTGTTGGTGGAGAGAAGGACGAGACGTTTGGTACCTGGGTTGTGTTTACGAAAAGCTTCGGGCCCATGAACTTGAACTGTAGGCGAGGAGTTTGAAAAGCCTTGTTTGTGGTAGGGCCTAATGGAAGATCATTGTGAACAGGAGCCCAAATCTTGTGCCCTTGGAAGTCCAAGAAGTACTGTAAATCAGCCATGGGGGGCTTGTCTGCATGCGTATCCAAGTACAACTCAGCGTTGGTTTGTTGGCGCCATAGAACGATAGAATGTGAAACCATATATATGTATGTGTTCCAGTCGTGTTCAATGAAAGAAAAATATAATAAAAACAAATTGAATACACACTGTAAGATGTTACATGTCCAACGTGCATCCCAATGTGTGGGGATATTATAATTACATTTGACTAATTTGTTGGACAAGAAGTTAAAAGAGTATTTCATGCATAAATAGATACATATACATACATACATATATGTGTGTGTGTATATATATATATATATATGAGATCATTGAGATGTTTGACTTACATCGCATGTAGAGGTTGATGGCATGGGATAAGAAACCTTTGCCAGGAACGCCTTTAAGAAGAGAGGTGATGGGAATGAAGCTGAAGTTAACTGCGTCTGGCATTGATGGAACTGTCAAGAGCCATTCACAGTGGCTGCTTGCTGATATATCTCCACCCCTTTTCGAGCAAATTACTGTTATTCCCTGCCATTAAATCATCCTAATCACTTAGTCTTCAAGGAAAACTTAATTTTTCTAGAAGAATTAATAAAAATAAATAAAAAAAGGAATGATACTAAGCCGGTCACTCTAAATAAAAATACTCAATAAGATAAATTTTAATTAGAAAATTATTATTAACACATTTGATAATTTTTTTTTTTTTTTTTGACAGAATAGCATGTGTACTGCTTAGTTTACACCTCTTGATTTTAGCATAAGACGTTAAAAAATTAAATTTATATAAAACAACAATGCTATGCATATATATATATATATATTTTTTTTCATTTGTAGTCAAGTTATATACAATGTTATATGCAGAGACGAAATTAAAATTTTAAGTCTACAGGACAAGAAAAAATTATAACTAATATTATAAATTATATTTAGTTAATACAAAATTAATTAATAGATATGTATAGATGGTATAATCAGTTTGATTTTCAAATTTTAAATTATATATAACAATTAAGGTAAAAAAAGAGGTTGGTCTATAATATAAATTTTTTTAACTCAAAAATTTATTTGTATTAGTGTTGATTTTTTCTGATAAGATCAATTTACTTTTTTAAATTTTGAAAGGACTTAACAATAGTATAATTTTTTTTATTAAAAAATTTAAATATACAAGTGACATTTTTCATCACTTAGGAGGGGCATTGGGCCGGCCCTCAGCAGCTTTAAATGCGGTTTAATTATATATAGGTGTAAATGCATATGCATTTGTATGCAAGTAAACATTATCTTCATGCTAAAAATGCTAAAGGCTATGACCAAAAATCCATATAAAAAAAAAAGAGAGAAAAAAAGTTATTCTATAATCGATATGTATTTCTAATTTATATATACACACTGACGTCTTTTATACTGTTATATATAGAAAAAGATCAATATATTGTGAGAATTTTATGTTTTGCTCAATCACATCCATTTTACTTTATATATATATATATATATATCTCTCTCTCTCTCCTAACAATCAAATTTTCCTTTATGATGAGAGGTTGCCATATATGAATTCAAATTAATGTTGGAGTTAAAAAAAAGCTAGTTTCGAAATGTGGGGTTACGAAAGGGACATCTAGCTGATTCATAACTTCACTTTAGAAATTAAGGCTTCAACCTTTTGACCTTGGGATAATAATGCAATCAACTTTAAGTTGGATGTTTTCGAGCCAATGGCCGTGGTAATTTTCCTTCAATATATATATGTATAGAGAACGACTATTATGTTTTGCTCAAATTATTTTCACATTTAATTTATTTAACAAACACCATGTATTGACCATAGAAACGGTCACAAGGCGGTTGCCAACCAACACCTTATATAATTAAGGCAATTATTGATGAGCTCACGAAGACTTTTACCATGACTAAGTACAACTACTAAAGGCTAATCAAGGCGTCTGACAAGTTGCCATTAGTTTGGTAATTGTCAAATCATTATTTCAGCGTCCATAGTATTTGAAAAAAAAAAAAAAAAGAGAAGATTATCAAAGCAGATTAATAATTAACATTAAATGACAAATTATATCAAACCTACATCTTTTGCTGAAACAGCTGAGACGATGTTGTTGAGGGCAACCGGTTGCGGATCGAATAAGTTGAAAGCCTGTAATTTGCATATACAAAGACATCAAAATCATAAGAAAATATTCATGTATATATATATATATATATGTATGTAAGTTTGTATGTAAATTAAGATGTAATTAATTGGGAGCTAGAGAATTGATCGAGTCGATTAACCTTGTGTTTCTTTTCTTTGGCGATGCAGTGATGTGGGGAGAAGATGCATGACCCAGTGAACAACTGGTCACCAAGGTCATCCAAATGGTTTTTGAGTTGTGATGGCTCGAAGTTGGAGGATCTATCTTGCCTTACTAGCACCACATCCTGCCCTCCGATGCTCAGCCCCACAATGATGTGTGTACCATATTTCTCTATGAATCTGCAGTTATAATTAACACAAATATTTTTTAATTAATTATCATAATCATCAATATATCATATATATATATATATATATATATATATAATGTCATCAATAATATTAATAGCCTAGCTAGCTATGTATACAATTCAGTTCAACCAACCCCATTACAACAAGGAATTCACTCCAAGCCCCTAGGAGTTGAGCACTAGAGTGATCCACGTTATGATCAAGTTTTTGCTTTAATATATCCTTCTTCTTTTTGAGCTAGGGAAGCTCAACCCTTCTCTCTCTTAAGGAGAAGTAAGTGAATCAAGGTGCTTTCTTCTACTCAATTCTGCTATTTCACATGGAATGGAGTAAGAATTTACCCTTATGGAGATCCCCCGAAGGGGACTTAAGAAGGAAACAGTCCCAAAATACATACATACATATATATATATATATATGCAGCACCTCTTTTGGCTTCGTGATGCTGTATTATGCCCATCCCGACCATTCCTTCCCCACCTTAGGAAGGAATACGGTAAGGGAGGCCATATTAAGGAGGGGAACAGATAAATACTTCTATTTATTTTATTTTATTTTTTAAGGCTTCAATTATTTGAATGTAAGATATTTTTCAAAAAATAATTTTAAACATAATTTTGCTAATCATATGTCTCATGAAAAATCCAAAAATATGGATAGAATTGTTTTATTTTTAAAAAATATTTTTTAATATTAAAACAAACATAGACTATGCATTGGCCGCCAGCCAGAGAAGAAATATTCTCGAGAGAGGACAAGAAATTGTTGGATTTCCAAACATTCCCTTGTGCCATGTTACAGTCAAATTCAACCAATGGTTACATCTAGGGGCGGATTTACCGTGGCGCCACCCCCCGTGGGGGCCTGCCCACTTGCTAAAAAATTTGTATATATATTATATATATATATATATTGTAGAGATTTTTTACCTTTTAATTACATAATAATTAAATTGTCTCCATTGAATTTATAATTTATCTTTTTAAATACGTTTAATAATTTTTTATTGTCAAATCAAATTAAAATTTGTCACTTTTTTATTCAATTACGGTGACTTGCTCAACTCAAAAGTTGTCAAAATTGTTAAAAATTATCAAAAATTTTAGCAAACACTTAAAAATTGTAAAAAGTTACTAAAAATTGTTATTTATTTAATCAAATGCACCGAAAATTATAACTAACAACTTTTGACAAAAAATACTAAAAATCGTTAAAATTTAGATTTTTAAACCGTACTTAAAATTTGTTATTTAAAAATTTATAATATTTATTTTTATTTAATTTTGTCGTCATTCAAAAAAAATTTCCGAATCTATCTCTGTACAAATTAAACAGGCATCGCTGTCCGCCGTGGATATTGTTGACTTTTCAATAAATTCAAATTGACCGGTTGTCTGATTAAAAAATCAAAGAGTTGGAGGCTTCTCGTAAACAGAGACAGAGACAGAATTTCTACGTTGGACTGGATCTCCTATTACATATGCTAATAACTTGGTTATCTGTTTCTGACTTTGTTGTGCCGTGTCAAAACTGCTCCACTTTGGTATTATATGTGCATATATATATATATATATATATGCACATATATGTATATAAAATTACATTCAAGCACCCTCACCAACCAATGCAAGCAAAGTAATGGCATTTTGAAGATTGCAAGTGTTTTTGTTCACTCACTCTATTCAAAGTCGTTCTGAAAGAGAGTCGTTAGGTCCGTGAACTTTGCTTGGTGTTTGCAGAGAATGGTTGGTTTGCTTTTGAAATCCATTTTTCATGCAAGGGAAACTCTTGGAATTATTTTCCCTTTCAAAATACCCATTCTTTAGGAATAGCTTTAAATTATATTATTTTTTCTTTTTTTTTTTTAAGAAATGTCAAAAATCATTTTGTTACCGAAATGAAAATATGATATATATATATATATTAAACTTCTGATTGTTTTTTTCAAATTTTTTTCTTCAAAGCAGAAAAAAATGAAAAAATCTAAAATTTAAAAAAATGGATATAAGAAATTGGGCTGCAATTCTTACACATAATTAAGCACCGAGTTTAACCACCAACCAACTTATTAGAATTCCAATGGTTTTAAAAGTTGTCACAAAGGGTGTAACGAGCACAGAGGATTTGAAAATGTCAGGCAATAGTAACGGTCGATTTTCAAAGTGATTTGATTGAAAAGCTAGTTGTAATTCGCTGTTAAAACCATCAAAAATTAGATAATTCGACCCTTGACGAGAGCAGCACGTTGCAAATAGATAAAAATTGAGGGCCGTAATTGTTAAAAAAAAAAAAAACCCAAAAAAAAAAAAAAGGTTAAAATTGAAATAGGGATTATATAGGAATAGGTGGTTACCTTGCAAGACCACAGGGATCCCAAGAAGAAGGAACTGCGTTTCGGACTTCCTCGGAGAGTACGAGAGAATAGCGTTCAATATGGAGAGTGAAGAGAATAATGAAGTAACCGTCAAGTCCTAAATATTTGGTGTTGGCTGCGTCCTCCGCCCATGACCACGTCTCAAAACCAAACATGGAATTGAATAACCCGGACGGAATTTTCCCGGGAACCGAGCATTTCTGGTTGAAAAATTCAGACATCTGCACCAATTCTCTAGTCATCATATATGAATTAAAGTCAATAAAAACAACAACTATAACAATATGACAAGAGATCTGTCAATCGTGACTGCACCAAGTTAGTAAGGCTCAAGTATATATATTTATATATACATAAGAATCAGATTTAATTAAGGTTATAATTCGTATTATTATTATTATTATTATAGTTTTTACCTGGTTGAAGTCCAGGATGTCGGATTGGTATCGGGTCCGATCACCTTTGTCGCATTTTATGTCCGAAGAGACGCCTTTGAAGGATCCGAAACCGGGTACCAAGAGCTGTCTTGTTTGTGTTTCGTTGAGCAACACTAATCTTTCTTTTCCTTTGCAGTACTTTAATCGAAAATCCGATGTTATATCGAATCCTTTGCCGAGGCTGTCGAGAGCCTTCTCTATTACTCCATGCCCGCTCATCTTTCTATCTATCATCAAGTTGGCGATGATTTTTTTTGGGGGGGGGGGGTTATGTGTATAATAGAGAGAGAGAGAGGGGAGTGGGGGTTGTTATGGAAGGAATAAAATGGTGAGAATAGGAGGCCCTGAGTATAGATAAATGAGAGAGATATATATGTTTTCTATTTAGTAACGCAACTTTGGGAGAGGGGAATAAAGTGGATGGGAACCAGGTGGGAAGTTTCCGAGATACCTTCCAACTTTGACTGCTCTCTCTCTCTCTATATATATACATACATATGTATCTTTGATTTTGTAATTAAGCCTTTCACGTCTTCACGCATACCTTGTCAAATAAAGAGGGCTCAAGCGGGGGGAGCGGCTGGACCCCCCCGGGGGGGGGGGGGGCAGCAGTAGCCCAAAACGGGCTCGTTTTGACAAAAACGGTGGCGGTTTGACAAACCAGAAAAAACAAAAGAAAGCCGGCGAAACTCAAAAAAAAAAAAAAAAAAATTAAAGACTGAAGGGGGCAAAAAAATAAATAAATAAAGTGTGTCCGATAATTAAAAATACTAATTTTTTACAAAAAATCACAAATTCAATAAAAAAGTTAATTTTTTATTGTGTTTTCTCAAGACATAAAAAACAGAAAATACATTTAATTTAATATTTTCTATTTTTCATATTTTAAAATTTTTCTTATTTTACATTAAAAACGTTCAAAATGATTTTTTGTCATTTTTTATTTTATGTGAAAATTTATTTTTTATTTTTTAAAACAGATTTTGAAAATACAAGTAACCAAACAGAGAGTGTGTAAAGCGCAAAAAAAAAAAAATCTAAGACGGTAGAGTACAAAAAAAAAAATAAAAAAACAGCTTAAAACGCATTTTGTATTTTTTTAAAATAAGGAAAACAGTTCGAAACGCATTTGGTTACTTGTATTTTCAAAATCTATTTTAAAAAATAGAAAATAAATTTACACGTAAAATGAAAAAAGATAAAAATTTATTTTGAGCGTTTTTAATGTAAAATAGGAAAAATCTCAAAATACGAAAAAAAAATATTAAGCTAAATTTATTTTATGTTTTTCATGTTTTGAGATTTTCAAAACATAAAACACAAAAAGAGATTTGTATTTTTAATTACCGAACACATTATTTATTTATTTTTTTTCACTCTACGATCTTAGATATATATATATATATATCTTTTTTTTTTTTTTCGTTTCACTGGTTTTTTTTTTATTTTTCTGATTTGTCAAAACATCACCGTTTTTAAAAAACGTGCCCGTTTTGGGCTACTGCTGCCCCCCGCGTCCTGTTTTTATGGCATGGGACAACAATTAAAACCCTCTAGGTTGGGTACAGATTTTAGCCAAATGCCAAATCAATATTGCAACCATCACTTTATATTGGCAAATAATAATAATAATAATAATATACAGCCAAAACTTTATATACATGTCAATCACATGTTTAGCAGATCATACTTTTTTTTTTTTTCAATAAGTATATAAATTTTTGCATCATCTAAACTAACACGTTAGGTTAAGAGAAGTCGAGTAATCCTCCTAAATTTTGAAAGTAAAATTGCTAAAATATCGGCCAAGTGATCTTTTTAAAGTTTTAAATTGAAATTACTAAAATATCTCTGTGATATTTTAGTCTTATTACAAAATTCACATTAACTCAAAATTTTTAAATATAAGGGAGTCTATAAGAATTAAATCAAGGCTTTTTTGTGAAATAAAGTGCATTGTATCTATCTATTATAATATTAAATACATTTGTGAATAATTAATAAATATTATATATAATACAATAAATTCTATTAACAATAAATTATAATGACAATTATACTTTTTTTTGTGACTTAGAAGATCCCAATCAAATTAATAACCAGTGAAAAGTATTTTTATTAGTTTAATATTTAATTCGATTATGATAATTGTCTTCCTCTCTAATAAATAACATTGTTTTCTCTCAACCTCCACGACAATGCTAAGTTTACCCCTATTTATTAAAAAAAATATAGCATGACACAATAGAATTATTCATGTATATTTTATGCCTATGCAAAGTTGGAGAGCAAATTCTGACATAATCCATGGCTCGAAAGTTTTTAAAATTTAGACTTTACAAGGAAAAAAAAATAAAAACAAAAAATGGTGCCCTCCTATTTACGTTATTCTTAAGAGGGTAAGTAACCCCACAGGGTTCTTATTTAATTGGTATATCAGAAATGGAATGTTGTTTTCACATAGAAGGATTAACGGATGGTTATAGGAAGTTCCAACCCAAATTGTCAGAACAATTCTCTAATCATCTGCCAAAGAAATAGGATTTTCGAATCATTACCAAATTCATTTCAAGGATAACTTAATTGCCATAACTTTTTTTTTTTTTTATAACTGAAGGTGTTCGGATCAGATTTCGCATATCTCAACTAATTCTCATAACTCTGAACTTGACGACTACATAAATTTTTCAGTAATTCTGAGGAGAGTCGAACTTGTTATCACTGGAAAATAAATACAAAATTTTACTAATTGAGATAATCGTCAAAGTTAAATAAGAAGAGTAGAGTCATAACTGATTGTAAAGAAAAGTAGAAATTTGACTGGGTTTTCAACCAAGAAATCAAAAGTTGGTCCATTGTGAATACTTGTAAAAGCAAAATTAGATAGCACGTGAAAATTGGATCCACTCTGAAGGCACACAAACAATGCATAACTAGCACGTAAATTCTATTCAATTGAGCATGAGGGGACCAATCTAGCTAGTCATAGCTAGCACTCCTATCATTTGTATTTGAGATCAGGTAAAATGTAAGTGACAATTTGACAACCATAAAAAAAAAAAAAAAAAAAAAAAAAAGTTAAATTTTGATTTTTCGTGTAAAAAAATTTATTCTACCCCTTCTGTAAATAGGGCATTAGAAGTAACATTGCCTCGTATCACAAAGGGTAAAGTAGTCAATTAAAAGTGACTTTATTTTTTTCATAACCAGACACCAAAAAAAAAAAAAACATGAAGGGCAAAATAATCAATTAAAAGTAGCTCCTTTTTATATAAACACAAAAAAAAAATTACCTTTTTAATTAGAAGCTAAAAAAAAAATATAAATCCCATGAAGGTTAAGATTTTTTTTCCCAAAAGTAGCCTTGAAACCATATATGACTGAGTGGCCACCCTTAATTCCTTCTAGCATGGGTTTCATATGAGATGGAGATGTGTTTGCCGTCCTTTGAGTACTAATTTAAAAATATAGCTAGGCCTCATATTTAAAAAAATAAAAATAAAAATTCGTCGATCATCAAAATGGTTTAAAATAATATACGAGAAAGTGGCAACTCAAAGCACTAATCCTGTATTACAAAATTTAAGAATAATAAGACGCATATAATCATATTTTTATTTATAGAAGGTTATTAATTCTCTTTTTGAGTGAACCTATTTGCAATCTACTTTTAATTTCTTACACTCCAAATAAGTATTATTTATTGTGAAAGAAGATGAAGTGTAAGAAACTAAAAATGAATTACAAATATTAATTCTCGTTTTAAAAATCTTAATTATAATTATTTGAAATATTTAATTAAAAATTTTACTTTAATTAATGACGAAATGATATAGTCAATTTAATTTTTATTGAGATAATGTAATTTTGATTTACCTTTAATAGTGAAATATTTTTTTTTAAATATTTTAAAATTTTAGTTGGGGTACTTCATCTTTATAAGATGTGCACCATGGAACATCTTCGCGAGCGCATATAGACATACATACATACATACATATATATGTATATATGTATACATATATATGTATGTATACATATGTATGTTTGTATGAGATATAAACGTTTGACGGTTTTCCATGAATTGAACAAGAACATTTCTACTTTTCTTGTTTGTAGAATTGATTATGAGGTTTTGAGGGAAACCAATTTGTTTTCAAAAAAATGTGAAAAATCTGAAACTATGGCCAACTTTTCTTTTCCTAGGTATGAACAATTCCACAAGAATGTACTTTGACAAAGTGTATATTTATATATATATATATATATATACTCGCAGATTTGCAGTGAACTCGTAGGAAGTTTACGAAATTAAGGTGTCTTTTGATTTTTTTTTTTATTTTTTATCTTTTGCTTTTTATTTTTATTTTTTATTTTCTGTTTTGAACTCGTTTATCATTTTACGCTTTTAAAAATAGGAAAAATAATTCAAAATACATTTGGTCACTTGTGTTTTCAAATTTTATTTTAAAAAATAAAAAATGAGTTTACGCATAAAATAAAAATGACAAAAATTTATTTTAAGTGTTTTTAATTTAAAATAAGAAAAACCTCAAAATAGAGAAAATAGAGAATTTTTTATTTCCTTATTTTAAAATTTTTAAAACATAAAATGCATAAAAAAGAGAATAGAAAACAGAAAAATAAACTAAATGCTACTTAGAAAAATTTCTCCTGTAATTTTATGATTTCTGACTTTGTTTTGACAGGTTACCAAAATAATCAGCTTCTAAGTTTTCGATCAAAAGTCATTATACATTTGGTAAGCAAATGTATAATGACTTTTGACTTTTCATAGAAAAATTTTTAAAATGGTAAAAAATACTGAAAATTTTTAAAAGTTATTTATTTTTTATTTTATTACACGAATTACAAATTCACATTTTATCTCATTTTTTATCACTTTAAACGTAAAAAAGGATAAAATAATAAATTTATTAAATTATCTTGTTATTTAACATTAAAAAATTAGTTTTCCGTTATACCGAACACACCAAAAAAAATTAACTTTTGCTTGTAAAATTTTAATTTAAAATCTTAAATATAATAAAAAATAATTTACAAGGATTGGGTTAATGTCACATTCCCCTATTGTACCATTAATGTTTTTATAAATAATATTAGTAAACTAATATGATATCCGACATAATAAATTTTATAAATAATAAAATCTAATAATAATTATTTTTTGCGGTAAGGAAAAGTGCCATTGTTATCAGGATACATTCTTCTTTATGTACAAGTATTTATACATGTGTGCGTGCTGCAACCGGAATTTACTTAATGAGTACTTTTTAATGGCCTATCATATTTGAGCCGCCCAATGACTCTGATTTGGTCACTTGCCCGATGCATAGGGTTACTTTTATGTCCTTTATTTTTCTTGTTAGATTTTATTTTTAGGGGTTGTTAATATTTAGGTCTTGTTTAAAATAAAAAAAATAAGATAAATTGAGATAAAATATAATTTGGGGTTAATTTTGATATTTTTTTTATAAGTCACAAACAGTGAGAATGATTTTCCAAATCTGTTCCCATAAATTTAAAAAAAATTACAAAAAATAGCAACAATAGTACTTGTTTGAAAATTTTTGACACGAAAAATATGATTGTATAAAAAATTTACACATTTGGTTAACCTACTTTCAGATTTTTTTACTTTTTAGCGAAATATTACAATTTTTTGAAATTAGTGATGGCGGAAAAATTAGAGGTAGAGAGGTTGTTGGAGATTTATAGAATTTTTTAGAGTTTTATTTTATTCCAAACGGGGCCTTAAGAAGACAGTATAATACAATTAGAATACGGTATGGTACAAATATAAATTATTAAGAGATTAAATAAAAATACAACATGATATGAAATACATTTATTTAAAATCAACACGATTTAACACGTAACATTTTTCGTCAATAAATTTAAAAAAATATAGAATAAAATTGGAAGATTAAAATGCATCAAAAATAATATAAGATGATTTAAATTGTAAATCGTGAAATAACATGTAATTTAATTTTTATACAAGTATCGAGGTGCTCACCCCCTCACAGTCCTATCACATTGGTTGGTGAATTTGATCCTCATACAATTGGTCGCTAATTATAATTATTAAAAATGATTGGTGAGTTTGATCCTCACACAATTGGCCAGTAATTATAATATTATTTTTTTAATTTCTTTTTCAAAAGTTTTTTTTTTTTTTTTTCCATTCCTGTTAGAAATCCCATTGTGTTGTGATTATTCTATCTGTTCGAGGTTTTTCCCATAACCAAAAGCTACTTTTTATATTGCGGAAAATTGCTTTCCTGCCAATTAATTAATGGTTTATTTTTCAAAAGATAAAAAGAGAAGAAAAAAAAAAAGGAAGAGTCAAATCAATCAGACAAAACAAAAGGGATTTGTACAAACAAATTAAAAGGCACTCCCAAAATGAGGGCCATGTATATCTTTTCCAAAGTTAAAATATTCTAAAATTTGTATTAAATTGGTAAATTTATAATATGGTGTAACAGACGGTCTGATCATAAGGTAAGGTCGCGAAATCAAAATTATTATGACAAAAACTTATTTAAAATCATTAAAATCGTAATTGAACTGATAATCTGTACGATATATATTTAAATCAGTCATTTAAAAATTATTATAAATTGAAACCATTAGTTAATTGTTTCTATTTATTAAAAATATCACTATTTAATTATTTATGTGACACTAACCTTTTTAAATAGGAAATTTTTCAATTGTTATTGATTTTATAAAAATTAAAAAAAAATTAACATTATAAAAATTATCTAACAAATATTAGATTTTTAGAAAAAAAAAATTAATTGTTTTTAATATTTAAACTAATTTATGTATTATATTTAATCTATTTATGACGTTACGTGTTAATTCTTAATTCACCTAACAGTTGAATTAACTGACTCTTAATAAGATCTTTTTTTGCTTCGTCTAGCATTAATTCAAATTTCAGAATGTTAACTAAAATAAGTCGTTCTATATTATTAGAAAATTTTGTCTAAAGAAGAAAATTATAAAAAAAGAAATGTGCATAACCTATCGTTTTAAATAAAAGTAATTGTAATTAAAACGTAATTTAATCTTAAAAATATTATTGCTCTATCATTCTTGACACTTGATAATTTTTTTTATGAGAATATTTGGTTTATCAAAAAATACTAAAAATTTTTAATTTTTATTAATTTTTTTAACTTGCTCTAATTAAATTTTGATATCTATCAGTATTATACTAACTTTTTTTTTTTTTTTTTACCATCTAAACACTATCATAAAGAAAAAGATGAAATTTCCTAGTAGAATATTTGTGTTTATGCTGAGTTCAAAGGCGGGGCCCGCCCTTCTGGACTTGCCATATACTTTTTACTTGACCAAATCTCGCACTCTCAAAATTCACTGCATTCACACGGTCAAGGCCAGGACTGGCGTGAATGAGGGAAAACAAGCAAAAGATGCTTGTTGAAGGGCACCTATCATCCAGAAGGAATTAATCTCACAACCCCTTGCGTGTTGCTTAGGTGAAAATGACCTTGAGATCTTACTGACTTCTCGATCGTACGTTTGACGATCGATAAGCGCCACAACTCCTCCATGATTTTGGCCCTCGATTAATTAAATTAATGTTACTCTTCCATTTAGACCTTATAGTTTGGATGTTAGGGAGCTTTGTAGTGGGATTATATATATATATATATATATATATATGTATATATACGGGGAAAAGAGAGAGAGAAGTATATAATTAGTATACAGAGAGTGTCTGATTGACAAAAAATAGGATAAAAAGTATAATAAAAATAAAAAGATATGACATAAAGATAAAATGTAAAAAGTTTTGATTGAAAGAAAGTATAAAAAATAATTAAAATTGATAAGTTTTAGTAATTTTTGTTAGTGCTAAACACGGCCTCAACTAATTGAGTCCCTTACTCTAATGGATGGCTCATGTACCAACTCTCTGTTTAGAAGGTTGGGAGTTTGAAACCGGCTATGAATAGGACTATTAGGGTTCGGATTGGGGAAGAGAAGTGCCCCTTGTGAAGGGCTGGGGTTCCCTAAACTCTTTCACACACACCACTTGACTTTGTTGTCTAATAAAAAAAAAAATCAATTTCTTTCAATGTAATTTCTTTTACGATTAGTTTTTTGAGTACTGGTAAAAAATTCATTATGTCCATACATAACCACATCATTGCATAAGTTGAAAGTCGTGACGTATACTTCTAAATTTAAGTATTTCACCTAAAACTAAAACAATATTCAACATCTCTTTAATACAATATGAGTGTTAACCTGTGCGATATACGAAATTGTATAATTATTTTAGAGATAAAATATAATTTTTAAATACATTACAAAATATTTTAATAAAACTACATAATTTCATAAAATAGTTAGAATTATTTTTTTTTTACCAAATCTCAATCCGATCTAATTCAATCTTAAAAAATAAAATATGCTCTAGAATATATATTAAATTATAAACTTACCTAATTAACCTTTATTTCTTTTTGGTTTTAAACTGTTTGTTATTTTTAATATACATTGTTATGTTTTTTTAATTCTTGACTCATTTTGCAGAATTAGAAATACTATTAGCCTTAATGATTTAATTAGTTAAAAATTATCGATATAACTAATTTAAAATTAAAAATTTTTTAGAAATTTTTCTAAAAATAAATTATTTACAGACTTAAATAATATTCCAAATTTTATTTAATTTTTTTAAATTTAAGATATAAGAAATTTTAGATATACATTTTTTGGTTTTTTTTTTTTTTTGTGTGTGTGTGTGTGTTTAAACACATTATTTTCACTTTTTATTTGTTTTTTAATTTAATTATTAATGTATTTGAAATATATAATTTACAACTATATTAAATCTATAAGCAAGTGCATTATCTTTTATAATCCACGGGCTCATTTATATGAAATATATAAGTAAGTGGATTCTTTTTTCGTAATCCAACCAAGTGAATCCCTTTTTGAAACTCATGAAGTCATTTACATTTATTAAATTATATGCCACAATTCTAGAACTTTTATATTAAAAAAAAAAGTGAAGTTATATGACTCAATTTGCAGAATTAGAAATACTTTTAGCCTTTATGATATTAATTAGTTAAAAATTATCGATATGACAAATTTAAAATTAAAAATTTTTTAGAAATTTTTCTAAAAATAAATTATTTGCAGGCTTAAATAATATTCCAAATTTTATTTAATATTTTTAAATTTAAGATATAAGAAATTTTAGATATACATTTTTTATGTGTTTAAACACATTATTTTCAATTTTTGTTTGTTTTTTAATTTAATTATTAATGTATTTGAAATATATAATTTACAACTATATTAAATTTATAAGAAAGTGCGTTACCTTTTATAATTCATGAGTTCATTTATATGAAATATATAAGTAAGTGGACTCTTTTTCGTAACCCAACCAAGTGAATCCATTTTTGAAACTCATGAAATCATTTATATTTATTAAATTATATGCCACAATTCTAGAGCTTTTATATAAAAAAAAAATGAAGTTATAATATTTTAGCAATGTGAAATAAATAAATAAAGGTTTTGTGAATGAGAAAAGAGAAGAGAAGAAGAGAGAATGAATAAATTCAAAAAATAATTCACAAATCTATAAAAACAAAATAGAAAAATAGAATAGCATAAGCCACGTAGAATTAAAGCGAAGGAAAAAAAGACAGAAAAATGTAAATAATATAGATTTATAAAAATAACTCAAAAATATTAAGTATTATTATTTGGTTAGAAATTATGATATGACCAATTTCAATTTAAAATTAGAAATTTTTTTAAACACACAAATTATTCCAAAGCTTAAATAATATCTCAGCATTTTTTTAACCTTTTGTTGTATTTTTAAATTTAAGATATAAAAAGAGTTATTATTATAAGAGGAGTTTTGTTTTTTAATTTGATTAATATTTAATATTTTTAAAACATTTTTAACCAAAATTAATTATTTAGTAAAATTTACAACTACAATGAACCAATAAATAAGTTCCATTTAAGGAATCCATGAAAATGGAACCCATGAAAGTGGATCCCTTTTTGGAACCCAATAATGTGGGTTTCTTTTTTAAACCCATGAGTTCTTTTGTATTTATTAAAATCACATGCCACAGCTCTAATACTTTTATAGGCAAAAAAGAAAGTAAAGTTGTAATATTTTGACAAAGTGGGACAAAGAATAATGATTTTGTGAATGAGAAAAGAAAAAAGAAAAAGAGGGAATGAAGGAAATTAAAAAATAATTCATAAATTTATAAAAAAAAAAGGAAAAGTAGAATGGTGATCAAATACACATGCCACCTAGGATTGGAGTGAAGGAAAGAGGAGAGAGAAAATACATTATTTTAATATTATAGTATAAATATTATAGTATAGATATTTTAAAACTATACCGACAACGAACTCAATTAGAACTCTATAGTCAAAAGTGTTCAGGTGATAGCAGTACCAAAATAAGAGACCCCTTAAACGTTCTCATACTACAATTATTATACTCAAGACAAATAATAAGTGTGTTTGGAGTGATAAAAAATGAGAAAAAATAAGATAAAGTGAGATAAATTGTGAGTTTGTAATTCGTGCAGTAAAATAAAAAATAAATAACTTTTAAAATCTTATAATATTTTTTTACTATTTTTCAGAATTTTTTGTCATCCCAAATGAAATCAATATTATACTATGAGAATTTAAATAGTTGCATAAAGGAGCAAGGTTAGGGTTGTGAAATTTCCTTTAGGACCAATCATTTGCACTTTCAAGAAATCAAACAAAATGACAAAAGGGTGAACGAAGAATTCAAGTTTTGTTGTTAATTGATTTATTTGTCAAGCATATGGACTAAAGTTCGGAAGTATTTACCATATCAAAATTTTGAACCAAATAGTTGTACTAGAATAGTTTGTTAATTGAACCAAATTATTGCAACAAGAGATTACTTTAATGAATTATTATTTTAAATTTATTGGTCTACAAAGTACCTACCTACATATGAAAAGTTTTAATTAAAATTTTAATTACATAATATTACTTAATAAAAATTAAATATCTAGAATGCACAAATGCATTTAGTGGACTTTCAAAGCGTTGTAGGGAGATGGAAAAACTCATTTCATGCTTTTGAGTATTGGACTAACTTTGGACCAATGATGGTTCAAATAATTGAAGCAAGGAATAGGGCAGTATTGGATTCTAATTCGGCCTTAATTGTGGACCGAAATATATATGGTATTCACATTGGAGGAGGTTTGAGAACAAGATTGACAGCCGATTGCAATTTGCCTTTCAATTTTTTTATGAAATATTAGGGTCAGATTTACCCTTTTTTTTTTTTAAATTCTACGCCAAACACAAGAGTAATTATATATTCTTTTAATATAACAAATATCTTTAGTTAATTAATTATTTTTTATTTTTTTGGGACTAAAGTCCATTAGACATTTTTTTTTTTTTTTGAAAGATGAAATAAAAGTCCATTAGACCATCATGGGATTCCAATAGATATTGCGTCAGTATTGACTCTCCCCCATCGAGGAAAGAGGCAAGTCGAACTATATATATTTGGATTTATTTGGAATAATTTCTAAGTTCGAAAAAAGTGCTTAAGAAACAAATAATTGTCATTAAGAAGTAGGTATGATAATAAATAAATAAATAAATAATAGACACGTCAATCAATAAGTGGAATGGTCGCTCATACTGATTTGATTTGAAAATATATATATATATATATATATATTACTGATTAAATCTATGTGATACAAGAATTTATTATATTATATGTTTATTTTAATTTTTAATTAAATTTTATGTTAATATCATTTAAGAAAATAATTTTTATTAAATTAAATGTAAAAAAATTAAACTATTAAATAAAGATTTAATTTATTAATAAATTACATGTATAATTAATTTATTTTTATTGATTAAAAAATCATATAATAAATAAATTATTATTATCACTTAATTATATTCATCAAGAATATATATGACTTAAAATATTAGGTTTAATTAGATATGTAAAATAATAAAAATTTAAAAATTTATTTATTGCACTTTTTGTTTTCTTTTTATTAGTAAAATTTATTAATTTTAATTTTATTTGACCTCAATTATCAAAGTAGAATGAGATAATATGATGATAATAGTTAAATTAAATTATAATTCTAAATTTATATAATAAAATAATCTAATTATTATTTAAAAAATTATAAAAATTATAAAATTATTTATAATTCTAAAAGTGCATACTATCAAAATTTATCTTTTATTTTATTTGATAAAATTATGTTTATATTACGATAAACATTATAATAAATTATAATTAAAATAAATGATAAATAAGATAAAAATTTATAATAGATTTAAATAAATTTGGATTAAAATATATATATTTAATGTTATGAAATTATGAACATAAATTTATATTTTTAAATTTATAAAATTATAGTTAACAAAATATATTTTAAAATAATGTATTGTAACCATCTAAAATGTATAAGTAAAATTTAAAATAAATCCATAAAATTATATAAAATTATAGTTAACAAAATATATTTTAAAATAATGTATTGTAACCATCTAAAATGTATAAGTAAAATTTAAAATAAATCCATAAAATTATATTTACTGAAATTATATTAATAAGATTATAAAATTATCACTCAGTATTAATAATTTAAGAATTAAAATAATAATATTATACATAATGAAAAGGGTAAAATAAAATTCCAAATAGATAGAAATTTCAATTTAATTCTATTAGATAATTATAAATTTCAATTTAATTCTATTTGTTAAATAAAATTAAATTAACCATAATACCTAATTAAATAGGCTTCTATTAGATAATTATAAATTAAGATTGAATTTAAATAGAGTTTAAATATTTAGTACATACAAAATTCTTTTGCTAAATAGAATTAGATTAACTATAGTACCTAATTAAATAGAGTTCTATTAGATAATTATAAATTAGGATAGAATTTAAATAAAGTTTAAATATTTACTACACAAAAAATTAAAAATTTTAAGAAGAATGAAAATTTTAATAAAATCTAAAAAGTTACATTAAAATTCACATTAAATAAAAATAAAATAAATTTTAAAAATTACATTTTATATGTTAAAAGAATAAATTGAAAAATAAGTCAAATAAGAGATTTTTCCTATAACTTGACACATAAAAAATTAAAATTTTACTACAACTAAAAAATATAATATAAATTTAATTAAAAATAAAAATTAAATCTAAAAAAATTAAATCTTATATATTTGAATGAACAGATTAAAAAGTTAGCTAAAAAATACGTAAACAAAAAAAATTAGTGTAAAAGATTATCATCTAATGAAAATAAATATAATAATAAATCTGAGGAAAACATAAAATAAATTAAAAAATAACGATAAAAAAAAGGTTTTTATTGAAATTTAATTAACAAAAATTTTAAATTTTAATAATAACAAAAAAATAATAACATCTAAAAAACTTTGTCAACATTCACATTAAAAAATACAATAAAAATTAAAAAAAATACCTTGTAGTTTTGAATTAAAAAACTAAAAAATAGAGTAAATAGTAGGCTTTTTCTACGATACGCAAAAAAAATTAAAATTTTATCAATAATAAAAAATATAATAAAATTTAAAATTTAATGTTAACAATTACACCAAAAAATATAATAAAATTTAAAAAAATTCAAACCTTTTATATTTTAACAATCACATTAAAGGATAAAATAAAAAAATTCAAACATTAAAAAATAAATACATAAACAAAAAACATTTTAATATAAAGGAATATTATCCAATAAAAATAAATATGGCAAACACATCCTCATTTTTAATGACCCAAAAGAAACTAATAAATAATCACTTCCAATCATGTTAAGTCATCATAATAAAATTTTAGTAAGTTTTTCCAGGTACGAATGCTATTTTGTACTTTGTTTAACTCATTATATGTATTAAAATTTCATAAGAATTTATATTCTATTTCAGATAGAAATATATTACCTAATCCAATAAATATCAACATTTTAGTTCGAATAAAATTGTGAATAAATTGTAATTATATACAATACTAATTCCTTCTAGAAAAAATAATTATATTTAAAATAATTATAATTATAAATTGATATTAATAAATTAAAATCTTTATCTGATAAGTTAATTATTATTTTTTTTTTGCATTATTTTGCTTAATAATATTTATTATTAAAACTTTTATTTAAAAGGGTAAATATTTTTTTGGATTATTTTTTTAATAACAATAATAATATTTGTTATGTATTAAATAATAATTTATTAAAAAATAAAAAATAAGAAGTTATATGATAAATGAAAGTGTAGATTAAATAAAAATATCAAGTAATATTCATGAATATTATAATTTGAATAAAATTAAAAATTGTGAGTAAGTAGTAATTATATAAAATATTAATTTTTTGATATAATTAAAATAATTATAATTAGGTGTTACGTATCACAATCATACACATGTCATAATCATAGTGCAAGTTAAGTCTTACGTGACGCAAGATAATTATAATTAGGTGTCACATGTTACAACCGTATTATAAGTTAAGTTTTATATGACGTAGCGGTATTGATAAACTCTATTTTATATATATACTAGAAAAATACACGTGCATTGCATGCGTATATTTATTCTTTTATATATCTAAATTTAAAAAATAAGCTACCAATAAAAAAAATAAAAATATTATTTTAAAAAATAAGACCTATATTAAAATTTTTATTTTTTTTTCATATTGAGTGTCTTGGTGAAGAGCTTAACGCCAAAAAATTATATAATTTAATTGTTTGGTTTATAAAATCTATTGAAATCTATTCTCATAAATTTGTTATTCGATGTAGACATATATATATATATATATATATATTGGTGCATATATATTTATAATTATGTAAAATTAAAAATTAATGAAGGTGTTGAAAATTGATTATACAATATAGAAGATTTTGAGTTGGGAGTTGGAGTAAGATTATTCTAAAAAATTGAGTTATTGATATGCTAATGATGATTTTTAGTAGATATAAATAAAAAATAAGGGTGAAATTAAAAAATAACGGATGCAAAAGATAATTTTAGTAGATGTATGAATACAAATGCATATCACAGACATTTAAATATATTGTGTGTCATATTATATATTTATTTTAATTTTTAATAAAAATTTATATTAATAATCATTTAAGAAAAATAAGTTAAAAATAATTATATATAAATAAAAAATAATCTCAATATAAAAAAATACCATCTAATAAAAATAAATATAATATCTAATTCATGGAAAAATTAAAAAAATTGAAATATAAAATTTTGCAATGCTTTGACAATTTTTTATTATTATTGCACAATAATATTTTCACATTAAACAAAAAATAAAATAAAATTTTAAAAAAATTATACCTCATATATTCAAATAAACAAATTAAAAATAATCCAAAAAGAGGCTTCTATTGGAATTTAGTATACAAAAATTTACATTTTAATAATAATGAAAAAATATAATAAATTTTAAAAAATTATATAAACAATCATATTTAAAAAATTACAATAAAACTAAAAAAAAAAATCTTACCTTATATTTTTGAATGAACAAATTAAAAATATATTATAAAATAACCTTTTTTTGAAATCTAATACGCAAAAGAATTAAAATTTTATCAGTGAGAAAAAAATATAATAAAATTTAAAAACCTAATATTAACAATCACATTAAAAAATAGAATAAAATCCAAAAAAGTCTGACATAATATATTTTAGTGAATGAATTAAAAATTAAGTTAAAAATAAATGCATAAACAAAAATAAAATTTTATATAAAAAAATATCATCTAATAAAAATAAATATAGTAAATTCATTCGCATTCTTAATGACCCAAAAAAATTAACAAATAGTATTATACTCTATGCACTCCTTTCCTCTTAACCATATTAATTACAAATAAAAGCAATCTAAGTAAAATCCTAACAAAATTTTTTTGAATGTGAAAACTATTTTATATATTTTTTTAAGTTTACTAAATGTATTAAAATTTCATGTGAAGTCGTATTATATTTTAAATAGAAATATACCATCTAATCCAATAAATTTCAAATATTTGATAATTTGAACCCATGGCTTGTTAAAAATTAATATATTGAAACTTAAAATATATAAGGTTTGACTTTTTTTGTTAACATATTATAATATCAAAAAAATTTTATTTATATTTTTTGTTTATTTGTATCAATTTTGGTTTTTGTTTTTTTTAATTGTCCATTTTCCTAACATAAAAATAGAAAATACATTTAAAAGTATAATTTTGTTTACTGTAATTAAATCTATCTAAAGAAAAATATTTAATTTATCAAATAGTTTTTTAAATTATTTTATAATTTATTTATTATTAATAATAATTAATTTTAATAAGATACATAAATAAAGTATATGAGTTAAGAATAAATTATTATTGAATAAAATTTAGTTTAATTTAATAAAACATTTCAATAAAATATATATTTTAATAAAACATATTTTAATATTAACAATATATTGAGCGGATCCTCGTAATAAAAAAAAAAAAAAGCAAAATGTTAGTAATATATTAAAACTTAAGTCCCCTGGATGAATGGATAAATCATAAAAAAATATTAATTGTATCAGATGAATTAAAACAAAATAAAAAGAAAAATTCTCACTTGTAATTATGCCCAACCTCCAGAGAAGCTCCAAAAGATAAGTATAACCACCAACATCTTATTAAAACAAAAATCGAAGACAAACCCATTAATGAAAATCAAAAACCTAGAAAGAAAAAACTAAAAAAATAGACAAATCAAGTTCTAAAGAAAAATAGATGAAAAATAATCACCAATTCTAATGCCAGAAGCAAAAATAATTCCCAATTAAATAAAAATAAGAAGAAATACCTATATTTATGAATGAATGAACCAATCGAGCAAGTACCAATCTTTGGATCAGGAGCCAAATTTACATAACAATTAATTGCACCACTCAAAACGATTTAACCTTGGACATGCAATTCATTAGACGAAAAATCAGGAAAAGAACAGAGACGAAATATGAAAGTGGGATTTTTTCTTTCTTTTTGATAATATAGTCAATATAAACCCAAACTAATTCATCACAAAAAATTCTAGTAGAATTGGGTTATAGAGTTAAATTAGAATTCAGTTAAATTGAAAAAAAAATAATACTCCATCATGAAGAATTCTAATAGAGTTAAGTTATAAAGTTGGATTAGAATTAATATAATGAAGGAATAGAGTTGAATTAAATTAAAAAATAAGAGTAAAGTAGTCAAAAAAAGTTTTTCAAACATTGGAATTTTTTATAATAGTATAGATACATATAATATGATATGGTAGTATGTATAATGGCTAGAAAATGTTAAAAAAAAAAAGACAAAAGAAAAAGAAAAGAAAAAAAAAAAAGCAATTGTTTTGCATGGATAAATTAATAAGCAACCACCACATGTAATTTCTTGGTCATGAATCATGATGGCGGGAACGGGTATGCTAAGGGCCGTTTGGTAAAATTATCGTTCTTCTGTTTATGTTTATATATTTTTGTTTTTTGTTTTTTATTTTTTTGTTGTCGTTTTTTTTTTTAAATAAAAATTGAAACTGTGTTTAGAAATATAATTTTGTTTATAATTAGTAATTTTTATTTTTATAAAATATTTAATTTTATTAGTTTTTAAAAATTAATTGAATTTAATAAATATATTTTATATTAATTTATTTTAATTATATTATTTATTAAAAACAATTAAATAAAATATAAATATTATCTCATTTAATCCAGTAAATATAAAATATATTAATTATAATTTACTTATTTTATTTACTAAAAATAATTGAATAAAATATATTTCATAATAATTTAAATAATTTAATTACAATATTTTATTAAAATAATTTAATAAAATATATTTAATATTATTTAAATTAATTATTAAATTAAATTAAATTGAATAATTTAATTATGATATTTATTAAAAATAATTTAATAAAATATATTTATATTAATTAAATTATTTATTAAATTAATATATTTTATTTTATTTTATTATCTATTAAATATAATTTAATAATATATATTTCTTATTAATTAAATTAACTATTTTAATTTAATTATTTATTAGAAATAAATAATAGATAGTACATATTAATTTAATTAATTTCATTTAATTATATTATTTATTAAAAATAATTTTAGTTTAATAAAAATTTTAAATAAAATAATTTATTTTAATATAATGTAACAAAAATGGATAAAGTATTAAAATTGACGAAGTGTTTGCAACAAAAAAAAAACAAAGTGAAAATACTTTTTTTTGTTTACGTTTTCTTGTTTAAGTCTTCTTTTTTTGGAGACAAAAAAATATAAACAGATTTAACGAACATGTTTATATTATCAATTTACAAAATTTTGAAAATATAAATAAAAAAATAAAAAATAAAAACATTATCAAACGAGACCTAATAATGCTGACTTTGTATCTTATGGAAATAAATCTTTTACGGTAGTTACCAACACATGAATTAATATTTAATTACATATGATCGCTCAATTTTTTACCATTTTTACCATCAAATACATTTAAATTTACATTTTTTCTGTCAATATTCAAAATTTTGTTTCCTCGTTTAGATATTTTGGCATTGTCTATTCGAAATTACTTCTCAAATTTCGGCTTCCTAATTTAGAAACTGGATCATTTTAGAAGTTTGTCAAATTTTATACACTGTGTCAGGAGGGCAGGAGAGGCAATTAACACCCTCGATTTTAAATTACGGTTAGACCCTTCTTATTTTTCTTTTCCCTTTTTTTTTTTAAAAAAAAAAGAGCATAACAGGACTTCCAAACTATCGTAACCATTTTTTTTACTATACTCATAGGAAATTCAAACCAACGATCAATGATCAATTGTACGAAGAATAAACCCACCAAGCAGTGCTGCTAGTTGAAATAATTTTAAATTTTTGTAAACTGTCTGCACTTTTTATTGCAAATATTAACTTTTTTTCATATAATTTTTAAAAATTTCGAGTCTACCTCTGCCCACTATAAATATACCAATAGAGAGATGAAAACCAACAAGAGCTTTGAGAGGAGGGTTGAGTTACTTAAGCAGAAGACCAAACCCAAAATCCAACTCTCCACAGAACTAACTTGTTCAAGATTAAGTCTTCATCCACAAAATGTCCGCCCCCCCCCCCCCCTCTCTCTAGCCTAGGAGGTAGTCAGACGAAAACAACAAACCATTCCTTGAAAATATAAACGACATTTTAAAATAAAGTTAATCAATTAACATTTCAATAAAATTTGACATATTTGAGCATAAATACAAATAAAGACAATCCAATCTACGGAGTCGCCACCATAAAACTTAGATGTCGCGAGTTCAAATCACACTAAGATCAATCTCGCGACTAATTTGACGGTACTTTGAGACTAGCCTCTCGCCCCCGGTTTGACAAAGTGAAGTGGGTCTAGCGAAGCCTACCCATCCATAGTTTCAAATTACCCAAAAAAAAAAAAAAAGAAGACAATTACCAATATCAACAAAATATCACAAAAAAGCCAAACACGTAAATCCAAAAGAGAGTACAAATGAGGACTTGGGAGAGCTAACATCGCTTCTCCAAATATCACACGCATCAAATCTGAACTATTTGATTAAAATTTAATAATCCAGATTCACACACATTTTTTTAATTTAAAACATTTGAATAAATCTGGACTGTTAAATTTTAATCCAACAGTCGTAAAGCCTAATGTCATGGGAATGTAAGCCACCTCCTTTTCTATAGGTGATGGGTTCAAACAAAACAAAACGAGGGCCACATACTCAAGAGAACAAACACCAAAAAGCAATTTTTTTCCCATCTATGAGAGTGAGCGACAACAGATGAGAATTGGATTTTTCTGGTTACTTTGTCCGTCCTTGAACAACAATAAAGTGACCCGTACTACATCCCCCGGCCCCAGAAAAAGAGAGCACAGATTTCCCCTTCATAGCTATAAAGTCGCAAACAGCGTCTGATACAGACACACATGTACTTCCGATAGCCATGTGAAGATATATGCATCGATATCTAAGATATATGCTTACAAAGACCAAACAAATAAATACCCAGCCACAAGTTTTCAGTTCTGCAATAGGAGTGGAGCTCATTGAACTAAAGAGCCACTTCAAAATTTGTACCATCTAAACAAAAAATTTGCGTTAATAAAAGAAAAATGCTAAGTTCTAGTTTTCTATAATTTTTCATTTTCCCGTAGTATGAGCCTGTTACCAACAAAAGCAGGAGAAAACTTAACCACCACTCCCCCGCCCCCCCAAAAAAAAAGAAGAAGAAGAAGAAGAACATGCAAACAAGAGTATGAGTAACAAAGATTGATATATGTACAAGTTAACTAGACAATCAAACACCATGAAAACTTACCAAATGCGAAGGTTCTCTTGACAGCACTAAACATTTACAACTGATAAAGAAGGAAAGGAAAGCAAAAGATTGTGGATGACAATTTCCCAGTCATCTTTGTGAAACCTAAATGTGTACCGTTTGCTCTGAAACAAAGGCCAAGCCCTGCATCAGTCTAACAATTTCCACCGTATCATCAAGATAATACTTGGCCTTACTGGGTTTTCGACCAACAGTGCAGGCAAATACTTCTGCATTAGGAGCTATAGATGGACCAGCCATGGAACTGGTAATCACCTCAAACATGTCTTCATCAGATCGGTCATCTCCAATGCACAATACAAATTCAGGTACCATTCCTCTCTCTTGCATGGTGGAAAGTAGACGTTTAGCCACAAGCCCCTTGCTCACCCCCTGCACATAAATGAATAAATTAGGCCTGTTCCCATAAAACCATTGTACTATCAATGAGATCAAACTCATAGGCTAAATAGTATTAGCCAATCGCGCGCTTTTAATCAAAACTGATAAAAACGCCACAGCTTCAAAATTTTCAGAAACAAAATATAGCACTGCAGCCCTGACATTTTGTCCTCCAATTTCCTAATGCTCAAACGTGTGTTGTATTGCACAAACAAGGCTATGGGTCGGGACTGGGGACTCCAACCTAGTCAGGATTGGGGAATCCAACCTAGTTTACGATTAGATTAGGAGTGTAAGCATCAAGCAAGTCTGAACTAAATTATGCATTTTAATTACATACATATTATTCAAGGATAATACTCCTATTTCTAATCATATCCACTTCTTCTTACTTAACAGTATTGTACCTAAATTCTCTACAAAGTTTACTTATTTGCAATACTAGTATTGTAATTAGTTTCAATTCTGCTATACACATCTCAAATTGCTTAAGGAAACTTCCTGTCTCCCCCCGGTCCAACCCAATCAAGTGTAAAATTTTGAACAGGACCATAATTTGTCGAGCATGCCTGAGGGGGTTAACTACATAATATTATATACATAAATAATTCATACCTGTGGCTTAACCTCCACAATATTCTGGCCACTTTTGACAGTAACAGGTTCATTGGCAAGCACACTTTCGAGATGAACAAGAAGTTCCTTAGCTTGGCATGACCCAAAATCAGGATCTGCATCTTCATAGCACCAAACTAATGCAGTTTCCTTATCTTCAATCATGGAACCATCAGTTGTCTCTGTATAAAGCTTCATAACTGGTTCTGCAATCTGCTTCCAACCACACTCTGTAACTTGTGCACAAGTTTCCCATTCTGCATCCCGCTGCAGCCTGTAATTGAAAATTCATCAGTTTGCAGGAAAACTACCTTATTTTATATAAACTCAGTTTGACGGAACAAAAAAAAAATTGCTTTTAAGTAACTCAACTTAGGAAATATCCATGCTCAGCTGCAATTCCCAAATTCTCACAAGGAGAAAACCATTCAGCTAGCATCTCTCTGGTTTTGGCGCTGACGATGAAGACCATATTTCTCTTGTCACTGCACAAACTATTTAGGATTTCAATGGTCTTATAGCTTGGGCTCTTATCAATTGAAGACTGAGGCATTAAGGTACCATCATAATCAAGGAGGATTGCCCTAGTTTTAGTCCTTCTATAAGCAGAAACTATGTGCTCCATCAATAGCTTCTTGAAATTTGGATCGAGTGCAACAACTCTGAATCTCAATCCAAATCCAATACCCCAGCACCCACGCCGTACGTGATCTTTACACGTCCTCTGCAAATCTTGCAGGAAGCTACGAGCCCAGTACCCGACATCATGAGTACTGACATATCTATAATGTTTCTCATGCCGGAGCTGTTTCTCTTGCTCGGCCATTACCAGAGCAGAATCCATTGCATCTGCCACTGCCTCGATATTCCATGGGTTAACTCGAATTGCCCCACTCAAAGACGGGGAGCATCCAATGAACTCAGACACAACCAACATACTCTTCTTTGGAGTAGATGGGTCCAAACCCAAAACCTGATCTAATTTCTCATTTCCGTGGCGACTTATTATGTATTCATATGGTATGAGATTCATTCCATCCCTGACTGCTGTCACCAAACAACACTCAGCAACTACATAATAAGCAATTCTCTCATAAAACTTCAGAGGTTTATCAATCAAGACAACAGGCTCATACCCTGGTTTACCAAAGGCTTCATTAATTCGCTTCACGATCGTATATGTCTCAGCTTGAACTTCTTCTACATCTTTTCCACGTCCCCTAGCTGGATTGGCTATCTGCACTAGAACTGCCTTCCCTTTCCACTCTGGATGCTGCATAAGCAGCTGTTCCATTGCCAACAACTTCAAACTAATGCCCTTAAATATGTCCATATCATCCACCCCCAGCAACATTACCCTGTCCTGATCACAGAACTGCTTGATGAGCTCTGCAACCTTTTCTTCAGTTCCTGAAAGACTCAAAACAGATTGAAGCTGGCCCATGTGGATGCCAACTGGAAGGATTTTAATACTCACAGTACGACCGTAATACTCAAGGCCTATGTAACCGCGCTTGGATTCATAAGACAGACCTAGCATCCGACTGCAACATGAGAGGAAATGCCGAGCATAGTCAAAGGTATGGAAACCAATCAGATCAGAATTCAACAGAGCTCGCAGAATCTCTTCCCTAATGGGTAGAGTCTTATATATCTCGGACGAAGGGAAGGGGCTATGGAGAAAAAACCCAAGTTTCACTCGGTTGAATCTTTTCCTTAAAAAGGTGGGTAACACCATAAGGTGATAATCATGAATCCACACAAAGTCATCTTCTGGATTAATCACCTCCATGATCCTATCAGCAAAAATCTTATTAACTGAGACATAGGCCTGCCACAGTGATCTATTGAACCTCCCGCCCAGGTCAGGGGACAGTGGCAACATATAGTGAAACAATGGCCACAACTGTTGTTTGCAGAACCCGTGGTAGTACCTACTAAACAGATCAGATGGCAAAAAGGTGGCTACACACTTGAATGTCTCAAGGAGTATCTGTGAGACCTCATCTTGCTCATTTAGGTGAATTTCTTCCTTCAGACAACCCACATATATAACATCAATTTCATCATCACCCAACCCATCTTTCAACTGAAGGAGTAGTGAATTCTCATCCCAACTGAAAGTCCACCCTTTGCCATCCTCTGTTTTCCTCTGCGCCCTAATAGGCAGCTGGTTGGCTACAACAATTATCCGGTCACGCTGGACCGACGACGGATCAGAGCACACACTCTCTGAAGGGTCATCGTCGAGATCGGACATTATACCAGCTACAGTCATAATCCGCGGAATTCTCCGACCCATCCGCGTAAAAGAAGGCGCCGGAGTCTCACCGGAGGCGAGCTCCAAGAGGTTTGAGTATGACCTAGAAACCATTTCTTCACTAGTTATGACCCTATGACAATCCTAATTGACAAAAACCTTGTTCCTCTAGGCAAACATACAAGAGAACTCCCATTAAACCCACAAAACCAACTAGCACCACCAAATTAACCCAGAAACAAATATCAGAAAACCTTTTTCCTACGCCAAGAAAACAAACTAATGATATTTTAGTGTGAACCAAAATAAGTTGAGGGAGAATTTATAGGGAGAGGAACCTTGACCCTAACAAGTGAATCAAAGGATGGAGTTGGATAAAGCACCAATTTTCTTGTCCAACGAATAAGAAATGGAAAGGAATCGAATAGATTCAGACCAATAAAACCAAGCAACAAATACCACTGTTCAAGAGAATCTAGAGATAAGATCAGATAGCAAAGAAGACCAGTTAGAGAGTCGTGTACAAAGATCTTAGCAGAAATAGCAAAGACAAAAATTATGAATAAGAGAATTCAACAACAGTTCACAGCAATTTACCAGCTTCTCACACCTGATGAATCCCAAAACGTGAGAACCCTAATCCAGCCAAAGAGAGAAACTGGAACAAGGCACTGTTCTTTTCGTTCTTATCTTTATGGAGCTTCCTCAAATGCATATTATATAGACACACACACACACACACTCCCCACAGCACCGTGCCAGGGTATTTTAATGGGTTGAATATAATATTTACATGTGTTTAAAAAAAAGAAAATAAATATAGAAAAAAATAAATATTTTTTCTTCTTATATCATTCTTAGCATAAAAAGGGAGGCTTGAATATAATATTTATATGTGTTTATTTTAAAAATAGAAAAAGAAAAATTAAATATGTGAAAAAATAAATATTTTTTTCTTCTTATATTATTTTTAACTTACAAAGAAAGGATGATAGTAAGTAACCTACTATTTTATTTTTCCCATTTCTTTAGAAGTGTGATAAATATATTTTTTCATTTTTTCAATAAAATCGTACCAAAAATAAATACTTTTTGATATATATGTGTGTATATATATTGTAATTTAAATTAAATAAGTAAAAATATTATTATTTTACCTCTTAAAAAAGAAAATTGTTTATAAATAACAAAAGAACATAAATAAAAATTAAACAAACTACTACGTTCATTTTATTTTATAACTTTCACATTATCGACCCCTTTAATTGTTCAACTTTCTATAATTTTTATTTTTTATTAATTTGATTAATCTCAAATTTTTAATTTTTTTTAACTTTTGCATTAAAATTTGTTAAAATTTGAGAATTTTTACCAAATAATTAAAATTTTAAATAACCCAAAAGTAACTAAATTTTATGAAAAGTTAGAGATTGTTTATTTACCTACGTTTGTTACTCTCAAAATAAACAATATTTTTTTCAGTGCAAAAAAAAAAATTGAAAGTGAATATTACGATAAAAATATCTATGTTTGAATTTAGTACAGTGTTTCCCTCTCAGTCAACTTTTCTCGCACCCTCCTTTTTTCACTCGAACCTACACTTTTAAATAACGAAAATAAAAAAATTTCAAATTTGGAGACCGTTGATTAATTGGGACAGTGGGAATGATGATCCAACGGTGGATAGAGGAGGAGAGGACTGGACAGAAGGGGATGTATCATCATGTATCTCTGAGAAACTGATAGGGCTTCGAGGAAGTCGCCACGAGGCTACATCGACTAGAATAGGGTCCACAGTAGGGTCGGGTGTGTCATCGAATGGTTGGTTGTAGTGTGTTTGGTGGAATTTAACCATGTGACTATTCTGAGAATATTCCCATGCGAGGTAATGACCACGATGCGGGTCGCGGGTGATTCGACCGGGTCTGGCTGGAGATACGTGTGCCGCTTGTTGACCGAGTTGTCGGAGGAGTTCCGACACAGGGCAACGCCACCGCTTGAACACCGTTTGGATTCCACTGTACGAAGCTCTGTCGGGTCACCCAAAAGAGTTGGTAACGAGACTCCCCGGATCCGCCGTTGTTAGCCACAAAGCGAAGAAAAATACGAAAGACATACATCGTCCTCCTTTAGCATTAAGATAAAACTCTAAAAATTTTTATAAATCTCTAATAACTCATTTATATCTAATTTTTTCATCATCACTAATTTTAAAAAATTTTAATATTTCGTTAAAAAAATAAAAATTTTAGAAATAAGTTAACCGAATGTGTAAATTTTTTATACAATCATATTCTTCGTATCGAGAGCTTTCAAACGAGTACCATTATCGCTATTTTTTGTGAATTTTTTTGAATTTGTGGGCACGAATTTGAAACCGTTCTCACGGTTTGTAACTTTTCAGAAAAAAAGAGCGCCAAAATTAACTCCAAATCAAATTTTATCTCAATTTATCTTATTTTTTCTTACTCCAAACGGGGCCAATTAGATATATACATGCAGTAAAGATTATTGGGGTTTTTGGAAGTCGGTCACTATTTATGTACTTATAAGGATTTAAGTCATACCCAAAAAACTTGTTTGTGAATAAGTCACACTTGCAACAAAAAGACAAAAAAAGATATCACGCATTTTTCACTATATTTCAAAACTGTCAGTTTTATCCAAAAATAGTGCACACTTCACTCATAACTTCCGCGACTTTCCATCTTCTTTACAAAGTAAGCAAAACCAATTTTTTGAAAATAAAATCAAAACTGTTGGGAAAAACCTAATTCTGCAACTTTTATTCTTCTTTACAAAGCAAGCAAAACCGATTTTTGGAAACAAAATCAAAACTGTTTGGGAAAAATCAATTTCGCGACTTTCCGTCTTCTTTACAAAGCAAGCAAAATCGATTTTTGGAAACAAAATCAAAACTATTTGGAAAAAAACCTAATTCTGCGACGTTCCATTTTCTTTACAAAGCAAGTAAAAACCGATTTTTGGGAACAAAATCAAAACTGTTTAGGAAAAACTTAAATCGATCATCAATTTTCCTAAGTATCTTTATTTTTTTTTATTTTGAAACAGTATCGGTACCGTATAAAAAATATACCACATAATAAAACAATACCGCAGACATGTGGTACTATCATACATGCGGTACTGTCGGTCATTCGTTTGATATGTGAACTATTTTTATGTTTAAATATGATGTTTGCATGATAGAGTCTTACGGGTACTGTTTTTTGAACGAGCATGCATCCTAAACAAAACAGTACCGCTAACATGTGGTTAAAGGCATAATCCAGATCCGTATATATTCCTTCGACCGACGTTACATCTCATAGTCAAACTCGCGTCATCCGTATGTATTCATTCGTATATACTCCTTTGACAGACTTTTATCTCACTACATATTTGTTCAAATCAAATATATACCATATATTTTCACGCGATTTCTAAGAAATGAAACAAAAACGGGAAAATTGTGATTCCTGGTTACCATAATTTCCAGCAACTTCATCTTAGTTAATTATAAAAACAAATGACATTTAAGTTATATTATAAATTATATTTAAAACAAACTCGTGGGACCTACTCAAAAGTGTGGACTTAAACACAAATTTTTACATTAATGTGACTTAAAAGCAATACTTTTTTTTAGTATGACTAATAGCCTTAAAAGATTACAAAGTATGACTTAAATACAATTTTTCGAAGATTAAATATATAAAAAAATATGATCTACGCTAATATGGGCCGTTTGGTTGGCCCAAAAAAAAAAAAAGGTCAGCTTTTGCCTACTTTTTTGTTTGGTAATACTATCAAATTTGTCTATTTTTTTTTTAATTTTTGCTAAACAACCAGAAAGTTTTTCAACTTTCCTACAAACAACCAAAATTTTAAAAAATTTTAAAAATTACTGAAAGTTTGAAATTTTTACAAATGTATAAAAAGTTACACCTAATAACTTTTGTTTAAAATTACCAGAAAATTATTAAAAATTTCACTCTTCAAATAGTCATGAATTATCAAACAAATATAATATATAAATTATAATATATTTTTAATTTGTATAACAAAAAATAACTTTTTAAAAAAAATTATAATTTGATAATTATTAAATATTTTTAGTTTTTGTCATAGTAAGATAACTCAGGTCAAAAGTAAAATTTTTTTAAAATTCAAATAGCAGTTGTCTATTACTTATTAAAAAATGTTAAAAAATTATTTCAATAGTTATCACGATTATATAAAAAAAATTACTTTTAATTAAGCAATTAATTTTAAAATTTTCACTTATCACATAATCCTTATTTTATATTATTTTAATAATATTCCTATGCTATAATCATATATTTAAGGTGGCATTGATCTGTATTTTTTTTCTTTTACAAAATTAATGTTAATTTTATGTTAATTTTATCTATAAATTGTAGTTAACATGCTGTGTCCATAAGTGAAAAATTTTAAAACATTTACGTTATAATTGTATTGTCATTCTCGTGGGAATAACTTCATGTGTATATTATATAATTATAATAAAAATTACAACTTATGATATCTAAGTTTTTTTATATAATACAAATAAAAATACTTTCCTACAAAATGATGAAAATAAATATTCTGTTAAATTATCGTTTCTATATTTTTAAATATTTTTCAATTTCTTTCTTATTATAAGATTTAAAATTTAAATTATTTATAATATATTAAAAAATTATAAATTCTATTTTTTTTTTATACAGAAAGAATTGTGAACTCCGAGAACTACTCTATTCTACTATTTGCTCCTTCCCACGACATGGCAGGCAACAACAGGTGTCCCCCTAACAACCTATTTAGGCGAGCCTAGGAAGCCCCATGCCGCTGCTAGCTGTCGGAGGCAGCAAAAGTTGTAAGGTCTTCTTCAGAAGTCAAACTTCAAGCACAACAAAATTTATTAATTTTTTTAAATTTTTTTAATTAAATTTTTTTACGTATTATTTTTATATCATATTTTTATAATTTTATTATATTTTTTGATCAATTTTTTCTCAACCAAACACAACCTTAATAATTTTGAGCAATCTTTTTAAGTAAGTAGATAGCTGAAATTTTTATCTGTGTGATAAAATAAATAAATATTTTTAATAATTTTTTTTGTAATTTTAGATATTTGGTAAAATAAATAAAAAATGTTAATAATTTTTAACAACTAAGTGTCTGGGAAAAATTTTGGTAACTATTAAGTTTGGTTAAAATGAAATGACCACTATACCTTTTACCAACTTAGTAAAAATGAATATTTTAACAACTTATCAATTCAACAAAATTAGTAACTTTTAAATTTTTCTAAATACTTAAAACATCAAAAGCTAGAATTTTGTTTTTTTATTTTATTTTATTTTAATTTTTTTTCTCTTTTTTCTCCTCTAAACAGAGTCTAAGTTCTAAATTGTGGCTTGTTTTGTGAATCATTAGCTTCAATTTTTTTTTTTTAGGTTTTACTTTTTTGTTTTATATAATTTTTTAGTAAAATTTCATTTCATTTTTTATTTAATAATTTTTAAACATGTTATTTAAGTTCATAAAAATGAATTAAGAATATTTTTTATTCGCAACTAAAATTTTTATTTAACAATATTTTTAAAATTTTTAAAATATGAATAATATGTTTTTTAAAATTATTAAACAAATTAAATTTTCGAGTAAAATTTTTATATAAGACATAAAAAAATTAAAACGAAATAAATCAAGGTCATGTTCGGCTATCAAAAATCACTAAAACTCACCAACTTTAATTACTTTTTATACTTTTTTCGATCAAAATTTTTTATATTTTACTTTTATCATATCTTTCTACTTTTATTGTACTTTTTATCTCATTTTTGTCAACCAAACACCCCTAAAAGAATAATGCCAAACAACCCCTGCGTTCAACAACTGTTTCTCAAAAGTCGTGTAATAAAGAAAGAAATAATGAGCCACACCTTTTACTCGTTCAGGAGGCCAGTCCGTTGACGCATCTTCACGGCTGCATGATTGTTTTTATTTTTATTTTTTATTTAACTTGAAAATTTAAATAATTATATTATTTTAAAATTATATTAAATTATGTTAATTTTAAGTTAAAGTATTCGTGTTTAGATGTATTGATAATTTTTTTATATTTTTTTAGAATAATTTTATATTCATAACGTATCATACTTTGACCCCGTTTGTAAACTTAAATTTTATAAAAAATTACAAATTTTTCTAAATGTTTACAAATTTTTACCAACTTTTAATCATTTTTATTTTTTGTACATTTATTCTAAGACTCTAAATTTTACAAATTTTTATCAACTTTTATTAATTTTTTAATAATTTTTCTGACTAAAACTATTTACACATGTCCTGTCAGTTTAAAAATTTAACACATCTAATGAATAACCGTTCAAACAGGTTATTCAACTTCGTTTAAATAGATCTTGTTAGAAAATTAAAATTTGACTTCCAAACACCATGAAGTGATTAACGTATTACAATTTTTGAATTTATATTTTTTTAGGATAATTTTATATTCATAGCATATCATGCTTGACCTCGTTTAGGAGTTCAAATTTTATAAAAAGTTACAAATTTTTCTAAACTGTTATAGACTTCTATAGATCTTTACCAACTTTTAGGCATTCTCATTTTTTGAAAATTTATTTTACTATAAATTTACAATTTTTTATCAACTTTTATAAATTTTTACCAACTTTTATTAATTTTGAGACAGTTTTTCTAACTAACACCGTTCAAAAAAGTCCTATCAATTCAAAAGTCTAAAACTATTCGAATGGGCTATTCAATTGTGTTCGAACGGGTCTTGTCGAAAAATTAGAGTTTAATTTCAAACACCACAAAGTAATTGACGTATTACATTTTTTTTTAACTTTTTACTAAACTTTAACCTTCCAAATGCTCTCTTATTGAAATACTTGTATGTTTTAGATCAATAAATGGTAAAATAGCTTTTACTGACGAGATTATACATGGAAGATTGGGTTATATCTTAATTTTCATCCCCCTTCTTAACAAAGAGGGTTATAACATACTAAGATAGTGTTAAAAATTTAACCAATACGACAAAAGACCTAAAGCTGATGGAATGCGTAAGATCAATCCTTATATTCCATTTCACATTGGAATAGCTTAATCCATATCGTATATCACATATGGGGCCCACTAGGACTGTAACATACTAACATGCTTCTGAAGCCAATATTCACGGTGGCTTTCACTCTAGATGGTTTTCATTTTGGCAGTCGTAACCCTTTTTTCCTATTTAGATGGCTCGCATTCTACTCAAGTAACTCTTTTCTATGTAGTTCTTAGCATGACTCGAACTCAAGATATAGAGACTAGTTTGATACTAAAAGTTTGGAACTTAACTAATATGACAAAAGACCCAAGACCTGATGAAACGCTTAATATCAATTCTTATATTCTATCTCATATTAAAATAACTCAACTCATCTCCCATACAATAAGTGGGACCCATGAGGACTGTAACAGATAGTAATTGTAGATCAAAAATTAGCTTGTATTCTGATTTTAAGAAGGTGAGTTATGACCTACGAAGTTAATAATTACTGGTAGGAGATTCTAAACTTTTTTTTTTGGTAAGTAGGAGATTCTAAACTTGAGAAAGTACGCAAAATAATTCTGACTTGATAGGTTTGATTGGGATCAAGTATTGTTTTTATCATTTTCAAATTTGTTGGTAAAAAATATATATATTTGTGCCAAGTGGGTACGCAACAAATATTTTTAACCTATTACCATTCGTTAACTATCAAGTAATCGAGTACCCACAACCTTCAAATATGAGATGGTTATATCAAGAATAAGAATTAAAAAAATTTTTGAATAGAATAACTTTATAAGTAATTTTACATCTAAAAATTATATTTAGATAAAGTTTAAATATTTTATAGTAAGTGAATTTTATTATATTACTTTTATAAAATAAAATTAAAAAAATCTCATATTTAATCTCATCTCAAAATTCTATTATCATTTGAAAAAAAAAAAAAAAAAAACCACGTCTAAGTGTTTCATTACATCAAAAGCAAATCCTAAACTTAAAAACATATTATTTGGTGTCAGAATTTTAAGTTATTTGTTATTAACTAAAAAGTCTCTTTTCTTTGAACACAATCTATATAATTCAGTATTCAAATTGATAATATTATTTGTATAAATTTATATCTGATAATTTGAGCGGGTAATTGATTAATTTGGATGAGTAATTGGTTAATACTCGTCAAATACCCTATAATCGAGCTAATTAGTACGAGTTCAAGTAATACTCATTGAGTACACTGCATAATATAATTTTTAACATTTCAAATATTGATATTGTAATACTAAAATTATGTATTTCTCGCTCCTCCTCTTTTCCACCCTAATCTCATGTGGCATAATTTTTTACTTTCTACTCCTCTTTTTTAATAGAATTTTGATTTTATTTTTAAAACAATTTCCTCTCTCTCTACTTGGAATGAATAATAATAAAAAAAAAACTCATTAAAAGAAAGTCATACTCTATCTACATAATTCTCCCACAATCAGTAAAAGTTTACATTATAAAAAAGTAAAAAAATAAAAAAAATTGAAAAGTCACACACACTCACTCTCTCCCTCTCCCCCCTGAAATGTATAATAATAAAAACTCATTAAAAAATTTTGCATTAAAATAGAGTAAAAAATAAAAATAAAAAGAAAATTGAAAAATTACTTTATCTCTTCGCCTAAAATGTATAATAAATCAGATAAAATGTATAATAATAAAATCAGATTAAAAAGTTTGCATTAGAAAAGAATAAAAATAAAATAAAAAATAGAAATAAAACTGAAAGATCAGACGCTCTCTCTCTATACAGTGTTTCCATCCATCAGTAAAAGTTTACGTTAAAAAAGAGTCAAAAAATAAAAAGAAAATTAAAAAGTCACTCTTTTTTTTTTTTCAATTTCTCTATCTCTATAATATAAACTGATTGACTCCACCCATCATAATCTTTTCTTTCTAATTCTTTTAAGATTTTGTTATTTGATTAGTAAAAAACGTAAGGAGGGCAAAGTACCAGTAATGATGAAATGCAGGTGAATTATCGAATTCGACATGACTCACCAGTTCGGATATGCATAATATATGGTCTGATATATATGTATATATAAACCTATATGCATAACATATGGTTTGGCACTGGGAATTTAGGTGACATAAAATAATTTTTTTTAACCAAAGTTAAGGTTTTTAAATAATTTTAAGCTTGAAACTCAGTCTAAAACTATCTCGTTCTAATTCTTTATAGATTTTGTTATTCGATCAATAAAAAAAAATGATGAAAGTATGTAATTTTATTGAAATATTTTGTTTGTATATGGAAATTATATTTTGTTCATAAAAAATAATATTCAATTTCGTACATCGCACGGGTCAACACTTGTAATATAATTATTATCGAATAATATTTACTCCCTTGTTCTAAATATAGGTGCCACAAACTTGTAATTCCAGCAACCATTATTTGGGTAATAATTATTTCATAATCTTTACCTTCAAAATTTTTACTTCGTGCCAAACATGTCCTTAAAATTATTTATTTAAAAAAAGAAGATTTCTCTCCTAACAGATTAGTCTAAAGGAACGCTCGGTTTGAAGTGAAAATTTTAGAGAGTTAAAAATTATAAGGTAATTATTACCCTAATAATATTAAGAAAAATAAGTTTATGATTTATATTTGAGTTGAGAGATTAAATATTATCCGATAATAATTACAATATGTCTAAAATGTTAATAAAAATGTACTTGAGATAGAAGTGTAAAGGAACGTTAACGCGAGCAAGGGCGATTATCTACCCCTAAACGAACCTAGTCCAAGAGTTAAAAACATGTTTAGTTTTATTTTTTGAAAAGAAAAAAATTTGTGTGGTAGTCCTTGTGTGCGTGTGGTGGTCGCATTGAATAATTTCTTGTAATATTCGAAGCAAACGTGTTTCGTTTTATTTTGTCATTTATATATTGGTATCGTTTAGTATCTCTCAAAAAATAAAAAAAAATTTTAAAAATTATCATATCAATTTTTTTTATTTTACTGCACGTATTACGAATTCATAATTTTTTTCATTTTATTTCATTTTTTTCACTTTTTATCGCTCCAAACACACACATTACCAACTTAAAAAAAAAAAAAAAAAAATCTGATCGGATAATGATATGATAATTGCCGCAATCTCCAAAAGTCCTTACGTATAATTGGCCGACACCGCGTGGCTGGGGACATTGGAAAAACCTAAAAAATTTAATATTATTTAATTCTACTTCTGGTCTTTTCCGAATGGCCAGCTGCATGTCACACTGACTTATCCGCCACGTCATCAATTGGGCCCTGCTGTCACGTGCGCGGCTTGGGTTCATGCAAATCGGATCAGCCCAAAAAAAAAATAATAATAATTAAAAAAAAAAAAAGAACTGAAGGGAAAAGCACAATATAGATAATTGATTGATTAATTTTCGGATAAGATTATGAGCAAGCGGTTTGCCTACGTGGAGATCTGTGATCTGGACACGTGTTGGCCACTGAGCCAATGGCTATGGAGGACTGGAAAGAAGGACAAAAAAGAAGCGGGCGGCAACTCCACGCTTCAGCGACTGATGAGAAAGTGAGAGAGACACAAGGAGGCGGCGTCAATGTTACTCTGCGCCGGCAATGTATTTGGCGTTGTAGTGGCGCGTAGGGGGGGACTTTAGACTCCTTTTTTACGCACTAAGTTTTAACAATTTTTTATTTTTGTAAAAATTTTTTGTCTTTGGTAATTTTTATTAAATATTTTTAAAAGTTAAACAGGCCAAAAATTACCACACGCATCAAAGTTATAAAAATTAGAAAAATTCCCTTTTTGGTGGAGATTATTTTCATCCAATGTATAAAAAAAGTACAAAATTATTAAAAAAAACCAAAATTGTGCAGGCCCTTAAACAATGATGAAAAAGTGTGAGGCACAGGCCTGCTATGCACACTATTAGCAAATTGTTATTAATTGATAAGGAATTACAATTTTTAAAAAATTAACTTTTTTATATTTTTGTAAACAGACTTGAATTTTTAATTATTTTATATTTTAAAAAATACAAATAACATGCTTAAAAATATAATATAAAATAAAAATAACTGTAAAAAAATAAAAATTATTTTTGATAATTAAATCAATGCTTGCGCAAATTTGACCAATTTTATGATTTTGAAGTTAACGATAGGTAAGTCTTTCAGTATTCTGAGAAGACTCGAATTGGCGATCATTGAAAATAACTTAGGATTTTACCAGTTGAGATACCACTTAAGTTAACTTTTTATAAATTTTTTTAATTTTTATAAATTTTACCAAACAATTATTTTTTTTTCAAAAATAACGTGTTAATACTAAAAAAAAAAAAAGCTAGGTTTGAAAGTTTTTGATTTACCTAACGCAATCTTAATATGTCGTACTCTAACTTGCACTTAAAGAAAAACGTTATGGGCCCACATTACAACGTTGACATTTAAAGTCAACTCGTAGTTCACAATGCTTAGGTCAAACCATTTTATTTGAGAGCCAAAAAAAAAAAATCATTCAACGTTAATAATACATATTACAGTCTTTAAAGTGGACTGGGGGTGCAGTGAGGGTTGACTGCAGCTGCAGTAGTCGATCTAAAATGATACTGTTTCGATGTTTTTTTCTCAAAACGATTATTCGAATATGAGATATAAGTGGAACGGCGTCGTTTAAGGAGAAAAACGCAAACAATATCGTTTTGATCGACTGTTGCGACTACAGTCGACCCCCAACTGCAGCCCCCCTCCCCTTTAAAGTCACTATCATTGCCAAATGAAAACGCTTTCCTCCACTGTAAGATGTTTTTGAATCCTAAAGTTTTATTGAAAAAAAAAGGGAAGTAAATAAATAAATCTCTAACAATACAAATTCAAAGGTCAAAAGGAATATCAAATCTCACTTTTTATGCAGCTTCGTTAAGTAAAGTTTGTATCATAATAAAAAAATTGATCGAATTTACACCATATTTGGATTTTATAATAAATTATTCATGTGTTTATATTATAATAATTGATAGAACACATGATGATTCTTCATTTTTTTGCATAGTCTCCCATTAAATAGAAATTACTATTGACAAAATATGCTACAATTTTTTTAAGTGACTCAGAGTATTCAATCAAAAATATACCATAATTCTCAATATTAAAAAATTAAAATTTTTTGATAGTATTTCAAATTATTCAATCTAAATGAAGGAAGGGTTCACATTTTTAATACATTATTAATTTTTTTTTATAAATATTAGATGACTCATAAGTTTAATCAAAATGTAATGATAAATAATTTAAGTGATTTTTATCTATTTAATTTTTTATTTATTTAGTTTATAAGAATTTGGTGATTGAGAAAAGAGGAAGTATGAAATGAGGTATGAAAATTGTATAAATAATAAGCATATTTATTCCCCCAAAAATACAACAAACATGAAGTACTCTCCTTCGAGCTTAAAAAAATAATAATAAAATTGCTTGCCCTAGCTTTGGCAATCTTTCAAATTTAGGCCCATCTTAAATATGAGGGAAATATCATGTATATATGATTATTATACCAATAATAGTTTCAATGTTTAAGGTTTGTTTGATAAAAAATAAAAATAAAAATAAAATTTTAATTAGTATTTTTTTGTACAAATTGAGAAATATATCATGTTGAAATTACAAATATACCTTATTATGTATATTAAGTTTTGTGCATGAATGAAGTAAAATTGACTTTTTAAATTTCACTTTGCACAAAAACTTAAAAAAAAAAAAGAAATTAATTTTTTTACCAACAAACCCTTAATTTGGCTCTTACATGTGAATTGCCAAGTTGGTTTGATAGTCACACATGATATATAGTTAATAGTTTTGTTTGAAAGTTCGAATAAATAGTGGAAAAGAAAGGAAAAAAAAAAATAATAAAAAAAATTAAATATTATCAATGACGCAAAAGAGGGGAAACAATATTTGAGGCAAATAAATAAATAATGTAATAAGTCTTGGAAAAAGGTAGGCGTGATAGCAACTGATTAAAAGTTTTTACGAAATACAAATAATACCAAAAAAAAAAAAGGCCCAAACATATCTTTTATGATTTTTATATATACGTATATATACACTCAATTTATTTATTTTTTATTATTTCTAACTATATATATATATATATATATAAACACACAAGAATAATTAATGATTTTCTTTCCATCCTTATTCTCGACAAATTGACGAACCAAACAAAGTAAAATCCACAAAGCAAATTAGTGTTTTACTTTGACATTCCTATATTTGTCACCATTCTATTATAATTAAGATACATACATATATATATATATATATATAATGAGAATATCAATCTTATCCTTTGACCCTCTAATTAATAAAAATAAAAAGGAAGATGGACAAATGAGTGACTGGTTCCAACATGCTACTAGACATAGAATGGCATCTTTCAAGTTGGGAAGAGTGATGGCTTATGATTAAAGCTTGTTATTCTAATGAGCTTTTGGATAAGTATGAGCAGGCGTGATGTATATATATGTATATACATATATATATATATATATATGTTAATTTAATGATCTTTAATTAAGACTTTATCCCTTTGCCAGACAGATGCACATAAAATTTCTAATTTTGGACCCCACAGCTATGCATATGTATATGCCAACAATATGAGTCAAATGCTAGCTAGCTTTGCCCCAACTTCTGGAGTCGGGGAGAAGTCCACAGCCGTACTCATGGGTGCGTATTGGGTGAAGTCCACCTCGTGGCCCTAATTGGCAAAAAACCACCAGGAGGTAAACCAGCCTAGGCAAACCCTGGCTGACCGCTCAGCCGAGAAGGCTGTTAGATGGCCCTCCAATTAGAGGAAGACTGCCCTCAAGAAGTCGAACCCGGACTATTGGTCCCAGCTCTTCAGCCCGCCATCCGAACCAACTCGATTACCCTTTTCGGGACAGCTTTGCCCCAACTTAATTAGGTGCTCACAAGTTTTAACAGAGATACATACATATATATATATATTATACACTTTAAAAAATTGTATTAATATATTTGAAGACCAAAGGTATTGATATTTTAGCAGGGAGTCCTGTGGGATGAAATTATCAAACTGCAATTTAAAATTATATTAAATATCAGAAGATTAAAATTATTGAAAAAATATAACATAATATAATATAATATAAATATGTTTATTTCTAAATCGGCATAAATTATCTAGCTTTAAAATAATATAATTATTTCAATACACTTACGAAATTTTAAAATATTTAAAATACACACATACACACACCTATATATATATATACACACATGCAATTATAAATTTAAATACGACGCGTTTGCTTAAAGTGCGGCCTCTCGTTTTCATGAAACGAACTTTGGATTAGGTCGAGCATCCACTGACAAATACATACGAATAGCATAACTAGTTGACAATATATAAATATACACTTGTGTGTGATTATATATACGTACATGTATAGTATTCAACCCTTTGAAAACGAAGAGGTTGGTTTGTTCAATCATCACTGCTTGTTTCTACTCGGAATAAAAAAAAAAAAAAAAAAGAAAAGAGCAATGAGGAGAATTAGCATATTTTTATAATTCAAGCTGGTGATATTTTTAATACGCACGATGAAGCTGTCAAATACTGCAACCGAAGCCCTGAAGTTATTAACTCATGAGCTACCTCACTCTATCACTAATATAATCTTGTATATACATACATACATATATATATATATATATATATTAGTTGGTTTAAAAGGACAACTGTGGAAAACTCTTAGCATTGAAATCGATGGAAAAACTTATTCTTGCGAGTGGAGAGACTTTTTCATGTTACAAACTCATGGCTTGCGCATATCTTTTGCTATCTTTAGTCTAATTCCTTTCTTTTTCATGGCACGACATTTTTTAATTACTTTTTTTGGGGGTATTCAAGGAAGCACAATCCCTACAAAATCTAAATAAATTCTTTACTTAAAGTACAAATTAGGATATTATAATTTTTATAAATTTATACTAATTTATACTATTTCAAACATATTTTCAATTAATGTTCACTACATCTACTACTAAATAAGTGAAAATATATACTATAATTGAGTATACATTATATGTGTGATTTTTATTAAAATTTTATTTTTAAATAAAAAATTATAAAAATAATTAATAAAAATGCATCAAATAGTAAATAATGAGTAGTTAAGGGTATCTAAGTAGATATTATATTAACTAACCAAGAGGGTAAAAAATAAAAAATTATGAAAATATGGATAATTAAAGGGTATTTAAAGAAAATAAAAAAAAATATATAAAATTACTTAATTATGATAATTATAAAGATTTTTTTTCAATACTATTGAAATTGTAGTTGATCATCAGAAATTTTAGGAGTACTATAGGGAGAAGAAAAAATGTTCATCAAAATAAACTCTGGACAAATTATAATTTATGTCAATATCTGACACTTATTAGATATATAATAGTATCTATGCAAGAGACAACTCTTAGCTAGCTTAAATATATTTAATATTTGTATTATTTTTAATTATAATTAAAATTTTACAGTAACAATAATTTTTATGCATATTACTCATACAAACAGTGAAGGACCAGAAAATTAATGCGACTGTTGGATGCTTGAAGGGCTAAAAGTATGATCGAAATAGACAGTAAAATCAGTAAACAAACGTCGCAAATGAGTCATCCCACTACCAAAAGTGGATATGGCTTGCATTGGCACCAATAATTAATTGTCTTCTTCTATAAGAGAAATTTATCAAGATAATCACTTTAAAAAAATTATTAAATGAATTTTTATTTACAAAATACCACTGCAAAATCATTTGAACAACTAAAAATATTTTTTGATAACAATTTCCGAGAGTGTAAAATTTTTCTTTTTATATTTATGCATGCAATCGTATTATAATCTTAATTTCTGGTCACGTGGTATGAAATGCTCTCAAGGAAACACCCCCCTTTTTTTGGTAATTTTGATAAATTTTTAATTTAGCATAATCGATGCGAGGTGATTAATTTTTTAGGCATATCTTGATTTGACATGGTTACACACATCCCGCTTGAGTCACGAATAGAACCGTGTGATCTCTGTAAAGAGCATACCACGAACCACTCGGACTAATTCCAGGAGGCTTTAGATTGATAATTTGACATAAAAAATTTGATATTTCACGATATTCAACGCATTCAATAAGAATCCGTTATTAAACATGTACAATTAAGTTTAACCGGATATAATTACAACTTATCTTGACTCAACCTAAACCCGTTCATTTGTTGGCTCTAGTTTTACGTGTTATACGGGTCGTTGGGTTGGAAGCATAAAGGGATTGCTTACAGAATATTTGTGGTCTAATCGTTCTGGAATGCATCGTGTGGAGGATAGCAAACTAGTTGATAGCACTCACAAAAATCCTCGATCAAGGATTTCTGCGAAGTTGTTCTAGTTGAAATCCACATCAAACCAATCCCTGCTTCGGATTTCTCAAAAGGGGAGACAATCAACCTTGCTTACTGGATACTAATCTAAGTAACAGAAAAACTAATCCTGCATATCTAATTTCATTTGTCCGCATTGCTGTGACGGAGCTAATTTTCTGTCTTCAAAATTCGTACAACCTAAATTTAGTCTTCCTTCAATGAGGCTTTCAGCCAGCAACCGCTCCAAAGTAACAGCGAAAAAGATATATTATGATCAAAAGCTATATTATATGTAGGTTGAACTGAAAATACATGGGCAGATGAAAAAACAGGGCCAGGCCACTGAGTATCATAAAGTATTGAGAATTTGAGCTGGTATTAGCTGACACGTATTTGGACAAAACATATATCATAAGAAATATTCTTGATGTCAGAAGACTCACTCCTAAAACACTGAATAAATTCTTCTTTACAACTATATATTCAAGTGCATTTTTTTTTAATCTTGCGACGGGAAGGGGGTGCAAGAGGCTCAGAATTACCAGTTCTTTCAGTATAGCTCCAAAAGAGAAATGCTGAAGTCAGTTGTGACCAACCGATCTCAGCTATTGATTTGTGTGAGTCTCGCATGGAACCCCCCCCCCCCACAAAGAATAACATTTGATCGTTCAGACCGACAATTAACCATAAGGTTGTTTTTAGAAGCTAGAAAGCCCATTTGTTCGGTTAGGAATTCCATATTTTGGTTTCAAGCAGTTGGCCTTTCTTTGATGTCTGTTGTAGTTTCGAACTTCTCACATACCTGTAGCTGACTTCCATATGAGTTTGATTCAATTTCCATCCCAGAGTCAGGGTCTTCTCAATGTCAATCTTACCACCTTCCTTACTCTCTGACAACGGGTTGGACAAAAGAAGTTGTTCCAACATATAGACACCATCAGGTAGATCTGTAAGAACAATAGGAGAATGACATTCCGAAGAAGGAAAAATTTCATCCGAGAGTCCTGCCATGAAATCACTGTTCGTAAAAAGATCCTTCACTTCATCAGAAGTGAGATCCAATTCCAATGATTTTTCTGAATCAAAAGTTGGTGCGATTAGAGGGTTGGGAGATTCATCCATCGGAGGCTGGCACCTTACTAGCATCCCAGCCGAAGGAAATGGTTCACAGTCATCTATAACTCGTTCAAATACGTTCTTTCCAGAATCAGCCATTCGCCAATTACTTTCTTTTGGGTGTAGTAGCTGAACAAAAAGTCCAGGACTTTGCATGGCCATCACTATAAATGAGAGCAACTGCTGCTGACTTTTCTCCATACCCTTAAGTTGTTCACTCAACACTATCAACTTAGACTGCGAGGTCTGCTGGTGCTGCCTGAGCATAATCAGTTCCTCTGTGAGTGTATTCTTGTTGGCCTTCAGACACTCCACTTCTTTCCATAACCCAAACTGTTTTTCATCTTCACATGCACCAACATCTGTGTCCTGCTGAGACGATTTCATCTGAACCAGGCCCTTCGATTGCTTTCTTCTACAGATATTCGTCAACAAATGCTTTTGGCCTCTGATAAATCCATCATTTGCAAATTCCCAGCGATCAGTATCAACTTTTTTGAAACCCTGTATATTTACGACAATATTTATAAGGTGACAATGGAGCTTCTTCAGTTATCAATCTAGGGATCACTGCACTTAATTTAAAGACGCTTCAAAACTTATTGAGGGTTAGGGTTAGGTCTTAGGCAGAAAGACCCTTTTTTAGGTCATTAATCTGAATAAAATCTCAAATTCAATTACTTAAAAGGGTACTTATTCGTTCAGGCATCTAGGATTCACTGTACTTATTTCAAGGACACTTCAAAATATCTTAGGGAAAAAGATTTTTTTTTTTTTGGGCTATCAATCTAAAAGAAAAAATCTCAGCTTTTTTCAATTACTTGAGGGTATGCCTAGAAATGTTGAAACATGGCCATTTTCACAAGGGGAAACTTTACAAGCAAGTGAAAACTAAATGTAGACAGTTTTATCATCCTTGCAACACAAAAAAAAACGTGTCACTAATTTGATAAGTACCTACTAAGAGGCTAGCTCTGCAAATGAACCATTTATGCATAGACCCAGACTCAGCTCATTAAGGGCTTGACTCGACTTGTTCATTAAATAAACTAGCTGAGTTTAAATAGGACAATTAGGCTCGTTTAATAAACGAGCTAAGCTTGAACGTTACCCAGTTCAGCTCGTTAAAAGCTCAAGCTCGTTTAATATTTTATATAAATAAAAAAACTAAACAATATACATTTAAAATATAATATATATCAATTGTTTTGTATTTATGTTATAATGTATTTTTCATTCTAGAAATTGCATTGCAATTTATTTAATGTTTAGTTAAATCATTTCCATATTATAATTACTCCTTCAACTATCATTTTCTGATTAAGTAGACTACATTTCAACAAAATGTTAGTATAACCATACCCCCCCCTCTAATTACCAAAAAAAAAACCATACCCCCTCTCAAGGGAGGGAACGGCCATTTCCACATTTTCATTTTTTTTTGGAAAGGTATCCACATTTTCATTTCCTTATGGAATAAGAGGGGAAAAAATTATAGGAGAACAAACAGAAAATGAGAAAGAAAACGACAGCTGCATTATGTAGGACATGAGGTCATGAATAAAGTTTAATCTGCAAGAAAATTCTAACTAGTCTTTATGAATATTTTATTTGGTTTTGGTCTATAGAGTTTATGTTTGGGCTTAACTCGAACTTATTAGAGATAATTTCCTATTCTAACTGGAAATTAGTTAGGAGTCCTTTTTATTTCCTAATCCACCCAGGAAAACCTCCCTTAGGATTGGTATAGCTCTATAAATAACCATGTAACTTAGAAGCATTATTCATTCATTCATTAATAAAATTTCAATCATGTTAGTTTAGTTATTCTTGTGGATTCAGAATTGTTTTTGCCTACAAGAACGATGTCTCGGGCCTCATACCCGAGAACAAATCTCACCAACATCACTACCGCCAATACCACAACCCGTTTCACTCTATCACTTCAACATCACCTCTATTGTCATTTTTCAAACCCCTACCACCTCCGCCACTATCAACCACGTCTGTTATCATCAGCACAGTTGCATCATTTGTCACCTCCATCACCCTTTTCCACTATCACTAGCATTTAATTTACCACCACAAACCTCAACCACCATTTGTATGTCACCACCACCACCATAATGAATCACCACCAATTCAATCACTCTCACTTCCTCCCCAGCCATTGCCAACAAGCACCACATCCAACTCCACTTCCACCTTCACCTCTAATCTAACTATTAACCACAAACCACTGGCATCTATCAACCACTACTTATAGAATTTTTCTATTCCATTTCAAGTTAATTTAATCTAAATTATTTTTAGAATAACAAGTTCACCTCATTCTAACATTTTTTTTGTTTTGCAACAAACAAGGGTATCAAAATGGTCATTCTATTCTATTCTCACCTTGATTCAATTTTTATTCCAATTCATTCCTACATACAAATGTAGCCCAGGAGAATTTTTTACATCTTTGATAAAATGAGATTGGGTAGACTTGTGATCAAACAATTCAATGCTAGGGTAAAGGCTTTTGAGAAAGATAACACCACAAGCAGAGTCTGAATTCTTGGTGGAAGGTTACGAAGGTCATGAACAAGAACTGATCTAGGGGGCCGAGAATCCTTGAAGTCTAGCGTAATTTTAGCAAAAATTTTGAACCCCCTTGAAGCTCGTCCACTATTTTTTTTTTCTTTCAAAACACTTAATAGCATTGTTGTCAATAAAGTTTCAACCTTCCCCCCCCTCTAAAATTCAAATCCTGAACCCATTCATGAAAGACTTGCACCACTTACTCGCACAAGTTCACCGATCAATGCCCTAATCCGAGTAAATTGTCAAAAATGGCAAAGAATTATCAACAACACAAGATAAATTATAGCATAAACACTGATTAACAATGAAAAAAGGAGAAAAATTTACAATCAAATCCAATTTTAGAAATCAATAGAACAATAAAACCAATTTTAGAATATAAAAAATGGAGATTATAAGTCAAAAGTGACAAATCATCAAAATAAACAACAATGTCGACATTACAATTCGAACACGAAGAAGTAGAATAGAAAGCTCACATAGACATTGAGTTGCCTAATGAAGCTCGACAAATTCCTGTGTTTGAAATATTTAGGAAGCAATTCGCTTTGGAACTCCGTCACGTTCAATACGACGAAGCTGTCGCCGGTCGAACACCACGAAATCAAACCGTCCGTTGACTGATCATCGACCATCTCGTAGCATTTCAACAGAAATGGCGGTACCGAAGGGCCATTATCAGTCGATTTTACCATACTTTACCAATCAATCGAAACCAATTGAAACCAGTTCAATTCGAAAAAAGAAAAAACCAAACCTCTGCAGGGTTTTACGTAAGGAATCAGCTCAGTTTCTGAGCCAACTTAACGTGTTTTGGTGAATAACCAGGTCAGAGAATACTCAGAATTTAGTATATATTATGTGTGTGTATATATATAATTCTAGAGAGAGAAATAGAGGCCGACTTGGGGAGCAAAAGGGTGAGAATTGAGGACAGGGGAGGAAAAGAGAAGAGTACGGAGACATGAAAGGCGCGCATGTAGTGGCAAGTTTGGAATAAAGGGGAAGAAGAGTTTGCTCCGTTGGGAGCTTTCAACAAAAAATAAAATTTTATAAATTTTTATAAATATAAATTATAAAATAATAAAATTTAATTTCTTCACCCATTTAATAAAATATAAGATATTTATTTTTATAATTTTATATTATTTTATACAATTTTATACAACCCCAAACACCCCAAATAAATATGGAAGGCACCCCAAATAAATATGGAAGGCATCTGCGGGCCTTCGGAACAATTCAAATCCGGGCTCCCTAGCAAAACTTCATCATCGGCCTGCACCATTGGTTACCTAACCAATGGAATTCAGTAAAAAAAATAAATTAATTAAGGAGAGGTTTTACTTCCTTATTTTTTCCTTTACCAGATTTTCCATAAACACTTTATTTTGAATATTTCACAAGTAATTTTTTTTATTTTAAGAATAAAAGAATAAAATTAAATATTTATATATAGTAGAAAATAGTTTAATATTTTTGAAAATGTTCTAAAAGTTTTGTTTAATAGAATTTTATAAACTAGGGAAGTTGTTACGGAAATTGGTGGGCAGTGGAATTTAGCTGCTATAAACCAATTCTACTTGATTAATCAGATTAAACGAATTGAGTTAAATTAACCTTAAAAATAAAAATAATATAAATTATATGAATAAAAAAATGATATATATTTAAAAAATTATAAATAAAATTAAAATATAGAAAAAATTAATATTCGACTAGATTAAGTTTGTATTTATAAATTTAAAATTAATAGAATAATGTTAAGTATTTAAAACTAAATGTAATTTTGTGTATTTAAAGAGAAATTTTATCATAAATTTAAATAATTTAGTTTAATTTCATAAAATATTTTAAATCATAAAAGAATAATTATTAAAATTTTTTTATAATAGTATCTTCATTGTTTTAGTTAGTAGTGTCAGAAAATCTTTTATATGACATAAGTAACCTTCATGTAATGTTCGGAATGATAAAAAAAAATCTTTTTTTCGTACAATGTTAATAAAAATCTTAAACGTTTAATATTGTTTAAGATAAACAATATAACTTTCAGATTTTTACGTTTATTCCCACAAATTTATGTTTAAATTTTATTTCAAAATTATTAAATTTTTTAATTTCAACGTGAATAAATTAAAAAGAAAAATTAAAAAAATAATTTTTTTAATCTATTCTCACAAATTTATGTCAAATTAGTTAAAATTTGTTAAAAAATTATTAAAATTTGTAAAAAAAATTAAGATTTGTAAAAAAATATTAAAGCTTAATAAAATACATAGATATATATAAAAAAATTTTAAAAATTTCACAAAATATAAGACAAATAAAATGTATTAAAAAATTTTTATTAATTTTTAACAAATCAACCGATGCCTAAATTAGATCTGTTAATTTTAATCAATATTATGATCCTTAGATATTATGTTACTTAAATAAATGAGTGAAAAATAATTTTGTGAGCCCTGAATTAAGTCATTTTTGAGCCCTAAATTTAGACAATATTTTTTTTCCAGAAACAATAATCTAAGGCCAGGTTTGATTAGCGAATCCTGGACTAACTTTCCAAGGCCAAAAGGATAGTAAGCAAACCAAACAAATGGATTGTTCGAAATTACAAATGAATCATCTAGGGCTGTTTGGAACCTAACAAAAAAAAATAAACAAATAAATTCTTACAAAGATTTATAAAATTTAAAATTTTTACTTACTACAGACACGACAACATCTTTTATAAACTTAACAAAACATTTTTTTTACTCCAAACACCCCCTAATTGGGTTAGAGAATCTCAGCCAAGCCTCCTGAGTTCAGGTCTCCATAACTATTCCACATGAATCTTCTCAGAGTAACAAAAGTTTTACTTTCATCATCCGTAGAGGCACAAAAACCAGACGATGCACTCTCCATCATGTAAGAGGATTCGTATCAAGCCACTGAATGCGAGAAGTATATGAAAAAAACATAATTAAATATTAAAAAAATTACATATAAAATCAAGATCAGTGAAAATCCATGAAAAGCAAGCTATCATCAAATCCAAATTTCTAGTTTCCTCTCTTCCCCTTTACTTGGAAACAGAAATGGACTGAACATATTATAAATACATGATCTATCCACAGAGTGTGTATATATATATATATATATAATGCCTATTGCAACAAGTAGTTAGAAACTACCAAAAAAAAGCATCAATAAGCAAAGCAGAATAAAAAAAAAGGTTAAATAATATATATATAAAACTCGTATATATGTACGTATATGAAAATAAATGTGTCTCTTCAGTTCAGGTCTCCAAAACATTTCCGCATGGAATTGTTCTCAGCAGAACGAAAGTTTATCAATTAATCATCATTAGAGACAAAGATTAAACAAAACCGCATTGCATAGAAGGTATTCAATACCAGAAGGATGGGAGACAATCGAAAACCTAGAATCAAACAATCCACAACAAAGACGAACAAAACTTCATTGTTGACTCGAGCAACTACAGAAACGTATGTACATCTGTACATACACACGTCTATATAGTGCAAAAGCCAGAAGGGTGCGAAAAGCACCGACTGAGAGAGAAAGTGCAGAACCTTCTGGCTGAGTTGAATGAGGCTATCGATTAGCACCCGACATTGCTACTGCTTTTATAGTGTAACTACAAAACCCTAGCCATGGCCAACTGGGCCAGGCTGCAACTACAGGGCTTATCCTTACAGTTGGGCTGGGCTTAATTAACCCATTGTTGATTTTTCTGTTTTATCCTGATATTTTGTTTGCTTGGGGAGTGTTTGGATTAAGATTTAGTGAAGGTAAATTAAAAAAAAAAAAAAAGAACGTAAAAAGGAAAATAAATATACGATTTGAAATACATATTCTTACTTAATTGAATTATAAAACATAAGAAAATGATTTTTTTTTTTCATTTCTCGGATTTCGTACTTTTTTTTCCCTTCTGTTTCTAACACAACCAAACAACATGTATATAGTGCAACGTAAATAACATCTCTGAGCCTCTTTTATTTAGATTTAGAAGGACAAATGGCTTTTGAGTTTTATGATGAATGGTTTCCCATAAAAAAATAAAAATAAAAATAGAAAAACTGGAGGAGGAATTTTACAAATATATTGTGAGAATTTATAAATGAAGAGACACTGAATAAGGCTGGAATTGTACGAGGCAAACTGGCTGCTCCGATGAGGAGAAAAGCCTGCCTAATTCTAATTTTTATTTTATTTTTTTTCCCCTCTAATTTTGTAAAGCAGAATTTTTATTTATCCATTATACTAAATCCATCTGGGAGAGATGTATCGATGTGGAAATGACTTCTTCAACTTCTTGTCATAGTCATCTTTCTATTGTTCTCTTTTTATTATACATTTGTTGTTGATAAATATATAAATACATATATTATTTATTACTTACTTATTCACGAAAAAATAGGAGAAACAAAATATACAATACCAAAAAAAAAATTGCTAGTTATCTTTTTTTTTTTTTTTTGTTTCTCTCTTTCTATTGATTTTTTTAACATTTTTAACAAAAACTATATATATTATATGCTCATTTAGGTTGGCGAGAGAATACAAAGTTTCTTTTCATTGTCATTCTTTTTCCTCTCTAATTCCAAACACCAAATGAAGCATCAAAAAAAATGAAAAGGCAACCAAAAATGAAGCATCAAAATATCCAGTCCAAAGTCCAAACAAATATCAGGCAACCAAAGGTGAAAAATGCCAATGAGCCCTGCAGGACCTAATGTAATTTTCTTCAAAAGTTGGTAATCAGTTCCATGCCTACTACATCTACAGATGTAACTTCAACTCAGCTCGAAGGTTCTGTACTACATCTATAATCACATGGATTAAGAACAGCGAGCATATTCCATCACAAGGTTATTAATTCAATGTCATAACTTAACTATGGGAATTTTACAAAGTTTCCTTCATATGCTATCATAAGCACAAGTTGACGAATGTTATTTTTCCAACCCCCCCTCCCCCCCCCCCCCCCCAAAAAAAAAAAAAAAAAAACAAAACATACAGATCAAATTGAAATTCCAATAAAATTGATACAACATGCGGCTCCTGTGTTTCTGGCTTTCTTTGTTACAACAAATATATATATTGTGGAAGGTGCCCTTTATCAACTGGAATCAAGGACAGTCGTTGAGCGTATATTGTGCATCCCTTGTCCATTGTCCCAAAGTACAAGTATTGGAAGCTCAAGAATCACTTATATTTTTCCTAATCCAAAGAAAAAGCTCCATTGCAATACCTGGACGGTTAGAAAAAAACAAGTTAACAAATATGCTTTATCCGTATTTGTGCAACTACAAAGTTACCCAATAACCATTTCAAGGAATTAACCCACAAAAAAAAAAAAAAAAAAAAAAAAAATCAAACTTCTGGGATAAATTGTTGATGCTAATCATGATGGGACATGAGTAAACATTATACACTACTTTTTTGTTTGTTAATTGTATCTGCAAATGCGTGCACATATATTTTGCAGACACGCATATTAGTCTCAACTCTTTCGGGACTAAAGTTTTGATGAATTGAGTTGTATACGCCTATTACCAAAAAAATGCCTGGCCGTATGTGTGTGAATTTACATTAAATGTGGAGCAGGGTCTAAAGGATAGGTAGCAAAGTCAGATTTTTGCTCCAAAAGATAACCAAAAGGTTCTGGATAACAAAAAGCATGGCAGAGAAAATAAATCACTAAGCCATAGATAATAAAGAACAACTACCGTTAAAAGTATGAGAAGAAAAGTTCACCTGTTGCTGAACTTCTCAACAGCATCAGAGGCATAGAGAAGTGTTTCGTTGGCTCTCTCTAAAACCATATAAAGCTCTTTTCCTCTTGTCACCCGAGCAATTGCCCAAGCATTGTTTTTTGCCCTAATGCATATCTCCAAATCTTTCTCATGGTCTGGGCCATCCCATTTAGCTCGGCTCTTTTCCAAGTCAACCTCTTCTCGCAGCTTACTTAAGGCAACTAATGATTCCTGCAACATTTATACATTGTTAGAATACCTATAACACAATTGGCCCATTAATAAGTCCCAATTTTCTTATAATTTTATTAGCACGCTTTGCATCAAACCGTATTAGGGGGCTCATATTAAACTTCCAGAGAATGCAAGTGATTCTCATAAATGACTAAACACAAACATAAACAGGCTTTCAAAGACTGAATATCATACTAGAGAAAACTCCAATGACTTGTTAATTATACATAAAAATTAACTGCATCAAAACCATTTATCTCACTACATCAGAGTGCTTATTCTCAATCCTCTGTCCAAATAAGTACTTTTAGCAATCACAAATATGGCTGCAAACAAGCCAAAGCTAAGCAATTAATGTTTTCAACCTCAGCTCAATAACTCAAGAGAGTGTTCAGGCTTGTTCGTGTTCATGCTAAGCCCAACCACACATGTTCAGAGTGAACTGATGATTGTTTCACATGTTCCAGAGTCACACACCCAAGCAAGGTCAATTTAAGTCAGGTGAAACCAACCCATTTATTGAAAAATCTGTATTTTGAAGCTTGATCTCTCATTTGTTAAATAAACCAACCCAAGCAAGCCCAATGGTGACCCCAACTTGATGAACAGCTCTGTTCATTTGCAGCCCTAACCACAAAACCACCTCCCCCCCCCCCCCCAAAAAAAAAAACCCAAAATAAATAAATAAATAAAATAATAACAATAATCCACCCACCCTTTTTCACTATTAAGAGACTCATTTCACAGTTGTGCTTTCTCCTTCAATAAGAATAGAGCCGAGAACACAACTTTTTCATTTCCTTGCCGTGCCAAGTTTAGAAAGCAGGAAGACCAATCAACATGGTAAATTTAAAAGCAAAGTCCTAAGAATTGGTAGGTTTCAAATTTATAAATCCCTGTATCCATTCCACCATAATTAATAAATTTTCCTTCTAAATTTTCAGTGATGTTTTCGTATTAATCATTTGAACCAGCTTCTCACTTTCTTCCAGTACAAATGCCAAAAGTATCATCCATAGTCCATTGCAGCAGGGTCCAACAGACCAACTTTAGAACACAAGTGAAAGATGTAGATTAGCTGGCTGCTGGTCTGTCACTGCAGATGCGACGGTTTCCCAGCAGCCTAAAAAACAGATCAAATCTATGGGATTTTAAGCAAAAAAGCAAGCGTGATTATTGATCATATATAATGCCCTCATCATGCACAGCTGAAGCCAAATTCACCTCATTATTTCTCCTCTTCACACAGTGCCCCTCCCCAGCCCTGCATAAGTGGAAGTCTTGCGCACTAGACCACCTTTTTTACTTTATCTACTTCAAGAGTCAAAAGTGTCTGGAACCTTGCAAAGGTTTATCTACTTCAAAAGCCACCACCTCTTCAGCCTAGCACTTATACTTTATACCTCTTCACACTATATCACTCCTAAACTACATTTGGGATGGACAATTGGCGTGTTGCAGTTCAGGTAAGATGCCTCTTGCAACAATACCCCGAAACAGTCACTATAAATGGAAAACCAGTATTCTCTTTTTTCGGTATAAGAAATAGGAGGGAGTGGCTAATTTTGATGCTTAAACCCGTCTGCTCCAAATAAACACAATTCCCATGGCTCAATGCTAATGACTACACATTGAAATTGAAACAAATTATTTACCCAAATGGTAATCAATGGAGAAGCAACTTCTGCAATAGGTGGGCTAAACTAAACAAAAATGTTGTTACCGAGCTAACAGATAAAGATTGCTGACCTTTGTTAGAGTTGTCACTTTTGCAGGTGGAGAAGCCCTAGATATATTTCTGTCACCATCCACTAATAAATAACGGTACCCACTCACATGATAAGCATTCTCTCCACCCCATCCTTTTGATAATTTTTCATCAACTTTTAAGATCTTTAGTGAAGCCTGCCAGATTTAGAAAGGAAGGAAACAATATGAGCTAACAGATAGAAATACAATAAATTGTTAAAATGAAAAATAGAACACTGCAATAAAGAATAAAGGAGTTCAATCATTATCAGACAAGCTTTCAAAAATAAACATTTATGGCCAAATTTATTGAAGGATATATATGTGGAGAGAGAGGCATTAATTGGAAATGCCAGCAGGTGATTCATTGTAAATTGGCATAATGAATAAAGGCAACGCGAACTCAAATATGAGCAGAATGCTACAGAGTCAAATCTAAGCAGCCTATGGCAAAAAATTTCCAATCAAATCTGAGAAAATAGGATTTATTTTTTTGTTATCCAAGCAAGTCTGATTACATTAGATGGACTTTGCAATATCACAAGGATTCGCACTTTACCATAGAGGTAATAAGATCAATACAATAGCCAGCAAGCCAACTCACAAATGGACCAAAAGGTATTCTTCACTCTAAAACTAGTTTCCAAGAGATATAAAAGTGCAAAACCGACAGCATATATAACCTCTAGGCTTCCAAGCTCGTGATGCAGATCAGAGTCCAAGTACCCATTATATATCCTCTACTATACACTCTAATGATAATTATAATTGATGCATTATTGAATCATATATATCATTCAAGAGATTTCGCATTTACTTTCCTATTTTTCTATTTTTGAAACTTAGTTAACCATGGCAATGTTATTGGCCCAATTAAACTCAAAATTAGAGTGCAGAGTCAATGAATCTAGTTAGAATCTTTAATGGAACAAAAATGTTTTCCTTTTTTATTATTTTGTTCAAGGAAGCAACATCACAACTCTAAAGTAGAATTTGGCAGACAACCAGTTCAACTTTTCACTGAGCAATAAATCAAACCAGGCAGCAGCAGACTGCAGGTCTAAGATGCTTAACTCACAGCCAGAAGAATGAGTGTACCACCACATCCTAACTTACCAAATAATTTTTACTTAAATACTAATAATTTCTATCAGTAGAAAAATAAAATAGAACAAGTCAAAAAAAAAGAAATTTGCCTTAACACAAAGATCCAGAAAGATAAATAGGTCGACAGATAAACAGTGGACAAAAAACTAGAGATGGTATGATAAGAATATACAAACCGTCCAAGAATCCAGGTCCCAAACATATTTGAATTTTTAAAAGATAGAAAGCTCACATTTTCAAGAACTTGCTGCTTCACCACGGAGACACCTTGCTCCCCGTTAAGAATGGAATTGACAGGAAATAGAAGGATCATGGTAAGGTTACCATGCTGGAAAGGGCATATATACATTCTCTCTTCTGTTTGCTGAAGCCAAATTGTTGGAGTGGTAGGAACCACGCCACCAGCCTCTGCACTCCAAATATCATTGACAAGAAAACCATCTTTCCCTTTGGTCCACTTGTCATGCTGTAAAGGCCTTAAAACATGATAAGTGTTATCTCCACCATAAGAGGTGTCATCTGGACGATAAAATTGATCAAAAACTGCACCAGGGTGTGCTGAGATAGATCCGGCTGCTGCATGAGATGAGACATATCCTTTGCGTAAATAGGACCACGAACTCAGCCCAGAGGAAAGAGCACGCGGTGATAACCTCAGGACTGCATACGTAAATAAGTTTATAGTGTCATCCTGACAAAAATTCAAAATGACAAATAGTGGTTTCAGAAAAACCTGCTGCATTGGATTGTAACAGAACTGTCAACAAGAATATTATATAATTCCAAGCCATGTTTCTAAATTAGGGTAGACTTAGAGATGCATTGTCATGGAAAGCAGTGGGCTAACGTGGCTAGGAAGTGAAGACATCGTCTTTAAAAAATAAAGAACAAAAAAATAAAAATAAAACAGGTGAAACCAAGAGGCATCAGAGAAAAAAACCATACAGGCGAAAGCGTTGAGGACACCAGCAAGTCCTGAAACAAGATCATTGAGTAGCAGGCTGCGTTGCCAGGACATGATTCTAATACTCTGACCAGTGACTGCAAAAGAAGGGTCATCATCAAAATATGCACGAAGTACATTCAGCCAATGTTTAAAGCACCCAAATAAATTTATATATCTCCACTATTTTAGTACAGGTAACTGATTTCAATCAGTGAGTGAGAGTGAGAGTTAAGAAGAATTTGGTAATGAGCATGTATGTTGATCCAAAATCCAGTGGGTGGGTGGGTTGTGTGTGTGCCTGGGGGGTGGGGAGGGGGGTTGTTGATTGAATTATGGATTTTCCTCACACAGAAATTTTGATAATTTCCTTTTCTTTACATCTACCTGCACATGTCATTCGTAGGACAAAAAAATAAGATTGATATGCTAATTTTTCTCTTGCATAGAAGTGAACGCATGATTTATTTTATTTATTTATTTTTTTTCCCCAAAAGACAGATTTTAGACAATGGAGGTTAGACCATTAAAAGTGGGAAGTGATAAAAAATTGAAAGTGGTAGTTATTAGATAGGATTCTAATAAACAGTTGTATAAATAGTAAAATACTATTTATCCCTATAAGTTAATGTCAATTCAAAGACAATTGGTTAAGGAAAACAGCATTTTAAGATTTATTTTAAAATTTGACGAGGCCTTACAAATTGAAATCACATTGGAGTTCACAAGTTATAATAATATAGATGGCAATTTTTAGTTCACAAAGGCAGCCAGCACACGTAAACAGTAACCTTAAGTTTTATTATCGCCTCAAGCCTATGGAATGAAATGACAGAACAGTTCAAAATAGTTGGAGACCGATGGTGTTAGTGGAAGTGTGATAACAAAATGAAACATCTAAATAGAAATATAACCTAGAGTTCGGTGCTGCTGTTAAAGAAGCATATTGGCACCCGAAGAAATCAATTTGCAATTCAAAATTGATCACGGTACCAGTACAGCTACAAGCAGTTCCAACATAGATGCCATATATAAATATACATGCAGACAGTGAGATTCATTCACAACCAGAGTTAATCTCCACCAAACTGAAGCCCAAGAAGCAACTCAAAACATAACCACAAGTTAGTTAATAGCACAGTATGACAGAACATGAAATTTCCCCAAGAATTGAGGTGCAAGTAGCATTTTGAAACTTACCCCCAAAAAAAAGTAGCATTTTGAAAGTACTGTAAGTTGGATCATGTGTAACTCAGTAGATGTGCACAGAAATAAAAAAGAAATTTTTACACGTTACACAAATAAATAAATGAGAATTCCTAGAGACAAACCTGAACTTCAATTGCAGCCTCACGCCCCACAGTCAACATCTGCACGGTTCCACGTTCCTTTAAAGAGTCGCGAAAATTCGGTAACTGGAGTTTCTTCCCAACAAGAAAATCTGCCTCAAAGAGAATAATATATAAGGTATGAGAGAGCAATTTCAGCATTGCTCCAGTAGCATAAATCCAATGGAAATCATCTCATACAGCAACTGCAGCATTACCCCAGCAGCACAAATCCAATGGAGACCGCTTTTCAAATGCTGACAATTAGCGACTTACAGTAAAATATAGAATTACAGAATGTAGAAAAAAATATTTCAAGTGAATCATAAATGGTATATTATAGATTCCTTACCACTTAAATAATCCATGATGAAAGAATACAAATGAGAACGGATAAGTCCTCCACCAGGTTCTCTATCAAGCAATGCTCTTATCGATCCATGGAACATCAGGAATAAAGAGTGTACTTCCTTCAGAACACTACGCAATGCATCAATCCGCCACACTGCTTCTGACTCCTTACTTTTCTCCACTATCTAAAACAGTTCACAGATGAAGAACAATATAATGTGCCAAGATACATTTATACATTCCTAACTGACAAAGGAAAAAAATGTGAGGAACAAACCACATGAGAAGTTCTGTACATAACATTCAAAAGCAATATCCTCCAGACAGAAATGAAAGATATTTTTCCACAGAAACAGGCAATGGTTCAAAGGCACACAACTACAAAGGAATCTTTCAAGTGGTTGAAATACAATGGACAAAGGAGGAAAGCCACATATCCTCATCATTTACAGAAAAAACCTTCTCAAGGAAGCATGATGGTTTAAGCACCTGATAGCCAGATCTATGTTCCTTTGGATACTTGCAAGTTACAATTAGTGGTAAATATAAAAAGTGAACTTTGGTGGCTGCATTCCTTGCAATGGTTTGCATACATTACATTGATAAACATTATGCGAACATTGAGCATTTTCCAAGTGAGCAAAATTAACTCAAATGAGATCAAGAAACTCAGTGCATTGAGCAAATACATCAGCTATATGATTGTGCCAGTACTCATACCAGCTCTAGATGTAGAAAAGTAGGAATTCAAAATAGGAAGCAGGTCGATCAAATATCTACATTGATAAACATAAACCGGTGAACAAAATTAAATAATTATTTAAGCAAACTAGCCATTAGAGAGATTCATCAGCCATATGGTTTTAAATAAACAGTAACCATACCATCACCATCCAGATATCAGGTTCTGCCTCGTGAAAAACATGAGAATGCCCCTCTGCTTCTATAACCTCACAGGCTGCCTCTGGAGAGAAAATTCTGCAGAAATAACACTATGGTTTTTATAAAGAGTGACAAACCTCACAAATGTTCTTTAATGCCAAATAAAAATTGGAGAAACCATTTTGATGACCCATGGCATTTGATGGAAGAGCCATAAAATATAGAGAGTGACATCGCAGGAAGAGAATATTAAAACAACTAAGAAGTATGGACACTTCTAAGGCACCTTACCAGTGTCAGGAAAGTGTGCCGTTGTCGGACACCTAAGAAGCATGGATACAAATGCAACACGGATATAGACACGAATACGGCTATTTTTAAAAAAATGAGGCTATGGACACAGCAGAGATAACGACAAAAAATATAAATTTTGTACATTTTTATTAGTTGTATATATGAATATAATATTCACAATAGAACTAATTTAATATATAATTCAATATACAAAACATAACAAAATATAAGTTATAAAATTTTATAATTTTCTATTTTCTATTTAAAGGGCTGCATGAGTTGCATATTATGATAGATTAAGTTTATAAAAATGAATGATGAACAGCCCATAATTTTTCTCTCCATTGCATAATTTTTCACTCCTTGACTATTGTTCCTTACCAAACCAAACCTTTTCCCACTAGGTGGGGTCGGCTAAAATCCTAAAAATTTTCTCCTTGATTATTGCTCCTTCTCTTTACTAAATTCTCTTCTTGGTTCCACATCAACTTCCTATTAGAGCCCAAAATCCTAAAAATTCTCAACTTGTCACTGTTTAAGGGCACCATCTGATCTCCGACGACCCAACTATTTTTCCGGCAAAAACTCTGGTAACCTCCAATGCTATCCATGTCAACCACCAGTGCTCTTAATTTTATGGCACCTCAACTCGTCACTGTTTTACGGCACCATCCAATCTCCAGCAACCACCACTGTTTTCCGGTGACTACAGCGACCCCACTTTTTTTCTGACAAAAAACTCCTGTAACCTCCAACGCTATCAACGTCAACCTCCAGCGCTGTTAGTTTTATATAAATAAATATATCTACATATATTTGCCTTTAAGTTTTTCTTCTTGATTTTAAAAAAATTTAAACAAACAGGAGTATTTTATTTTATTTTTTTCTGTTCATATTTTTGCTGGTAAAAAAAAAAAAAGTGGGATTACCTATTCCATGGATTAAGTTTATGAAAATGAATAATGAACAGTCCTTGCGCTGATGTTTCCTTCCCCCTTCTTCTCCTTGGCTTAATTCTTCTCTCCTCAGCTATTACTTCTACTCTTTACTAAATAAGTGCATTCCCCTTGAGTAACACATTCCCCTTAAATTGTCTCTTGGTCTTTCCTAGGATGTGTCTTTTGGTTTGTTTTTGTATTTTCTATTTAAAGGACTGCATATATTGCTTATTATTATGGATTAACTTTATGAAAATGAATGATGAACAGCCCAGGAGCTGATGTTTCTTCCCCTTTCTCCTTGGCATAATTCTTCTCTCCTTGGCATAATTCTTCTCTCCTTGGCTAGTGCATCTCCTCTTTACTAAATTTTCTTCTTTGTTTCACGTTACACCTTTTACCGTTATTAACACAAAGGCAATCATATACCAGGTTTCATCGCACGCAAATGTAGCACATAAACAACGAAGTTTCTACTCACCTTGTAAAAGTGATAAGTCCTTCACTAAGCCCTATCACAGAAAGTTGAGTTGAAAAGGGTAAATCAGCAGGAAAGAAGAACAAAATCTTGTCCAGCTCCTGCCCTTCATGTTGTCCTCTTCTCAAATCAAATATGCAAAACTTTATTGCTTCACTGACAGTTGCAGCAGATGACAACCCCATTGCCGTTTCAAATAATACACCTTAACAAAAAAAAGACAATAGAAAAGAGTAAGACAAGCGGATGAAAGGAAATGCTTCACATTGTGAGATGATAAATCAAAGCCAACTCAACTCAGCCCAGCCTTAATCCAAAATTAGTTGGGGTTGGCTACATGAATCATCTTCCTCCATCCATTTCTGATATGAGTTATATTTTTCATGACGTTATTTGAAATTAGAAATTCAAAGCCAAAAAAAGTGTATATCTCTTAAACATCCAAATATAATGCTAGAAAAAACCAAGTGAAAGGTCTTATCACAAATTGCACTGCTTCATTTAGCCCATGTAGAGGAAAAATTAGTGGATTCTCTGTGGTTGGAGGCTTCTATCAGAGGGAAGTGCAATGCTTGAAGCCTGCTCATACACTTATCATACTACAGAAACAACTAGCCAATACACTCATCATACTACAGAACCAACTATAAAATTCTCTCTCGCTAGACTGCTTAATCTCTCTCAATTAGATGTAAGGTTTTCACTGTTTCAAAAGTGAAACGATAGAGAGTTAAGTAATACAGTACCAGCCCCAATTTTCACAATTTTGATCTCTGAGCTATCTCTCCCTCTACAAAGTTGGCAAAAGATTGCCAGGAACATCAGACAGAAAAGGGTACTATGGAGGACCAAAGCGGTGATGAGTCTGATGACTATGATATCTTGTGCATTGCCAACCTCATATATGGATTGTACAGTTGCGGTGTAGAGGCTGATTATTTTTCAACAGCTTTTCAGAAATTGGTAGGTGTTGCATAGTGGCGATGTGTTATTTCTTTGTTTTTGGATTGTGGTGGCTGCTATGTTCAGTTTGGTTACTTCAGGTCAAACTTCGAACCCACTCAGGGTTATGTTTATTGGATTTATTAAACCATAATAATGCCATTTTGGTTAGTTAAACTATTCACAAGCTAAGCTCGAGTACAACATTTATTTGCCAAGCCGAGCTTGAGCCACATGATTCTGTTCAAGTCAAGCTCAAGTGAGCTTGGCTCGATTCCACCTCTAGTCCACACAAGTTAATTCGTCTTTGGCATTTTCAATGAATTCTTCAATAATAATAGTAAAGAATTTTTTTTTTTTTCCTAATAGCAGAAAACATTTGAGAGGTCCAATTAGAGCTCAATGAGGCACCAAAGGCCTTATGTGATAGGAATAGGAACCAAGTCTCCCAATAAAAAGAAATAACAATTTACTGTTTAGAGCAGTTGGATAAATCACAGTGAACATTGGAAAGAAATGCAGAAAAGGACTTTGATCTGTCAACCTCACTAGTCCATAATTGTTCACATAAGAGGAAGATCTGTGAGATTTAAACCCTGTAAAATTCCAAGTGTTCAAAATTTTCAGACCAAAGTAATTCCTTCATGAAGTTTGCTAATAGTGGTTTTAATTCAGCTTTACTTATCTAAATCGTTTCCTTTTTTAATCAATAAAGCTACTTGCCCTAAGATATATCATGGGTAAAACTTAGGGAAATGTACTATCAGTTCAATTAGCTTTGTGAAGAAAAAAATTCCTAAGCCATTTATTGAGCCCATTAATGCTTCGTCAGATGAATTAATGCAACCACACAAGCAAATTATGTATCTATCTCACATACCAAAGAAAAATATCATAAATTTACTAGTACATAACAAAAGCATCCAACACAGATTTTTTAAATGTTGAGTCCAGAAAAAAGTCTCGATGACAAACATATATTCACTGAAACAGCAAACACATCTGAGAACCTAATATCTGAAAAATAAAAAGTAACAAATAAATTTGGAATAGAAAAGTATATAAATTAATATATGGATATATATGATCTAATGCTATGTTTGGTTGCCGATAAGAATGAGAACGGAAACGGAAACGAAAATGAAAACGGGTATGCCAGTGGAATTACAACATTTGGCACGCCAAGAAACTAGAATGAGAGTTCGTTTTCCTAGAGTGTGGTATGTATGAATACATTTGGAAATATAATGAAAATATGAGTCGAAATACTAAATTACCATTTTCTTTTTGTTCAATCCAACTGTTCAAACAAGATAGCAAGGGCAAGTTTGTCAATTCATGTCTTTCAAAGAGTTCTAACCTTGCGGAATTTCTAAATACGGTATCAGACTCCAAAAACTTGTATTTCGCAAATTCAGAAAGAGGAACATTTGGTGTTCTTAGGCTATCAACCAAACATGGAAAACATTCCAGTTCCTTAGCCATATTGGCAACCACACGTAGCTCTAAATGTATACTGGCATACTCAAAACAAATTAAAGACAATAAATTTACAAGGATTAAAAAAATGAAAAAGAAATGAAGGCAATGATCGAGATACGTACATTTTAAAGTTCAGACCCGAATATTTAAGCATTAAAGAAGTGTCTTGGATACCATGAAAACACTGTCCAAAAGGAGGTTACAGTGTCCAAACAATAGATTCAGACTTCAACTAGACGATATATTAGAAAGATAAATAACAGACATAATTTAAATGAAATAATAGATTAGAAAATTTGATTATCATTCGTAACAAACTATAACAGGAACCTAATCCAGAAGAATTCAGCGTAGCAAGCATCTGACAGAGTTAGTGAAGTAAGAATTGACGCACCAGATGTCTAATTTTTTACATCAGCTTCCAGCATAAACCCTAACGTCTAGCGTGCGCGCACAGAGAGAGAGTGAGAGATTACCGTAGAGAGGAAGAATCCGATCACCGAGACAGTTTCTCTCTCCTCAACAAGCAGACCGGCGAAGCTCTCGATTTCCCATTTGAAGAAATGACCTGATTAATCGCACAAGAAGCTGGTGCCAGTGAAGCGTAGGTGCATATATTAGGCCCAAATTAACACCGCTTCAATTGATTCCAATATTACTGCCAGTAGGGTTGTAAATGGGTCGGGTCAGCCGAGACCCGGTCGGCCCAACCCGGAATTGACCCGGCCCATGCCCGGCCTAGCTTTCCATACGAGCCCGGCCCCACCCGCCTCTCTCTCTCCCGGGTCAAGGCTTGGGTCAAGGGTGACCTGGCCTGAGGCCCGACCCGTGTCGCCCCGACCCCCTGGCCCGCCCCGCCCCCCCCCCGCCCGCTCCCCTTCACCCCAACCCGCCCCACTCCCCGGCCCACGCCCCCTTCTTCTCTCTTCTTTTTTACCGTTCTACCAAGTAGAACGTCTCTTTCTTTTTTTTTTTTTTTTTGGTTATGCCTTAGCCAGCGCCCAATAACCGTTCTGCCAAGCACAGAACGGTCCAATTTTTTTTTTAATTACAAATAAATTTTAAAAAATTATAAAACTCCCCCACCCTCTTCTATTATAAATACCCCACACTCACATTCACTCACTCTCACAAAAAATTAACAAAATTTCTCTCTAAATTTCTATACTACCAAGCTACCAACACTTAAGTATGCTTTTCAATTGTGCTCAAGTGCATTCCATTTTGTCAAATTTGGAGTCAAGATTTTAAGATCAAGTGATTCAAGGTTTCAAATTATTTCAAGTTAGTATTTAATTATTTTTTTAATTTGCATATATACATTTTTTTTAATTTGCATAATTTAATTTTTTATTAAGTTATTTTTTCTAAATTGATCCACGGGACACATTTTTTTTATTTGGAGGATGGAGACTCAATATATCCTTTCCCCCTCAATAATAAATGGAACAATTTGTGTCACCACAAATACCAACACCTACTACCACAGCTGGTGATGTTGGTGCATCATCTTCTGTCACTCTCAACAGCGTGGCACTTCAAAAGTATGGGATTTTTTTATTAGAATTTCACGTGATGATGAAATGCATAAGGCTAAATGCATTATTTGTAGGAATTTATTAGATGGTAGAACTACATTTGGAACTAGTCATTTAAAAAGACATTTAAATAGAAGGCACCAACAGAATTTTCGTATTAATAGTTTAATTGATCAATATTTTTCACGTACAACACAAACTCAATTAGATAATAAAGGGGGTAATTTAAATATTTTTTCTTATGACCCCATAAGAACACAGAATAATTTAGTTAGATATATTGTTAAAGATGAGCAACCCTTTACAATGAGTGAAAATCAATATTTTGAAAAATTTATTCGCGAAAGTTTTACACCACAATATCACGATTTTTTAAGAAATACTTCAAAAAATAAAGTTTTACGAGATTTTGAATAAAAAAATGATGAATTAATAACTTATTTTAATAATTTTGAAGGAAATGTTTGTTTGACCGTTGATATGTGGAAATCTTACCAAGATATTGAATATCTTTGTATAACTACACATTATATTGATGAAAATAAGAAAATAAATAAACGTATTATTTTATTTAAATTAATTGAACAACCATTCACTAGATTAAGCGTTGGGGAACTTATTTTGCATGAACTTGTAACGTGGCAATTATCTACAAAAATGTTTTCTATTACTTTAGACAATGCTTCATATAATGATGTTTGTTTTAATTATTTAGCTAATGCTTTGTCTGCAAATGGTTCATTATTTCGTGGTCGTTGTTGTGCCCATATACTTAATTTAATTGTAAAAGATAGATTGGACATTTATGAATCTTCTATTGTAAAAATAAAAAGAGTTGTAGTTTGTGCCATGAGCTCTTAAAAAAAAATTAGTCTATTTGCTGGCATGTGCAATCAAATTGGTTTAAAACCTTGAAAATTACCAATGAAAATTAATATAAGATGGAATTTAACCTATATAATGTTAAAAGTTGTTATTAAATATCAAAAAGTAATTGATTTATTTATTTTAAGTAATCAAGTTATTGGATTACTTACCAAAAAAAAAGTTATTGGATTAGATAGTATTGAGCCAATTGATTGGGCAAATGTAATTTTTTATAAAGATTTTTTACATGTTTTTGATGTTGCTACTAAAATATTTTGTGGAATTTATTATCCTACTTCTTCTACTGTTATTTATCAATTAGGGGTTATTGATGAAATTTTTAACAAATATGGTGCCCAAGAATATTATGCTCATGTGGTTGTTGTAATGAAGGAAAATTTTAATAAATATTTTAACCAATTTCCCATACGTTTTGGTATTGCTACTATTTTAGACCATAAGTATAAAGAATATATTTTCTTTCAATTATTAGAGATGATATATGGGCATGAAAATGCCCAATAACAATTATATCAAATCAAACAGAAAATGCAAGCTCTATTGGGCCGGTATGATAGCAATCGTACAATTGTCCAACCAACTATGGCCACAACGTCCTCTTCTCACTGTGACTTTGGTGGCAATACGTCTCTTTGGAGAAGAATAACATCCCGACAGACAGATGCATCAACAAGTGCAAGTTCAAATTCATCCGACCTCCAATGTTATCTCGGTACACCTCAAATAGAAAATGAAGATGATTTCAGTCTTTTAGACTGGTGGAAAGGACAACAATCAAAGTTTCCAATTCTTTCAGCTTTAGCTCGTGATATACTCACATTTTCAGTTTCTACCGTAGCATCTGCGCAAGCATTTAGTGCTAGTGGACGCATTATTAGTCAATTCAGGAGTCGACTAATCCCACCGACAGTAAAAGCCTTGATGTGTTTACGATATTGGTATCTTGCAGAAAAATAGACAACAGGAAGATGCCGAAAAAGAGCAACTTGACCTTGATTTTGATGCAATGTATTTAGGTGAAAGAGAAGAACACGCTAGTGGATCTAGTGATGAATAATAAATTAATAATTATGTATAGATAGAGTAATATTTACAATTGATAGTCACTCTTATAGGTGCCAACCTAGTTGGGATGTATAAGACGTGAAGTGATGCACCTATTAATTACTTTATTATTTATTTTTTTTATAATTCTACATTTATAAATTGTAATTTTAAATTTAATATTAATTATGTAATTGGTTGTTGTGTAATAAATTTTAATTTTTATCAATAATGATTTTAATGTGTTTGTTTGAGTTTTATTTTTTATTTTATGTTCTTTAAAAAAAATAAAAAATATTAAAAATAGGCCGGGTCGGTTGGGGTGGGTCAAGGGTGAGTGCGCGTGACCCTTGACCCGACCCGAAGATCGGCTGGGGCGGTAGGGGCGGGTCGGCCCAAATTCCTGGGTCGGGTAGGCCTGATTAACATCCCTAACTGCCAGTCAAGGCAAAAATTTTTGATTAGGTAATTATTTGTTAACTGTATATTTGTAATTATAAGTATATTTTTACAAAAATTATATATGCTATATGGGTATGTTTGGAATGATAAAAAAATGAGATGTATGTTTGGAGTGATAAAAAGTGAGATAAGTTATAGATTCGTAATTCGTGCAGTGAGATAAAAAGTAAAAAATTTTAAAAAATTTTCAACAATTTTCAAAAGTTTATAGCAAGCTAAACAGGCCTCAGAAAAATAGGTCAGGATATTTTTTCAACAGTATAGGACCCGTTTGTAAAATTGTCAGTTTTCAATTTTTGTGTATAATTTTTAATTTTTAGTCTTCATTTACATAGTAGAAAAAAAAAACAAAAACTTGAAAATACGTTTAGTAACAATAATTGTTAGTTAGTAATTATACTTGTTAATTAATTAAATTTAATAAATTTAATTATTTTAACTATATTAATTATTAAAAATAATTTAATTCAAATAGAAATAAAATATATTAAACATAATTTATTATAATTATTTTTAAAAACAATTTAATAAAATATATTTCATATTAATTAAAGTAATTAATTTAATTATATTATATTTTTAAAATAATTTGATTTAATAAAAATAAAATATATTCAATATAATATAATTATATTATTTATTAAAAATAATTTATATTAAATTATTTTTATATTTAATTTTAATTAATTAAACATATTTATTTTAATTATATTTTTATTTAAAATAATTTAATTTAATAAAATAAAATATATTAAATATAATTTATTATAGTATTTATTAAAAATAATTAAATAAAATAATTTTATATTAATTTAACAAATTAAACTAAATTATAATAATATAATTTAGTTAATTAACATATTTAATATAATTTTCTTAATTAATATATTTAATATATAATTTAATATATTAAATTAATCATTGATGAAATTAATTATTAATTAAATTATATTTAATATATTTTTACATAAATAAAAATAATATAATATTAATTTAATATATTAATATATTTTATATATTTATTAAATATTTTTATATTAAATAATAATATATTTGGTGGCGACTGGAGATAAGTGAAATGAAGTGGCGGCAGTGGCGAGATGTTGGTAGTGACTAGTAGATGATGGTAATTGATGGTTGTAACTAGTAGTAGTTGTATAAGAAATTGAAAACTTAAGAAAACACTTTTTTATGTTTTCATAATTTTTGAAAACAGTTTTCTTTTTTTTGAAAACTAAAAATTGAAAATAAATTTATAAAATGAGTTTTCATGTTCAATTTAAAAAAAAAATGAAAACAAAAACTGAAAATGCAGCCCGTTCGGCAACTTTTTGTTTTTATATTTTTGAAAATTGAAAACAAAAACATGTTTGATAAAAATATTTGCCTTTTTTTTTGTCAAAAAATGAAAACTGTTGTCAAAATTTGACAAAAAAACATAAACACCCTAGGAGGTGTTTACATGTTGGTTTCTTCTTTTTTTTTTAGACTGAGAGCAAACACCCTCGAAGCAAATAAATCGATTACTCTCTCTTCCAAGTAAGTCTTCTTCTTTTTCTTCTTCTTCTTTTCTCTCTACCTCCTCCCCTGAATCTTTCGCTCCCTTTCTCTTTCTCTTTTTGCCCGAATCTTCTTCCCCCCATCTGCTCCTCCCCCCTTCTTTCTTTCCCCCAAATCTTCTTCTGCTCCCTCCTTCTCTCTCCCCCTTTCCCGAATCTTCTTCCCCCCTTCTCCGCCCCCAATCTTCTTCTTTTTTCTTCATCTTCTTCCTCCTCCCCCTCTCTCTCCCTCCTTTAAACCCAGTAATTTATTCGTCAGTGATCCGTTTATTACTGTCAAACAGGTCTCAAGATAAAAATATAATTTTTAAAAATGAGTAGAAAAAAAAATAAAAATAATAGAGGCCAAAGTGTAATTTTTACATAAATAAGGATCAAAATAACGAGGTATGAATGTATTTTTTTGGATAAATTGCATCAAAAATTTTTTTTAGTTTTTCCGTAAATGAAAAAAATTTAAAAAATGTATGTAATATAAATTGTGTTTACCAAACAAATTTTTTGTTTTTTGTTTATAAATTTGTGTAAACAAAATTATATTACTAAACACAATTTTTGTTTTTATTTCAGAAAAAATAAACAGTAACAAAAAATACAAAACAGAAAATGACAACAGAAAAACAATAATAGAAAAATGACAGCGTTGTCAAACGGGCCCGAAATAGTTACCCAACGGGGCCATAACTACTTTATTATGGCTTTTTATTATAGCTTCGTTTGGGGTAACAAAAAATTCTTAAAAATAGTAAAAAATATTGAAAAACTCTAAAAGTTATTTTACTTTTTATCTCACCGCACAAATTACGATTCCACAAATTATCTCACTTTATCTCATTTTATTTCACTGTTTGTCACTCTAAACATACATAATATATAAGAAAGGATGCGAAATAAGAAATTAAAAATCACACATTACTGAAATCTTTTTATTTATTTACTAAAAATCTTAAAATACTATTTATTTTATATAATTTTTTTCTTCATTTTTTTTTCTCTCCTCTGCATTCATTATCACCTCTAAGAACCCCCGCCTCACTCCAACAACAACTTTTATTTCAGCCCCGACGCAGCCTTTGTTATGTTTTAACAAATCTTCGGGGGAAAATGTGCTAGTTATTTTGAGTGCGTTTGAAATTATAAAAAGTAAAATAAATTGAGATAAAATAAGAGAGTTTGTTGGTCCGTAATTTGTGTAATAAGATACAAAGTAGATAATTTTTAGAAGTTTTTAAAAAATTTTAACCTTTTTTTTAGCAAATTAAACGCACCATTTATAAAATTAAATGTTGATTATAGGTTTGTTTGGCGCGATATAAAATGTTAAAAAACTTTAAAAATTTCTAAAATTTTCTTAAAGTCATTCAAATTTTATCTTCTTGTACGAATTACGAACTTATAAATTATTTCAAATTATCTTAGTTTTTATCACTTCAAACGCCCCTATAATTACAACTTGTAACAAACAACACTATTTACCATTAATTATATGCTTCGTTTGGAGTGAGAAAAAACCTCTGAAAAATATTAAAAAATTCTAAAAGTTATTCACTTTTATTTCACTGTAAAAATTTTAACGCATAATTTATCTCATTTTATCTTATTTTTTGTATCCCAAACTCACCCATAATATGATGTACTAATTGTTAAAACATTCCAATTGAGTCATAATTATAATTAGTATTAATCAGCATTATGTAGCACCACATGTAACACCTTAAGAATAAAAAAAAAAAATTACTTGTCCTGTAAAGGATTTAGAAATATTATATGAGGAATACAGACAACGATTTTAAAGAATCCCCTAATAGGGGCTGTGGTCGATACAAAAATATTAGGTAATATAAATTATTATTATTGTTGTTGTTAAAAATTTTAAAGGGGTTAAATTATGTAGATTATTTTTTTAATAAAATGCATGTATAAAACTCAAATACGATCTAACTATTGACTTTTTTTTTTTTTTAATTTGAATGACTATTTTTCTTGGACATTTTTAACCAGTTTTTGTAGAAAATCACAAATCTATATTAAAAATGTGAAATAAAAAAATAGAATGAGAATCTTTTGTTTGTTTGTTTTTTTTTTTTTTTTTAACTGAATGCTATATATAATTCTTGATGAGTTTGGCATTTATTGACTTATTTAAAATTATAAAAATATTTAAAATATAAAATTTTAAATGCAGGTTAAAAAATTGATTTATTTTAAATAAATTATATTTATTTTTTCAATTATACTTGGTTTTTTTTTTTTTTTCCTTAAAACAGTTTTTTAAAATGTGAATGCTACACCTGAAAATTTTACGAGTAATGCTCCGTTCGGCAACTAGAACGCTGTAATAACGGCCGTCTAGAAGCTTGACCCCTGCCTGACTCACGGTAATAAACGTGACCTGACTCTGACGCGGGGATCATGTGACCGCAGCATATAAAAGCCTTCCCCACGACTCCATAGCTTTCTCCAACGTTCTCAACCGTTTCGCTTCGCCTCAGTAGTTCACTTCAACTCCTCCCTTCTGAAACACAATTCTCAAATTCACACATTCCTCAGCGAATCGTCGAATCCTAACTGATCGAATTCATAAAATCTCAATAGCTCAAATGAAGAGTAACGTTCAACCACCGCAGATCTTCAAGAGGCTCCGATCGAAGCTTCCTCGTCGCCGGCGATCACAGATCTCTCCGATTCGGTATTCTGGCTCGAAAATATGTCCGGTTGTTCTTCCTATAGATTTGAGTGCTTCTTCGCATTTGACAAGAGATATTTCGTGCGACTCGAGCAGAGTTTCGGTGAATAAGCCGAGGCCACCTTTGAAGAAGAGAGGTTTTGAAGAGATTAGTAGATTTGGAGAGAATGAGGTGTTTCGAAGAGTTACGAGGTCGTATTACAGGCAGAGAGAGAATGAGATGAAGGAGGAGAAGAAGAGAGGTCTTGACGATGGCGAAATGGAGGTGTCGGAGTCCTCTTGTGTTGAATCGTGTTCTGGAGTAGATGTTCAAGAGAGAAGTTCGATATTGAAGAGAAAAAATGGTAAAGGAGCTGGAAATGTGAATGAATTTGAAGGAGTCCAAGATCCAGAAGCAATTGCGGAATCTGAAGTATCGTGTGTTCAGAAATTCTCCGGCGATTTTTCCTGGGAAATTTCGAAGTCTGGAGGAGAGAAAGCGAATGGAACCGAGAATTCGCACAAAATTAAGGAGAATGAAGTTCTATTACCTGATAAAATGACCACAGATGGTGAAAACAGAGGTTCGAGAGATGAATTGTTAGAAGTGTCTCGAAATTCTGCTAAGGTGAATTTAACTGTTTCGAATTCAGAATCCACTATGAAAAGTAAACCGAAGTTCAATGCAAACGATTCTGATCTTGCTTGTACAGAGCATCTTTCTTATGAAGATGTTTCAGACTACTCATCGGCATTTTCTGATCTCCAATCAGAGCTTTTCCAGGAAAGTTCAGAACGAGATTTCTCAGATTACTCTCCATCCATATGGCTCGAATCTGGAAGCGAGTTTTCGGAGCGATCAGTTGGTGATAAGAGTCCAACGCCTACATTCTCACAGTTCCTTCAATACGGTCAACAATTCTGTAGATCAACCTTCCCTTCAGATTCCAAGTTCTCCGCACGTTTTGAAGAAGATAATTGCACCGATGAACTCACAGTAAGTTCTCTCGGATTTCACGATTCTAAAGCCATTTTAACTATGTGAGCGTATTAACTTGGCTATATGCTTACAGTTACACATACTTCTATTTATGTGTATTTGTCTTTGAATGCAAAGGTGTAATTCTTGTGGATTTTGACGTGTAGTCGCTGAAGTTGGAAGATGATGAGCATGAAAACAGCTACCGGATGTTCAGAAACAGAGAGAGGAGACAAGTATATCTGCGGGACTATGCTGAGGAGTACTGTTGCACGACGGACCATGGCGAGCTTGTCATCCAGCAAAGGCTGGAGATGGTTCACTGGATAGTTGAGGTCAGTTATTCTCTAATTATTAGTTTATTGTTATGATTTTTTCACAAAGAACGCATGTACATTCAATGGAGAAATATCCATGGCGGTGGTGATTTTTACAATTTTTAGCTTATCATTTTGCCATGTCATATCATATCTTATAGTGAATCTTCCATTTCAATCGAGTATGTTTTCTCCACTTGAAACAGAATTCTCAGTGCTATTTCACATTTGATTAATTTGATTTTTCCTCCATTGGCTTCCCGGACTGTCCAGTAAACACAAACTAACACGTCATTGCTATACTTTCTTGGACGAGCTTGACACATGCTGTTGAGTTGTGGGTGTTTTGGTCATTTTCAGGGTGTCACTGTCAGTTCTGCAAACGGGGTTATGTTTTGGGGCAACATGAACACCTGATAGGATGAATTGCACATTTGCAGAGGATAGGCATTTTACCTTGTGTTAAGGGCAGATTTGGTGAAATTGTCGTTTTTCTTTATATTTTATATTTTTTGTTTTCTATTATCTTTTTTTTTTAAATAAAAACTGAAATTAGATGTAATTTTGTTTACGATTATTAATTTTTTAATTTAATAAAATATATTTCATATTAATTTAATTTCAATTAAATTAATTTAAATATTTAATAAAAATTATTTAATTCAGTAAATATAAAACATATTAATTATAATTTAATTAAATTATTTATTAAAAATAATTAAATAAAATATATTTCGTATTAATTAAATTAATTAAATTATTTATTAAAAATAAGTTAATAAATTATATTACATATTAATTTAAATAATTAAGTAAAATTAATTTAATTATATTATTTATTAAAGATAATTTTAGGTTAATTTTATTATTTATTAAGAATAATTTAGTAAAATATATTTCATATTAATTAATTTAATTATTTATTAAAATAAATTAATAAAATAGATTATATATTAATTTAGATAATTAAATTAATTAAATTTAATTATTTATTAAAAATAATTTTAGTTTAATGAAATATTTAAATGAAATAATTCATTTTAATATGATAAAATAATTTATTTTAATATGATGTAACAAAAATGGACAAAGTCTTAAAATTGATAAAATGTTTGTAACAGGAAAAAAAATAGAATGAAAACATTTTTTTTTATTTATATTTTTCTATTTAAGTTTTCATTTTTATTTTTTGGGGGGGAACATAAACAGATTTACAAACATTCAGTTTGCAAAATTTTGAAAATAACAGAAAAAAGAGAAAAGAGAAAGGTTACCGAACGGGCCTCGGGTCCAAAGGCATATAGAGTTTTTGAAGCTTATTGCCAAGTCACCCTTCAAAAGCTTCTGTGGATACTGCATAGGTATGGTATGGTCCTGTGCGTATTTCAGATTGCCAATGCTCTTTCTGCAAACTCTGTGATATCAACATTTTCATGTCAGCGATTATGTAAGTTTCGTGACCTGGATTTACTGAGCCCCGCAGAAGCAGTTACTTAGCTTAACCATTGGCTTGGCTTAGAAACACCTTGCACTTCTACCATCTTCACCGCTTGTCTGATTTTTTTTGGAACTCATCGACAGACATGTAGAAGGCAAGCACAAAGTTTAATCTTTTCTTTATATTTCTGACTGGACCAGCAATCCCTGATGCCATATATCACTAGAAAATTGCACATTAGATTACTCTCTATTCTTGTTTAGTGTTTGCATGCAGCTAATTAGTAATTTGTAATATATGCCGACATATATAATGCTATTGTTCTTTAGATTTTCACACTGCATTCTTAAAATGTTGCTTACGGGGTAAATGATTTTCTTCTTTTATTGTAAGCTAATTTAGCCATAAGTGAGATGCTTGCTGATTGACTTGTCTATGGTACTTTGAATAAGCAGCAATCTACCACAAAAGAGCTCCAGAAGGAGACAATGTTCTTAGGAGTTAATCTCATGGACCGATTCTTGAGCAAAGGATTCTTCAAAAACAAGAGGAACCTTCAAGTTGTAGGAATTGCCTGTCTAACATTGGCCACCAGGATTGTGGAAAACCAACCCCTCAATAGGTAATATTTACTAATTTCATTTTTATTTTCGGCTTTCTAATTCTAATATATCATCGTTTATAACTATGGATTTGAGTCTGGTTGAAGGCAATTGTTTGGTTTGATACCGGCATAGATGGGAAGTTTTAGATATCAAGTTAAATTTAAAAAGTTCTATTTTGGAAGGTTATCTGTGGATCAATCACATTGCACATTAGAACATGTGTGACGTTGGTTTTGGTCATTGCGATAGTTATCGGGTTGATTTCTATTTTCTTTGACAAAAATATTCATGTGAAATAATTTTCGTTGATTTTGAGTCCATGTTGATTTGATCCAGTCCCATCAATAGGAACGAATGATCCTTGGTTTCTAGATGTGGTCGTGAACCAAGTATCTTAAAAACAGAATAATTTATGAAATGTTAACGTTGGCAATACCATAAGGACCAACTTACTGTATTGACTTTCCATGCCTTACAGGGTAGTTGGTCACTATTTTACTTTTAAATCCTGATGTTAATTTATTGGATTAATTTCTGGAGTGCATCTTGCAAGATGCGTAAACAGGGACTCGGGTAATTGCATAGGGGAGATTACCCAAAGAAATTATTTTTCGTATTAGGGAAATCTCAGCTTGCTATACCTTTGTCTCTGTTTTGAAGTAATATGCTTGTTATTGTGAAACAAATGAGATTGTTACTTTGGCATAACCCAAGCGGTTGACAAAATTACTGCAGAGTAGTTCAAATGCTGCATTTTCTTTTGCACATTATAAAAGGACGCATTTGCTGGATACAGGTATTATTCCAGTATATATCTTGGATTTTTTTCTTAACTGATTTCCTTGTGATATCATTGAGTAAGTAGTTAAAAAATGAGAAAACTGGTAGTACAAGCTCATGTAAGCTTGTGGAAATGTCTTGACTAACGATTCCAACAAAAAACTTTTTTTTTTTGGCATTACAATCATTGCTATCATCACTGATTCTCTCCAAAAATTTAGGCACCTGGACATTGCCCTGCTTAGTTTATGTGGATAGAATTCAACTTACTGTCATATTTTCGTATGGTTTGTTTCAGCGTGCGACAAAAGACATTTTATGTAGGGAGCAATATATACAACAGAGATGAAGTGGTAGCCATGGAATGGCTGGTGCAAGAAGTCCTCAACTTCCAATGCTTTCTGCCAACCATCTACAGCTTCTTATGGTTTGCCCCTTTCATCCATCACATGCTTAGGATATATAAGTGCAATCTGGATGTTGCTTTAGGCAGATTCAATCATGTATATAACATCCATACTCCTTCCTACTTATTTAAGAATATTTTTCAATAATGAGACAGGTTTTACCTGAAAGCTGCAAGAGCAAATGAAGTGGTGGAAAAAACTGCCAAGTACCTAGCAGTGCTAGCACTTCTTGGCCATGAACAGTTGTGCTACTGGCCCTCAACTGTTGCAGCTGGGCTTGTTGTTCTTTCTTCTCTTGCTTCCAACCAAGATGCATACTGTCACTGTGTCATGGAGGTATGCACACAACACTGAACTATGTAACCTGAGATGTATAGTTTTGGTTTAAAGTCTTTCTTTTGGTCAACTTTTTATACCTCGAGTGTTCAATTGTCATCATCTCTCAATCATCCATGTATCTATTGATTTTCCATAGTATTGGAGTATGACAAATAAAATGCTGGAAGTTAATTTTCAATTGAGAATTTTATGATTTTGCATTGGCAGACTCATCTTGGAACAAAAGAGGATGATCTACCTGGATGCATAAAGGTGTGGAAAAAATCTTTTCATAGATTCCTACAATCTGCTTTTGTTCTATTTTAGCAGTAGTCAGATTTAAGGCGGCAATTACTTGATTCATATTACATCGACTGGGCCCACCAGTGGAAATTAATTAGTATTTTATTTTATTTTTTTCCTTTCTGGTTTTATCCCGATATTGTGGTTAACAACAAGATCCCTGAAAATTTATTTGTGCCAGAGTCTAGAGTGGTTGGTGAAGTACGTTTGCTAGCAAGCAATGGAATGTGAAAAGAATCATTTTTGTTATCAGCACTCACACAAAAGTGTCTGGTGCTACATAGATGAAGGAAATTTTCTATACTTGGATCAGTGTGGTAATACCAATCTATTTCCTTCTCAATGTAACAGTCGAATAAACCTTTCTTGTAAGCTGTCCATTGATGTACAAAACATCACACCAATCCGTAAACAGAATTTGTACCTTATTCTTACAGCAGTCTGAAGAGCATTTTAAGAGTAAAAATCTTCTGCATCTACCATCTCATTGTTGAGGAGACGCTTGAAATTTATCACACTCTTTCATAGCCTAAAAGTGGGGATTGCAACATTGAAATTACAAAATACTGCTCGGTAAAGTATTTGTTGGAGATTAATGTGCGCTGGTCATTGCTGCACTGCAAAAAGCCATTCATCTATTGTGGAATCTTGCGCTTTGCAGCCAACTTGAGAGGTTTTCGTTGGAATCAGCCTGATTTCATTTACCATTCATACTCTTGTTACAGCAGCAAACGTAAGAAAAGCACTGTTATTCTTCCCATCAACCACTTAAAAGGACAATAAAAAAAAATAAAAATAAAAAAAATCAGCTTTGCGGCAATGTTTGTTTTAATGTAAGATGTTTTCTCATGAAGTACATTTGATGTAAGATGTTTTCTCAAAAACTATATATTTGATGTAAGATGTTTTCCCGTAAATTATAACATTGACATTGAAAGAAGCGAGCCTGCATGTAATTATATATCTAATTTGAGTGAAAAAAATGCTACACTTACACTTATTTTTTACACCATATTTACTCATATTTACACCCCGCTAATTTGTTCAAAATCATCACAACAGTAAAATGTTGTCTTAATCTTGCGGTTGTGATGACTTTTAATGAAATGCACTAGTCATTAGTGACCAGTGTAAATTAGCGTGGTGTAAATAAGGGTGTAAAAGATTAGGTTAAAGCGTAGCATCGCTAAATTTGAGTGTCATCCTTCTAGAACAGGGGTTTCAAAAGACTACAATCTGGGCCTTGGGATTTGGTAATTAGCTTCTTGATGACCGGTTATTAGTAATCATTAAAATGGAAAGTTGCATGCAAAATATATATCAGTAGTTGTGGATCCCTGAGAGCAGGGGCGGAGCCAGAATTTTTGCCAGGGGGCACCAGGCACCAGGGGGCATCGAGCGCCAAGGGGGGCACCGAACACCCAAGAAAAAATAACAATCGACTTATTTTTCAATTGAGAGTAGGAGAAAAACGATGTTATTTTTAGAGAGAAAATAAATTATTCTTGAGTATTAACTAGTGAATATATTTCTCATAGTTAATAGTTCAAGCACCTGAAATTTATTAGAGATATCCCTTACTACAAAAAATATAATTATTATTAAATTTTATTATTTATAGAATTTATTATGTTATATTCTAAATTTACTGATAGTATAAACAAAAATATGCAATAATATATTAAAAAATATACTTTATTTCACAAAAAATATCAAGTTTGATTCTTTTAAACTTCTTATATGTTAAAAAAATTTGAGTTAACTTTAAATTTTTAATAAAATCAAAATATCTTAATTTTTAATTAATTTAATTTTTAAATAAAATTAAAATAATAAAAAAAATATTTTAGTAATTTTATCTAAAAAATTGAAGGGTCACTTGTCCCCCTTACCCCAACATAGCTCCGCCCTGCCTGAGGGAGAGAAAGAGAGAGGGAAGAAAGAGCTAAGGGTCAATTGACAGCTAACACTTCCAAGCTGTCTCTAGACCTTCCACCTCAAATGCAAAAACTCCCAAGGTGTCACCCTCTAACAGTGAACACTTCCTGCACAAACAAGTACTGTTTTTCAGTATCTTCTTTTCATTTCGGGAATGGCTACCCTACAGGAAGGTGGTTTTTAGGCGCCGATCTGAAAAATGCAGTTATTTATTGAATTTGTGTAACTTTTTATTTAAATTGTGTAACACGTACTTAAATTGTGTAATTCTATTTTATTTTTTAATCCTAAACCATCCTCGAACAATCATTGCTCTCGTCGGAGACGGGGGGAGTTTGGTACCAACATCAGGGCCAGTCGAACATTTTTCTTGTGGCTTGAGGTGAACCATTAAAACTGATTTTTTTTTATTTTTATAATAAATAAGAAAAATTATTATGAATTACAAGTAAAAAAATATAAAATTTATGAGATAATATAATTATTGAGAGGTTGAAATTTTTGAGAACTGCACCACTGGAGAGATTTAATGCTAAATTCATGAAAATTTTAAAAATACAAAAGTCAAATAAATATTTAATTTTAAAAAAATTCTGGTGAATTCTTAAATATAATAAATCTTATTATATCTAAAGAAATATATTTTGTTAATAATAATAATAATAATGATGAACTTAAGACGAATGTCTCACTTACTTTATATTAGAATTACCTTACTAATATGTCACAGAGTTTATTCCTTTATAATTGTACAAATTTAATGAAAAGTTATTTACATTTGAATTGAAAACTCACATATTAAATAAACAAATCATGTGCACTAGAGAAGTATAGTCTTTGATGAATTATTTATTTAATCTGTGCAATTGTTTACTTAAATTGTGTAATTTTGTTTTCTTGATTTGTAAACCAAAATTTCTTGTTGAGGTGGTAGCCACTGGGAATTATGTCATTTTGGTTATTTTCACTTAGCCAAAAAGTTGTTATATTTAATTTAATTAATATATTAATTTAATAGATTTGAATTAAATGTATACGAACAATTAAATACATTTAATTCAATTTAAATGTATTACATGTAATATATTTAAATTAAATTTAATTAAATATATGTGAAACTTTACCAAACACAAAAATTTTACAAATTGAAAATTTTGAAAAAAATTATTTCACTAAACAAGCTCTTAATATGTGCAACTTTCAATTCAAATGTTGCTAATTTTTTGTTAAATTTGTATGGTTACAAAAGGAGTAAACTTTATTTGATATGTAGGTTTGAAACTTTTTTTTTTTTTTTTTCTTTTTGGTCTCTTAAACCACAGACAAAAAATAATGATTGATAAAATATAATTTAAAAATAAAAATAAAATTCGACAATTTAGGAAAAATTTGAGCGTGGGTGATACAATTTAAAAATTTACACAAATTAAAATATAAGTAAGTAAAATTACTTAATTATAATTATGTGATAATGATAAAAATTTTATTTTTTAATATCATTAAAATTGTAGATAATTGTAAAAAATTTAAAAATATTATTAAAAAAAAAAACTTCATGAAAATAATTTCTTAGATTTTAAAGGCTTACCATTACCCCTAATAAACGACTGCATTTTTGGGTACCTTATCCAAAAACCATCTTCCGGTACGTAAGTATATTACTTCTCTTGACCGTTGATGCATTCCATTTTCTGTTTTATTTTCAAACCCACAACACCCCTCCCCCCCCCCCCTCTCTCTCTCTCTCTCTATCTTCAATTCTCAAATTCAAAGAATCAGGCTTCTAATTCTGCGGATTCCTTGGGCGATCTCCAAATGTGGGTAAGTCTTAATTTTCTCCATTTTCGCCCTTAGATGCATTGTTTTTGTAAAAACCAATTTCCATTTCATGAATTGCCCACTGGATCAGGTACTTTCTTCCTTTATATAGAGATACATATTGCTGTAAATATGTGGTTAATTATGAAAAATGTGAAGTGCTTGCTATGAGAATCAAAATGGCTCTGCATGAAGAACTAAGGGCAAATGTTGTAACTCCTAGTTATCAAACTTGATTCCTTTACATTTTGCACCAGGAAATGCCCTAATGGTTGTCCAAATGATAATTTCTTGTCATTTTGCACCCAATGATCAAAATGTGGTTTCTTTTTTCAAAAAATTGTCGGCTAGTTTCTATTTTCTAGGAGATTGAAATGGAACACTTGTGGTGGAATAATGATTCTAATAAAAGTGGCTCTACATTAAAATGCATAAAAATACAACATCATATAAAAATTAATAAGCTGCTTAATTATTTTATTGTTAATCTGTAATATATTTGGATGAATTTCAATAAATACTTTAAAACATTTTTAAATATTTAAATATTCTTATGCCACTTTTGAAATGTTCCGAAATACTTCCAAAACATTTTTAAAATGTTTCTGTTTTTGCGTCAACCGAAACAAAATTTTTATCCTCGTTTGCACCACGATGAATCCTCTTTTTTTTGTGATGGTCTTATTTTCCTTCCTAGGTTATCTAGTCCCGTAAGTGAGAATGAAATGAGCCTAGACTAGTTCAATCGAAAGAAACATTGGGCTTATTAGAATTTGCAAGGGTACTTTAGCTGCGTTGGAAACGAAATTCATTTGCAACTTGTATATAGAATCAAGAGGAATGATGTGATGTAGCTAGATTGAGAAAAAGAGGCACAAAAGAGGAAATTTCCATTTCCCCTTTCCATTTTCTGTTAGAAGTATAGGAATTGAAGGAGTCAGTCAACAAGGAACTATGAGAATCATGAAATTAGAGAGATGTGTTCTTATTTTTGGGATAAAGAGGGGGTAGATTTTGTGGTTAATATATGGCTCAAATTTTTGAGGTTTTATTATATTTATAGAATTTAATAATAAGTTTTAGTTTTTGTACTCCATCGGCGTAAATAATAATTTTACACCAGTGGCTTAAATAATGGCCAATGTCTTGAACAATTTACAAATTTGTTTAATATAATCATCTTCAATACATTGTAGTTTCTACATTTTTCTGAAACCAAAACTGAATTGGAATTTTCTAAATAATTATGGCTTCATTTTGTATAAAAATAGTATCTTTGAAGTGCAAGAATCTTGGCAAACAGATAGTATATTTCTTGGCTAACTTAACAAAAAAATGAAATTGATATTAAAAAAATAGAAGACAGGGAAAATAGTATCAACAAACACAAAGCATTGTACTCTTATCGATGCTCATTTACTCTTGCTTGCGTATCATTTTAAGTATGCTAGGATCAAACTGTTAATTTTAATCGTGTATCCACTTCTAGTTCCTGTTCTGTCATTTAAGGAAAATGCTGCTCTATTAGAAAACAGAACAAGAAAATCCCACCATAATGCTGTGGCGGTGGTAATAATCTATATTTTTGTGGACTTTTTGTTCTGAAATAATAAGCTCATACTTGGCCACACCATTCTTGTTAAATATTCTGGTTGTATAGCATTGTCCCTAAATAAATGTGATAGAAAATAGCACCAGTCGAGGATGTGGCATTTTTCGTCACATTTATTGATAATAGTATGATAATGGAAGGATTTTGTGTGTGTGTGTGTGTTTCTGAGAGGTATCTAACTGTAAGCATAAGAGATTGACCTGGATGGGGAGACTAAAATGATTTTTGATGAAAGTGAAAGGCTGGTAAATATAATTAACCTCATTTTTCACTTGATAAGCACTTAATCGAGCATGGAAAATGCAGGCCTCGGCTGAACATACTGATTCGAGGACTGGAGCAGATGCCCCACCAAGCAGTAATCCAGCCTGGACAATTAATGTTTCAGATGTAAGGAAATTACTTACTATAAATACCATGAGTTAGTGCTAATTGAAAAATGCTTTTTATTTGTATGCCGGGCATAAGTGGGACTGATACCAACGTTCTACAGATTCCCATATTCCAGTAAATGTTTTTGCATCCCTTCATCAACAACAATAATAGTGGTGGTGATGAAATAACAGTAGTTATAAAAAGAAAAATATGGATTTGCAACTTAATTAATGTAACAAATTTGATGAATACAGAAATTTGGACCTTTTTTCATGGGTAGAATACAGAAATTCGGACTTAAATGACAAAGATTATCTCTTATGTAGATATAATAGCGGCTGGTTTAACCAGTTTTGATTGCAAACTTTGTCCTTTGCGGAAAGAACCACACTGCATTTAAAAGTCAGTTAATGCAAAATGGTGTCGTAGATTTCCATTTTGTTCTCGGAATTGATTACTGGTGAAGTATAAGTAAGTATTTATCTATTCCTTGTTTACTTTCAAAAGCAGATAAGAACTGTTAAAGTCAGTAACATCTCACCAGCTGCCACTGAGAAAGATATTGAGGAATTCTTCTCTTTTTCTGGTGATATCCAATATGTTGAGATGCAAAGGTCAGCCCTCTTGACTTGCCCAGTGTTAAATTTTCTTTGTAATCATTCTCAACAGAGTTTGTGCTACATTCTGCAGGGAAACTGAAATGTCTATGCTTGCATACATCACCTTCAAGGATTCACAAGGAGTAGATACAGCTCTACTTTTGACAGTATGTCAATTCATTTTAATCAATCCTAATCTCAAATTTTCAGTGCTGATATTCTTAATTTCCGAAGGTAATGAAGGAAGGTGCAAGTCCTAATGCATGAAGCTTTTAGATTTTGGAAAATGAGGACAATGCTGAAATCTGAAGCTTAATAAAGATGTACTATAGAAGGAAAAAATGGAAAAAAAGACCATAATTGTGTATGTAGAAAGTGTTCAGTGTTAGAGGGTCACATTTTAGGGAGTTTATGCATTTGAGATGTGAGGTCTAGAGAAAGCTTCCCTATCTTGATAAACACTTTTTATGTAAATGAGGTACTCATTCAAAATTTCCATTGACACTTAGGTGGTGGTGGTTTTTTTTTTTTTTTTTCTCCTGTTCAGGGATCCAGAATTGCTGATCTATCAATCTCTATAACTCCAGTTGAGAATTATCAGCTGCCTCCTGATGCTCCTCCTTTAACCTTTGTAAGTCCCATGGCGGTAAAAAAATCATGCTTCTATATCTGTTTTTATGATATTGCTCTTATCTAATGGTATGCTTGTTATATGTATTGCATGCTATTCTCCATTTTAATGATTAGTAAACTGATCATGAAGGTAATTACCAAATCCCATGATCCAGATTGTAGTCTTTTGAAACCCCTGTTTTAGAAGGATATGCAACAGTTTGAATGGGATATATATATATATATATATATATTTGCATGTAAGCTCATTTGTTTTAACGTAAAATGTTTTCCAAAAAACTATTTTCCTGAAACATGAGTAAACAAGTTTTCAAGACAACATCTTACATTGAACCAAATAGAGCCGCAAAGTTAATTTTTTTTTTTCTTTTCGTCCCTTTTAAGTGTAGGTTGATAGGAATAATTATAGAACTTTTCTTATGTTTGCTGTAAATAGAATATGAATAGTAAATGAAAATGGTGGGGAGTTTTTATTTGTTTTGTACTTTTTAACAGTTATTTCAGGTAACTTATTTCTAACCCAGTTGTGCAACACATGTCTAGAAAAACTCATGTTAGCTTGTTGCTGCAACCAGAAACAGGCCCCATTCTTTGTTGCTTTAAACTTTTACATGGTGAAGAATGCAAACTAGAAGACTTTGGAAGTGATTAAATGGATGAAACCAGTTAAACTGGTACCCTTGTCAGTATAAAAAATAGCAGGGCAAATGTGCATCAAAAGACGCATTGAAATATGCATCACATTATTCCAAAAAGGAGAACACAACTCTTGATACCCTGCTTTTGGTGGTTAAGATGACCCTAAGGTGACCATCTATTTCAAGTGTATATTCACAACATGGGCGGAGCCGCCTTAATTACCAACGAGCCCCGACGGCTAATGGCCCTTGATTTTAAGGGTAAAATTACTAAAATACCCATATTAATTTAGTCTTATTACAAAATCAGCATTAATTCAAATATTTTTTAAAAGAAATTAACATTAACTCAAAATTTTTAAATATTAAAACGCCTACAACAATTGAACCTAGGTTTTTTCTGTGTGGAATAATGTTTATTCCCTCGTTGCCCCATGCTTTTATAAATAATATTAGTAAATTGATACATAATAAATTCTATAAATAATAAAAATATTATAATAATCACATATATATATATATATATATATATATATATATATTGTGACAGGTAGCATCCATTATAATCCTTCGAGTGTTGTTAAAAGGTTCTAATTAGACCAATAAATTATGAAAAATATATTCTGCACTTTAGAGTCTGATTCAATTAATATTAATTTTTTTTCTTTGTGAAAGTCAACATTGCTTCTCTCTCACTCCTTACCATGACTCGACTTGCCACCCTCTTCTTACTTACAAAATCATTAGGATGACCATCCACATCAGCTTGTACCATGTTGGCCACATAATCAAGTGTGGAACCATTCATCTTAATTTGCATGATACAAACCATTTGAAACATAAATTGCTAACTATATATATCTACCATTTTTGTTAACAAATGAAATAAATCATTTCTTTTCAATGTGTTGCGCATCCTCATGCAAATTCCTCTTCCTACATGGATATGCCATTTTTTTTTTAATTTTAATTTTGTCATTTTGATATTTACCGTTAGGAGACGAAGCAACCTGCGACAGGTTCGGCTGTTCAGAAGGCTGAGGATGTGGTGAGCACCATGCTCGCCAAGGGCTTCATCCTAGGAAAGGATGCCCTCAACAGGGCGAAATCTTTCGACAAGCAGCACCAATTGACATCAAATGCCTCTGCCACCGTCGCTTCCATCGACCAGAAGATGGGTCTCAGCGAGAAGTTAAGCATTGGGACAGCCCTGGTGAACGAGAAGGTGAGAGAGATGGACGAGCGGTTCCAAGTTTCCGAGAAGACAAAATCTGCCTTTGCAGCTGCCGAGCAGAAGGCCAGCAGTGCAGGATCAGCTATCATATGCATGAGCAATCAGTATGTATCGGCCGGAGCTTCCTGGTTTTCAAGCGCAATCAAGGCAGTTTCAAAGGCAGCTGAGGGTGTGAGTACCATGACTAAGGAGAAGGTTGAAAAGGAGAGAGCAACGGTTACCAATGACGTCGCTCGGGTTCATCTTGACAGGCCTCTAGAGGGAGAGCTTCAGAAGGTCCCTGCTAAGTCAGCTGATGACAATGAGGACGGAATTGTATGATTTTGCTCGATCAAGTCCATTTCTTTTTCTTTTTTCCTTGTAGAAAACTTGGTTTTGTTTTTGTTGCATGATTTCTGGGCAACAAAACATACATACATACATATTATATATAGATATATATACAAGTAATATTGAATATAACATATATAGCACTCCATGCGAGGCCGGAGTGCGTCACTGTAACTCGATGGTAATTTACTCAGCGTTGCTCTACGTCCCCCTACGTCACTTAGCATGTAATTTTCTCAAATAAAATATTCATTTAAATTTTATATTGCCTCTCTCTTTTTTTTTTCTTAATTATTGTTTGCCTTTGTCTTTCCATTTTATTTTTCTCGCCAAATTCTTAATCCAAACACTAGAGGAGCTGCTACGAAACTTTTATCTATAAATGACAATCAACATTTTACGCTTAACTCATCCGTATAGATTCCCTTAACAGAGTCTTCAAAACATAGTAAAGGTAAAAATTTTTCATGTTGGGCAGATTATTTATCCAGTAGTATTCTGTATCAAATTTTCTAGACACAAAATTTAAAATACTAAACAGTCATTTATCCAATCCTTTTCTTTTTCTTTTTATTCTTGACAATTATATAATAATAAATTGCATTGTGTTGTGTATTTATATTATTAAAATATGGATTTTTTTTTATGAAAATATCTCTCAAACTATCTCTCTCTCTGTTTCTCGCTCTTTCTTTTTATTTCATTCTCAGATTATCAAACGTATATATTATATCCTTAAACTATCTAATTCTATTCTATTTGGTTCAAATACATTAAAGTTAACGGATGAAGTTAGTATTTGGATTAAATAAAACGGAATTAAATAATTCGAGAATATAATAAATGCGTTTAATAGTTTGAGGATAAAATAGAATATTTTCATTAAAAAAACTCTTACTTTTATAAATATTTTTTCAATTTGAACACTTTATTCTATTTTTTGCATCATATTAAAATGAACTATCTTATTTGAATATTTTATTAAACTAAAATTATTTTTAATAAATAACATACTATTATAATGATTTATTTTGTTAAAATTAAAACAACAATTTATGATTAAAATGATTTATTTTATTCAATTAAAATTATTTTTTAAGAAGTAATAATTACATATTAAAATATTTAATTTTATTGAAATTAAATTATAAATAAAATAATAATTTATTATTGAAATAATTTATTTTATTATATTATAATTATGTTTTAATAAATAATAGTTACATACTAAAATAACTTATTTTAGTTAAAATTAAAATTAATGATGATTACATATTAAACTAATTTATTTATTAAATTAATATTACAATCAAAATAATAGTTTATTACTGAAATAATTTTTTTTATTAAATTAAAATTTTTTAATAAGTAATAATTACCGATTAAAATTATTTATTTTATTAAAATATCATCAAATTAATTCTAATAAATAAAATATTAATTTATTATTAAATTGTGTTATTTATTAATATATTTTATAAAAATTAATTATTATTAAAAAATAGTATAATAATGTTAAATTAATCAATTTAAATATATTTTATTAAATTTAGTTAATTTTATAAAAAAATAAAATTAAATGTTTTACAAAAATAAAATTAATTATCGTAAACAAAATTATACTATCAAACATGTTTCTATATTTATTTTAGTGAAAAGAATAATGACTAAAAATAAAAAATAAAAAACAAAAACTATTGAAAATAAAAAAAAATATAAATGTTACAAATGAGACTTAAATTTAACAAGAATTTTTATTAAAATATCTTTCAAACTATTCCTCTTTTTTTTTTTTTTATTTTGTTCCCAAACTATCAACGCACTTATTATATGCTCGAATTATTTAATTCCATTCTATTTAGTCCGATCACTAACTCTATTTGTTAACTTTACCGGATTCAAACCAAATAGAATGAAATTGGATAGTTTGAAAATATAATAGGTACGTTTGATAATTTGAAAATAAAATAAAAAAAGAATAATAGTATGAGAGATATTTTTATAAAAAAAAACACTAAAATATATTTCAATAAAGGTTTGACTTTCTAGCTGTCACACCCATGAGGGAGACTAGGGACGGATTCAGAATTTTCTATAAGAGGAGGCACCGGGCATTTAAGACGAGAATAACATGTTATCTTGGCTCTTGGGATTAAAAATAGGAGAGAAACAATATCATTTTTGGGGAGAAGTCGTCTCCATCATCGGAATGGGCGGCCTCGGTAAGACTACTCTTGCTAGGAAAGTCTTTAATGATCCTGCGATTGAGTACGAGTTCTTCATTCGGGTGTGGATCTATGTTTCTCAAGAATATAACAGCAAGTAAGTCTTTCTTGGGATTTTGACTTCTGTCGACAAGCTTATTGATGAAATGTAGAAATGGAGTGAGGAAAAGTTAGCTGAAGAGCTCCGTAGACATTTACGCTGTGGGAGATATCTAATTGTCATTGATGATGTGTGGACGAGAGAGGCCTGGGACGATCTCAAAATGGCTTTTCCAAAGAACAACAATAGAAGTAGAATTCTGTTGACTAGTAGAAACACTGAGGTCGCTTTGCACGCTAACCCCAATACCCCTTCTCACGCTTTTCGTTTTCTGGACGAGAAAGAGACTTGGGAGCTGCTCGAAAGGAAGGTGTTTTGAAAGGACAATTGCCCTTCGGAGCTGTTGGAGCTCGGCAAGAAGACTGCAAAGGAATGCGATGGACTACCGCTTACGATTGTGGTGATTGCGGGGCTTCTCATGAAGAATGACAAAACTTGCGACTGGTAGGAGAAAGTGGCCGAGAGTGTTGGTTCATACGTTGCTAGAGATCCAAAGCAATGTATGGACATCCTAGCTCTGAGTTATAAGCACTTGCCCTACCACTTGAAAGCCTGCTTTCTTTATTTTGGGGCTTTCCCAGAAGATTATGAAATCCTTGTTTGGAAACTAATCCAATTGTGGGTTGCTTAGGGATTCATCTAGCAGGTTGGGGAAATAAGATTGGAGGACACAGCAGAGGACCAGTTGGAGGATCTCATTGACGGAAACTTAGTATTGGTAGAGAAGAGAAGGTCTAACGGAGGAATCAAAATGTGTCGCGTTCATGATATGCTGCGCGACCTCTGCTTGAGAGAAGCTGATGAAGAAAAGTTCTTGAAGGAGATGAAGGGGGTTGTGGAAGTTCCATGTTCATCCTTAACCCCTTCACTCAACAAGTACCGCCGCCTCTGTATCCATTCTCGCATTTTGAATTATATCTCTTCGAAACCTTCTGGCCCATATGTCCGCTCTTTGCTTTGCTTTGCCTTGGAACAAAGAGAGTTAAGCAGAGAGCACACTTCCTTTGTCGACACCTACAAATTGCTCAGGGTGTTGGACGTAAGGTCAATCGGTCTCCCTGTTTTTCCAAAGATAACACAATTGGTTCATCTAAGGTATATAGCCCTCTATGGTTGTTTCCAGATCCTTCCTAAATCAATCTCCGAGCTTTGGAACCTCCAAACAATCATTATCGATACATCTTCCCGTACCCTCAAGATGGAGGCAGATATTTGGAAAATGTTGCAGCTGAGGCATTTCTATTCAAATGCCTCTTGCAATTTGAGCGGACTTCTAACCAAAGCATGGAAGAGTGGGAAAAACCCCTTGGTAGGGAAAAGTCTATAGACCATTTCTACGATATCCCTTGAAAGTTGTAAGGAGGATATTTTAGTCAGGGCTCCAAATCTCAGGATACTAGGCATTCGTGGAAAACTAGTGGTACTTATGAAGAGAAAGGGAGGGCCCGGCTCCAGCTTGTCTGATAATCTTACCAAATTAGATCAGCTTGCCATGTTGAAGTAGTTGAATGACACATTTCCAGATCCTCCTACCAAAGGAATCCTCCCCCAGTTGTACAAATTCCCACCAAACCTGAAGAAGCTAACTCTAGCTGATACCTTACTGGATTGGGAGCATATGTCTACACTTGGGATTTTACCCAAACTTGAGGTGCTGAAATTGAAGGACAACGCGTTCAAGGGAAAATGTTGGAAGACACAAGATGAAAGTTTTTGTTTACTCAAAGTCCTGCTAATTGGAATGACAGATTTGGCACATTGGGAGGCTTCTAGTCATCACTTTCCTAGACTCCAACGTCTCATTTTGAAGGATTGTGAAAGCCTAAAGGCAGTCCCTTCTGGTCTCCGGAACGTTTCTGCACTTCGGAGTATAGAGCTGTATAGTACCTCCTCTACTGCTGTGGCTTCTACCAAGCAAATTCAGAGTCAACAGCAAGAAAGCCTTACAGTCAATCGACTCAAGCTCGTTATCTATCCCCCAGAGCTGTAAGCTCTGTTGTTGCTAGTTGGGAACTCTCACTTTTATGGCAATTGCGACTGTGGTTTCCTCTATTTTTTTTCCTACAATTTTTTTTTTTAAATTTGGCTTTTTTGTAACTTAGAATCATAGAATGTGTATGATATGGCAGAGATTGTTAGGAAGATTACGATTGTATTTGTCACTGATAAGAATAAATAAGAAGGAAAGAATTATGTATTAATATTTATTTCTGTGTGTGAGAATACAAGACTATAAGGTGCTTTATATAAGAGGACAATAATTCTAATTCTGATAGGAGATAGTAATCCTAATTATAATTGGATATACAAAATAAGGAATGGGATAATAATCCTAATTATGATATAAGGAAAGGTATAAAATAAGGAAAGGCATAAAATAAGGGATACTAATTATATACGATTATAAATTACTAAATCTAACACCCCCTTCAAATTCAAGGTGGCAACGCAAGAAGCAGCTTGAGTTTGGAGATTAACTCGAAGAAACGACCAGGAGGATGAGCCTTTGTGAAAAGATCGGCAGTTTGATTCGTTGAGGATACAGAAATGAGACGAACAATGCCACTTCTGACATGCTGATTAATAAAGTGACAATCTATTTCAATGTGTTTAGTGTGATCATGAAAAACATCATTGTGAGCAATCTGAATAGCACTTTGATTGTCACAAATAATATAGTGCCTGTAGAATGAGTGACACCCATATCAATAAGAAGCCATCTAAGCTAAAGAAGCTTTTGAGTGGCATCGGCGAGAGCACGGTACTCAGCTTCAGTACTAGAACGGGCAGTGAGAGTTTGTTTCTTGCTATGCCAGGCTATGAGAGAAGTCCCTAGAAAGAAACAGAACCCTGTCGTAGAACGACGATCAGTAGGATCACCAGCCCAGTCAGTATCAGAAAAAGTATGTAACTCAAGTGAGTACTGGGCTAAGTAATGAAGACTATGAAACATAGTGCCTTTGATATATCGGAGAATGCGCAGCAAAACAGTAAAATGATGAGAACGTGGAGTAGCCATGAATTGACTAACAATGTGAACAGCATAAGTAATGTCAGGGCGAGTGACAGTAAGATAAACAAGACTACCAACAAGTTGACGATACAAAGTCGCATCAGATAATGGTGCACCATCAAGAGAGGTGAGACGGAGCTGTGGATCAATCGGAGTAGTAGCAGTCTTGCAGTCAGAAATACTAGCCCGTGTCAAGAGATCAGAAGCATACTTAGCTTGAGAGAGAAAGTAACCAGAAGAATCTCGGCAGATCTCCAAGCCCAGAAAGTAATTGAGAAACCCTAAATCCTTCATCTCATGCTGTCGACTAAGAAATTGTTTGAGATGAGAAATACCAACACTGTCATCCCCAGTAATAATCATATCGTCTACATAAAGGAGAAGAAGAACAGATCCAGCTGTAGTGGTGCGGATAAACAAAGCAGAGTCATATGAACTGGGGATAAATCCAAGCTCACGAACAGTAGAGCTAAACTTCGCAAACCAGGCACGAGGAGCCTGTTTCAGCCCATATAGTACTCGACGAAGCTTGCAAACATGAGAAGACGGAATAGAGGAGCCCGGAGGAGGTTGCATATAGACTTCATCAGTAAGATCGCCATTTAGAAAGGCATTCTTAACATTCATCTGATAAAGATCCCAGTTATGAGCAGCAGAAATAGCAAGTAAACTGCGAACGGAAGTAAGCCTAGCAACAGGAGCAAAAGTTTCTTCATAGTCAATACCATACTCCAGAGTAAAACCTCGAGCAACAAGACGAGCTTTGTGTTGCTCAATAGAACCATCTGAACGGGTTTTGATTTTATAGATCCATTTGCAACTGATAGCAGTCTTCCCAAAATGAAGGGGAACCACATCCCAAGTATGAGTTTTCTCAAGAGCCTGTAACTCATCATCCATAGCTTGCTGCCATAAAGGGTTAGTACAAGCCTCACGGTAGAAAGAAGGTTCGTGAATAGAAAAGGCAACAGAACCAACAATATAATCACGAAGACGAACAGAAGGTTGTGTTACTCGTTTAGGACGTTCTGAAGAAGGAGATTCGTCAACAAGGGATGGAGGAGAAGTCTCATCAGGAGTGGTCACAGGTCTAGCAGAAGACCCAGGTAGCTCGGGATGAACCGTAAGCAGTGGTGTCTGAGAAACCTGTGGACTATCTGCATCAAATATGTCAGAATGTAAATCTTTGGAAATATCAGTAAAGAGAGGATTATGGGAAAAGGTAGAAAGATGAAATGGAGAAAAAGTAGAAAACATCTTGTGTTCCCAAAAGACAACATGTCGAGAGACACGAAAATGTCGAGAAATAGGATCCCAACACCGATACCCTTTATGTTCAATACCATAACCCAAGAAACAACAAAGACGAGCGTGGTTCAAGTTTAGTTCTTTCATGGGGTTGAAGGAGAACAACACAAGCAGACCCAAATACTCTAAGATGAGAATAATCAGGAGGGGAGCCATACAAGCGTTCAAAAGGGGTAGAATTACCAAGGACAGAAGTGGGAACACGATTAATGGTGTAGGCAGCAGTAAGAGCAACTTCCCCCCAAAACTTTTCTGGACAAAAGAAAGAAATAAGAAGGGCACGGATCGTGTCAAGAAGATGACGATGTTTGCGTTCCGCCCGACCATTCTATTGAGAAGTACCAGGACAAGAAAGATGAGACTGTGTCCCCTGAGAGCGTAAAAAAGATAAAACCTGAGAGTCAAGATATTCCATAGCATTATCAATTCGAAAAACCTTGACTGTACGAGAAAATTAAGTTTTCACCATTGAAATCAGAGTATATCTGTTTAAGTTCAGAACGTTTAGTTAAAAGATACAACCAAGTATAGCGAGTATAATCATCCACAAAAATAACAAAATAACGAGAGCCCCCTATAGTGGGAGTGGGTGAAGGTCCCCAGATATCCGAGTGAACGAGATCAAATGGTGCAAGAGAAACAGAATTACTTTTATTAAAAGGTAAAGCGAGTTGTTTAGCAGTTTGACATGATAAACAATCAACTTTCTCAGAAACCACATGACCCAATTGACCACTAGAAACTAAAGTTTTCAAACGACTAAAAGACACATGACCCAAACGACAATGCCAAAGATTAAAAATAGAAGCTGTGGAAGCGGAAGCAGCAGAGGATGGTGGAAGTTGGAGGTGAACAATCTCAAACAGACGTCCATGCTTACGGCTTATCCTAAGAACCTGTTTCGTCTGTGGGTCCTACACCAAACAACCAGAAGCAGAAAAAGTAACGATCAGACCAAGTTCACATAATTGACCAACAGACACAAGATTTAAAGCAAGGGTAAGAATGTGGTAAACATTAGAAAGAGAAATAGATGAAGTAGAAATATGACCAGTGTAGGTAACAAACATATGAGTACCATCAGCAGTATGAATAGTGGGAATAGAGGATAATGAAGCAATAGACGAAAAAATTGTAGAATCAGAAGTCATATAATTGCAACATCCTGAGTCAAAATACCAAGAGGCAGTACCTGGAATGATGGAGAGGGCAGTAGAAGGAGATGTACCAATTTTGGCAAGTACTTGCTAAATGATAGACTCCATATCAGTCATAGAAAATGATGGGCTAGAAGAGGATGACTCGTCTAAATTAACAGCAGCAGTGGTATGAGAACCATGAGATTTAGCAGAGGACTTAGAGGATCCCTTTTTGGAATGAGCTCCAGAGGAGGAAGCCTTGGGACAGTCACGCTGAAAATGACCAGGAGCTGTTTTGTGGCAAGTCAAACACTCACGAACTGGACAATATTCAAATGAATGATTGTGTGGTAGAACCCTTTTTAGACAGTAGATGCAGGAGTGAGGAGTCAATGGGCCAGAAGATCGATCGTGAGACATGGCAAGAGCGGCATCTGGAACTGGAGATGGTGGTATAGCAAGAACTAAATCCAACGCCTTAGTTTTGAGACTCAGACGAGTTTCTTCGAATAAGAGTTCTGAAATAGCTTGTTCAACAGTGGGTAGAGGCATGCGATAGAGTAATGAGGCACGAACCGACTCAAAAGTGTCATGGAGAGCCATAAGAAATAGCAAAAATCGCTGATGATTGCGGTGGATAGTGTACAATTGAGCATCCTCAGAGTGTTTTCAGGTAGGTTCACATAAAGCAAGCTGATCCCAAACAGAAGACATTTGAGAGAGAAAATCATTGATGGATTACCCAAACTCTTGATGCATACGATGAAAAGTTTGAAGTAACTAATACTGGTGAGCATGACCAGTGGTCTGATAGCGATCCTTTAAGAAATCCCAAATAGCCTTAGCAGGAGAGGGATACTGATCATTGTCCTGGAATCGGCCAAATTGAAGACCGATGGAAGGAATAGTAGTGGCACGAAACCAGGTGACAATTTGATAATTCTTGCTTTCCCAATCATCAAGACGATCCCCAAAAGCAGACTAATCCTCATCATCTTTCTGGATGGGTTTTTTCTGAGAGTTAGAGATAATACGCCATAAACAACGTCCTTTGATAAAGCCAGAGAGAGCTTGTGCCCACAAAACATAATTAGTCCCATCCAGAATGACAGAGAGGGACGTAATGTTGTCAGAGCGATCCACAGAAAAAGCTTTCATAGTGCCCAATAAAGATAAATAATAAATCCGAGTAGAACAGAGATCACCAATGCGTCCGGAAGGTTGAAAATGGTAAGGAACCGGTTTGAACCGGTTGAAAATCTACCAAAAATGGTTGAACCGGCCCAAAAGAAGTACTGAACCGGTCTGGGCGGACCAGTCTGACCGTTGGAGCAGCTAGGGCTACGTGGCAGATCGCAGTTCACTGGCGTGAGCACGATCCAATGCGGCAGGTGCACCAATGAACAGTCCGCGCGGTGTACCGTGATTCGTCGAGATGACGTCAGTGAGGCGAATGTGCAAACCAGCGGCGCGTGAATTCGTGTGAAGTCACGCGCAATTTTCAGGCGGCGTGTAAGGGCGCGTGGAAGCAGATCTCCGGTTCTGGTTGGTGGCGTTGGGTTTGTTTATGAGAGACGAATCCGATGATGTATGTAGATGTTGGAATATTTACCAGAAGAGTAATACAGAAGTGAAAAATCAAGGTTTCTTTAACTTTACTGATGATATATACCAACGCAAGATCTCGCCGGAAAATAATGGCCGACGAAAAAAGAGAAAAAAAAATTAAAGCCTCTGCTCTGATACCATGATAAGAATAAAAGAAGAAGGAAAGAATTATGTATTAATATTTATTTTTGTGTGTGAGAATACAAGACTACAATGTCCTTTATATAAGAGGACTAATCCTAATTATAATTGGATATACAAAATAAGGAATGGGATAATAATCCTAATTATGATATAAGGAAAGACATAAAATAAGGAAAGGCATAAAAAATGGATACTAATTATATACGATTATACATTACTAAATCAAACAGTCACACGCTACATAAATATGTAATGCCATGCATGTGTTCGCCAAACTATCCAAAAGACATTAGCAATTCTTATTGAATAATTTTTTCAGCCAAGGGAAGGGTTAGCTAACTCTAGTGAGTGATTGAAAGATCCAAAACTCTTCAGTCACATGTAAAAAAATTTTTGCTCTTATACTCTTAAATAGAGGTCATGAGTATTGATTAATTCATGGAGTGTTAAAGGAAGCCCACTGTGGCTCATTCAAAGCACAGAAATAGTGTATGAGCAGGCTTGTGCATATCTGATCTGTAACTACAGGGACTTACTAGACTTCTTTCATATTTGTGGGTTGTCAGTGATCCCCTATCACAACCCCAAATATTGATTATTTCTCGACAACATATTAGTTCTTCATCTTACAATTAATTCTAGTATTTATGCATTTATAGAAAGCATTGAAATTAATTAGAACTCTGTTAATTCACTCAGCCAAAAGAAAAGGAAAATGCACTAGCTGCACTTGTTACACACTTTCTTTGTGAATTAAGAATTTTTTTTTTTTTTTTTGGTGACACCACTTATTATTAAAGCATCATTCTTTAATCTCAAGGGTTTGTTTGGTATAAAGTTAAAAAAAGATAAATATTACCCCCTTCAAATTTTTAACTTCCTTTTAATTATGTTTGATACATTCTGAAGGGTTAGAATTTTACTCCCTGAGAGGTTAAATGTTGACACATTTGAAAGAAAGGAGAAAAGAAAGGTGAAAAATTACAAGAGTAAGAAGAATTAAAAGACTTTTAATTCTTTTGAATCTCTATTGATTGATAAGCTCTCTCTCAAAAAATGATTGTTTTATTCTTGAGCCATCTTAGTCTAGATTAAGGTAGCGTTTGGAAACCTTAGCTTTTGGTATTTTAGTTTTTTTTTTTTTTTTTTTGTAAAATAACTAAAATTACCCTCTTATATTAGGATTTCTCTCAAATTATAAAATATATTAAAAAAACTAAAAAACTAGTTATAAAAAATTTAACTTTTTCTTATCAACTAAGCAAATTTGAGACTTATTCGAACTCAAGCCAAAAAATTACAATTTTATCTCTTAGCCTATTTTTGGCCTACGTTGCATTTTAGGCCTCTACAAAGCCTTTAAATATGTCTATTGATATTTTTTATTATCTACACAAATTTTTTATATTACCTGATCTCAGGTAATGAAATAACTATTTCACTACTTGGCTTGTTTTCTTTTCAAATTTGCATTATGAACTTCCTAAAAGATTAAAAAAATATTCTTTGGCATAATTTTTATTAGTTAAGTAAATTTTAGATTGATAAGGACTAGGGTTAAGAAATGACCGTTTTACCCTAGGGCTTTTTTTTTTTTTTGGCTCAGTTTACATTCTAGGCTTTCTATAAAAGCTAAAAAATATTTTTTAATGTTTCTTATTAAATAAGTAAATTTTAACCCTATAAGAACTTGAGCCCCAAAAAGAAAAATTTATTTTTTATCCCTAACTCCGTATTGATTTAGATTTACATTGTTAATTTCTTAAAAAGATGAAAACATTCTGAGACATTTTTCTTATCAACTAAATAAATTTTAACCTAATCAGAATTTGAACAAAAACTGAGGTAGCATTTGGTTTACTTTTTTATTTTTATTTTCTGTTTTTGTTTTATGTGTTAAAAATCTCAAAATAAGGAAACAAAAAATACTTTGTTTTCTTGTTATGAGATTTTCCTTGTTTTTTTAGTTAAAAACTCAAAACCACTTTTTGTTATTTTTCATTTTATATGTAAACTCATTTTTTATTTTCGAAAATAAATTTTGAAAACACAAGATACCAAATAAATTTTAAACTGTTTTCCTTATTTTTAAAAGTACAAAATGAAAAATGAGCGTAAAATAAAAAATAAAAAATATAAAAATAAACCAAATGGCCCCTAAATATTTTACTCTTGGAGTATAGAGAATTATATACAAACCATATAGCCAAGAAAAGATATCGCGGAGCAACAACACTAATTATTAAAACCATGTGTGTGAATTCATCGAGGTAGCTAGCTGAAGTCTAAAGTCTTCATTGAAGATATTAGTTTGGCCCAGTCTAACGTACACATAAATTTTTACTTTTCACTAGGGTTTTGTTTATATTTGATCAATATATACATATATGCAAGCCATAAACTAGTGTAGTATAATTCTGACTTGTAAGATGTATGTTTCTTGTCCTGTCAAGAAATTTATCTCACGCAATATTCTTTTTATTTAGGGTAGGTTTTGGAGTAATAGAAAGTGAGATAATTTATAGGTACGTAATTCGTGCGGTGAAATAAAATATGAATAATTTTTAATACTTTTTAAAAATTTTTAAAATTTTTTAGTAATTTTTAACAAATCAAATGCGTCCTTATCTAAAATCCATCAACGCTGTAATGTAAATAACCTATTGAACACACGATAAATATTAATTATTCCTAACAAGTAGACCTTTTTTTATTAAAAAAAAAACTAATTCCTTTATAAGACCTTTCAATTCAATGGCAATATATTAGCTGGCTTCCATACTATTATTACTGCACTCTTAGTCCAAGTGATGCAGGAAAATGTTACCATTGCACGAAAAAGAATGAATCGTGTAATAATTTATTTAGTTTAAGAATATCTAGAAATATCAAACACAAATTTGAAGAGGATCCGAACTCTTATTCAAAGTTGTGAGATAAATTTACTCTTGTATAACGGTACGAGTTATTCGATTAAAATTATCAAAATCAGATGATTTATAATAAAGATAAGTTTAAAAATTTTAAGTAAAAATTTTTAAATGTACTTTTGTTATAAATCGTACAATTTTTATAAGACCATTCACAATCCTAATATCATGTGAGTAACATTACAAGTGATATTAATCTTTTATTAAAATTTACCATAATCTCTTTTATATATATATATATATATATATAAATACAAATGTTTGATTATATGGGGCTAGGATCTCGTGATCTTTTCAACTGTGAATTAAAGTCTCGAGTCCTTTATTGGGTAATTCGTTTTCCCCTTGCCTAACGGATCATAAATTTGACTCAGGCCGGACATATAATGCCCCCACACAAGAATAGAGACTTCTTGCTTATACTTTACAAAACAAGAAGGATTAATAGAGACTTTGTACCTATACTTTACAAAACTGAAATGCCCAGGATTGCGTTAAGAAAGCAGAGCGGAGAAGGAAGACTAGAAAAACAAGAAGAACTGGACATCAATTTAATTTGAACAAAAAAATAATTTAATTTAAAGTTAAGTACATATTCAATGAAGAATGATCATATGTCACTACTAGAATCAACTTATACAATGCACATGATAATATGATATTTTTACGTGCACAATTTTTTGATAAAAAGAAAATAAAAAAATAGAATTTAGATAGAAATAAGAGAGACGTGCACAATTTTTGGATAAGAAGAAAATGAAAGAAATAGAATTTAGGTAGGGATAAAAGAGAAAAAGATTGAAAGAAATTTATCGAGAAAATGAAAGAAATAGAATTTGGATAGGAATAAGAGAGAAAAAGATTAAAAAAAATCAGAGAAATAGAATTTGGACAGGGATAAGAGAAAAAAAGATTGAAAGAAAGAGACATGGAAACCCATTGATTAATCAAAACCTATCAATTTTAAAATTTATCTCTTCTTTTTCATTGATACCATTAATACTTATATATATAGGAGTTCATTATCGTCAACAACTAACCACTCACCAAAAGATTCAACTACTCCTATATTTAACTATTTCTAAAATATCTTAGCCACAAATCTAGTGCTATGTTACTACTCCTAATTTAAAATTTCTCAACCAATAAATTTATAAATAAAATTATCTAATATCATAAATAAATCTTATTGAAATCTACAAACAAAAATTATCTAAATAATACAAATATGTACATAATATTCCTTCCCCTTAAAAAAAACCTTGTGCTCAAGATTTAGATAAATACTAAATTGATTTAGATAAATCTTAAATTAGAGCCATCCTATTTCTCTATCTTTGTAACAATCATTTTCTTCATCTTTAAACTTAAAAACATCTTTTTCTTCATCTTTAACTTCAAAACATCTTTAAATTAAATATGTATCCGACTTATCCTCGAATTTGCACACAATTTGAAATAGTCATACTTAGTAGAGCTATACTTAGCGGGTAAAGGTGAAACTCCTCCTTCCATGAATGTATACCTTCCTGAATTTGACGTGTTGCTTCAATTGCTTCTAAAATAAGAGTTTCAATCTTCAGCAAATCATCACCCATCATCTTTAGCAACTTAGATTTTGTTGTCATTGGGATTTGATATGCTTGCACAATTTTTGGATTAAAAAAAATGAAAGAAGAAATTGGTTAAGGATAAAAGAAAACAAAATTTGAAAGAAATCCACTTCGATTAGTAAGTGAGGCATGAAAACTTGTTAATTCAGATTGAAGTAAATCGAAACATCTCAAAGATCAATTTTAAAATTTATCTCCTCTCATTTTTCATTGATAACATTAATAGATATATATAGGAGTTTACTATTATCACTAACTAATCACTTACCACTAAAATAGTAAAAGATTTAACTACTTTTAGACTTAACTATCCCTAAGATATCTCAATTACAACTATCACCCTGCTTCTACTCCTAATTTAAAATCTCTCGACCACTAAATCCATAAATAAAATTATCTAACTATTACAAATAAATATTATCTAAATTCACAAATAAAAATTATCTAAATAACACAAATATATACACGTAACAAATATAAAATTTTATTATACAATCAAGTTGTTATTCTCATATTAAAATAATAAATTACAATTCAGACTATTGATATCCAAACAACTACCAAATAAAATCTACTTAGACACAACTTCTCATCCACAACAATCAGTAATAATTTCTGTGGGTGACTTTTGAATACACCAATAGCTCACATGAGACAATATGGTACAAAATTTAAATCTCGAAATTCACACACCTAATTCATAAATAAGCGCGCAAGTATAAACAATTAACAAAACATTCAATACCGAACCCACTAGCAGTCAATTCAACTTAGGATGGCTGCCCACAACCCTAAATGGATCATTATAATTGCAATGAGCTGCATAGCTCAATACAACAAACACACACAAACACATCAATTTTGAGACAAATTTTTTTTTTAAGAAAAAAAATTGTTATAAAAAAGCATTTTTAGTTAAATATATTACAAATTAAGATAGTAAGCTGATGAAATTAACCAGAAAAAATGGGAGTCTAGTCATCCATGTGCCACATACACACTTGTTCCGACATCGTCGGTGGCCGGATTCTGACCGAGATTATTCTTCATGCGCGAAACCTTTTTGCGGCCCTTTTTGTCTGCCACTTTGGTAGACAAAGTCGTAACATTAAAACAGGAAATTAATTGTTGCCATAATGTGTGGGATTAGAGAGGGCCCATTCTTGACTAACTATCACATAAACAGACACTATTAGACACCGAAAGATTGCGACAAATTAAAGCTCTCAATCTGCAAACTAGAGGCTCCAATGGAAAAAGATGCAAAAATATCATCACCCCCAGGTAGGACTTTTATGCTATGTTTGGATCGAGAGTTTATCGGAGAATTTATCGGATGTAGGGTTAGAGAGAATAAAAATTTAAATTCATTCTATTGTTTGAATTATGATAGAAAATAAAAAATATATATACATAAAAATTTAAAATCAATATATTAACGAATATTTTTTATTTTATTATATTTTTTAATTTATTTAAAAAATAAGTATTTAAAATTTTATATTTTTTCTTCTTTTTCTTACTTGTTTCCATTCTCTCTCTCTCTCTTTAATTCTCTCTTTTTTTCTCACTAAATCTTTATTCCAACACATCTTGAGGTTAAGGGAGAATGAAATATCACTAGCATATGTAGTCATTGCATTATTAAATGGACTAGGCAACTCAACATAAACTCTGATTGTGAGTTGTAATTAATGAGGGATTTATTCAATTCAATCATTAAGAAACAAGCAAGTCTATTCAAATAAAATAAAACAAATTACTGGCATTATAATAAACTCAGTCAAAAACTAAGTAAGAGTAAATACAAAAGGTTCAATATCAAAACAAGTATTATTAATTAATTAATGCCGCAGCCAAAAACACCACCACCAACCCTTTTGCTGTACAACCACATGCACGAACTCATTATTATACTCACAGCAAGGAAGGGACATTCGTTTTTTCTCTTTGGTTCTCTATCTTGTAATAATAATAATACATTAACGTAAACAAAAAATAAATAAATAAATAAATATAGATAGATATAGAAAAATTTAAGGAAAAGAAAAACTTTTATCAATTATTCTTCTTTTACTAGGTATTAATTAAAGGAGAGGAGCTCTGCGAGGGACACCCTTTCTCTTGTGCAATTGCTTCTTCGGCTTCAACGTTGAAACCATCCAAGCTTGGCTCTCCTCAGATGATTCACTCAAAGAGAGCGACGAGTCTTTAAAAGAGAGACTTGGTGAGCCTTTTTGATTTGTATTCGCTTCAGGATCGTGGTTTTCCTTCAGTGATAGCCTACCAAATGCCGGTACTGGCGAGTTCATCTTATGACCATTGCCACTGGAGATATCTGCAACTACTGAGACCTGAAAATCCAGAGCAATTCAGTACACAAGACTCGAATTTAATTATGCATGAAGTCTAGAATGAGCAATGTACATGATCATGATCACCTTGCATGCAATAGAGCAGAAGCGATTAGGGACGTCTTGGATGTGCTTCCCACAAGCTTCACAGAGCACACCGCTTTTGGGCTTTGATGATTTTGGATCCTTGGATTGAAGCCGAGGGTTCAGATGGACGGCCTTTTCGCCGTTGATTTTATAAGTCTGTTAAATTAATATCAAGTCATGATTATTAACTCTAGGTTATTAAGGATTAATTCATGTGTAAATTAGCAAACTAAATTCAAAATAGAACAAAACACGTGCAACCAATGATATTAAATAGATACTTATACATTAAACTCCCGTGAAAAATGATGAGAATATTAAAAAGTTTTAAAAATTATTTATTTTTTATCTTATTATACGAATTACGAACTCAGAACTTATGTCACTTTATTTCTTTTATCTAGCTTTTTCTCATTCTAAACTCATCCTAAGTGACATTAATTAGTAAGAGTAATATATATATATATATGTACGTATATATGTTCCCGTGGGAAGTATTGAGGCTAATTTAATGGCAACAATTAAATTTTTTGTGTCAACTACTGTTACACTATACTTTATGTTTCATTTGTGAGTTTGAGAGAGAGAGAGAGAGGGGAAAGAAAACTTCAGTGATGAGAGGAGAGAAGAGGAGAGAAATGAGAAGAAAAATGATAATATTTTACTTTAAGTGTGCTTGAGAGTTAAAGAGAGACAATATAGCAAACTTTTTTTTTTAAATTGTTTAAAAGTTAAGAAAAATAAAAGAAAAGGAAAAAGGAGAAAAAAAAAAAAGAAGTGTGCATTTTTATTTTATTACAATACACTCCAACATACATTTAATTTATATTTCGTTGTCCTTTATTTTATGGATAGACATATAATACTGTGAAAGTTTTATTAAAAAGCGTGCTACTCTCAAATTTCATCAATTTTGAAACGATGACCGCCTTTTTCTTTTTTTCTGTCTTTTCTTATCTTCTCACATCACGAACACAATGGGTATATTCTTAAATTATTTATTTTTATCAATGTCTTTTAATTTTATTATTTATTTCTATTATTGTTTTTAAATTTTACTCCCTCCAAACTATCCCAAGAGATAAGCATATAACAACAAAAAAAATATTAACCCACAATATGATTGTAAATCTGTAACTAAGAACAAGTGATGAGGCAGGAATTACTCAAGTATCCAAAGAGATAAGCACAACAGCTCATAATTAGTTAAAAGATATATCAACACCTTATCAATTCCATAAAAGAAAATTAAAAGATATTTAAGATAAGAATCCATACATATACATACATACATATATATATATATATATATATGTATGTATATGTAGCTTACAAACCATTAAATTGCAAACCCACCGTGTGATCACATTATCGATCAAAACAAATATATATTAGGAGAATTACTAATAAATTCAAAATAAAGTGATTCATAAGAGAAACTATATCATCATCTAATTATGGGTGAATTAAAATCAAAATCCCAAAAACTTTATAAAAATATATAAATTAATTAAAGAAAAAAATTAAGTACCGGAGACCTGAATGTTTGAACAATCAAGGTACTTTTGAACGTCTTGAAGGCGGACCACATCATGATAGACATATCTGCATATTTGAAGCAATCGATGAAAGCAATTACGAGCCGAGGAGGAAGCGACGATGCAGTGCTTGCAGAAGCAAAGGTTACAGTCAATGCAATACAGATTCTTCTCGTTCTTCCGGAGGTCTCTGTGATCAGCACAAGACCCGAAGAACTTGCCATCCACTAAATTACTCACCCACTCTGGCTTTCTGATCTTCTTTGATGGCGGTGCTGCTGTTGTGCATCCAACCTACAATAACAAAACCCAATTCAATTCACTACTCAAATCTTCGAAAATTAAATTTATTAGCAAAACCCAGTTCAATTCACTACTCAAATCTTCGAAAATATATAGAAATTAATATATTAAAAAAAGGCATTAGAGACTACTTGTAATTAATTAATTAGTATTTATCAAATCAAAATCAATGTATATAGTGAAGAAGAAGGACCATAGGGTACCAACCATTTCAATTGAATTGAATTGAATTTAGTTCTGATTGCAGTGATAGAGAGAGAAGATCGAAACAAATATAGCGATGAAGAATTAATAGAATGTTATACGAGAAAGTAACAAGAGGAGAGAAGAGAAAGAGAAAGAGAAAGAGAAAGAGAGAGCAAGAGAAATAAACTTCCAAAGATTGGAGATTTAGAATAAGCAAAGAGAATATATGGACATGAATTAAAAAAAAATGGTAATTAACAGAAATCATTGTGAAATTAAGCTAATGTAGAAGAAAGACTTGCCCACAATAGGTAGGAAGTGAAGTCATCTCAGCCGTTGGATTGGGTTCATCGATGGTTGAAGTACCCTATGGCTGGTGAAATCTAAGCCGTTTGTTCTCTCATATATGAGTGATCATTGTCTGGCGGTGGATGCCAATGTGTGTGACAAAAGTGAGAAAGTGGGGCCTAGGCAGGTGGACGGCACGCTGCTATCAACCCAAAAAATAAATAAATTTATATTATGATATGAAGCAAACAATTATCACCCTAAAATAAGGATTAATTCACTAATATCTATTTGATTAGAACAATATTTTGTATAGAAATTTTATAAAAATAATATTTTTATTATATTAAAACATTAAGTATATTATTTATTATATCTATTATAGCGTTTGGTTAACTTTGGCTTCAAACTTTTAATTCAATTTTTTTTTGGATTTTTTGTTTAATAAATATAAAAATACGCGTACCACAATTTATATAATCGATTCTTTGATTAATATAGAAGTGTTTTTAAATTCCTTAAATCATTAAGTTAATGGAAACAATTGTAATTATTAATATTTTACGTTTCTAAAAAATAAATGAGTCATTGTGCAATCTTCCATTTATGCATTATTCATTTTATTTTATTTTTGAATCTTAATTTTCCGAACTATTTTTGACAAGAATAAAAATAAAAACGACCTATTCATATTTAGCTTTTTTTTTTTTTTCAAATTTTATAATTTTTTTCACTTTCATAACATTTATATAAAATTCTATATTAAGCATCTATATTTATTTATTTGTCTATCAATTTAATAATTTTAAAAGTCTGCAAATATAAAAAAAAAAAAAAGTGTCACTGATAGATTTTTTTAAATTCAAAATCCCATTAAAATTTCAACATAATAATTCATATTTGATTGGTTGAAATTTTGAATTATCTTTTCATGATTAAAAATGCCGAGATTTCACAAATTGGTTAGCAAATTTTGAATTACTTCCTCTGCCTAAAAATGGAATCGACTAATTGAATGACTCCAATTTGGATTCAATTTTATTTAAATTGTGACCCTATAAAACATACAAAATAATGATTTAAAATTTAAATTATTTCTTTAAATTAATTTAAATTGATTCCTTACTGATACATACAAGAATAAATTTTTATTGGTCCAAACTTGACCAATTTGACGTAATTTAAATTATTTTTTAAAAGATTAATCACGAAAAATTATTAAAATTAAAATTTTGTCCTTCTCCTAAGATTATAACACTCTAGATTTATTAGCTCAAAAAAAAAAAAAAAAAAACACACTCTAGATGTATAGCACCACGATGATTATCGCAATAACATGAATAAGAATAAAGCCACTACTCTCTCTCTCTCTCTCTCTCTCTCTCTCTCTCTCTTGTGCCCATTCTTTTTTCAAATGGAGAGGAAATGAGGGAGAAGAGTATAGCAGTTCTGTTTTAGTTCATATTATTGTACTGATCATAGTAATTCTACAAATCTAGGTGCTTCCTTTGGGGGTAGTCTGGATAAACTACTTTTATCTTTGGCTTTTGAGAAGTATTGCACATGTAAGATGTAAGACTCTATTGAAAGTTTACAAATTACTCAAAGGGTCTCAACCTATGACGTGCCTTATCTTATAGGTTGAGACCCTTTGAGTAATTAGACGTGCCTTATCTTATAGGTCGGCAAATCGTCCTTTTTGATTTGACGAAGTGTTGTAAGAGAAGGGGAGGGTTGAGTGTCCTCGACCCATTCTTTGGCCCAACAACTACCCTAAGCTTGATTTGAAAAAATGAAATAAATCTTCAACCTTGTAATAAATTAAGTTTCAAAATTAAAAATGGGTAAAGTACAGAAACTACCCCTATACTTTACCCTCGATCTCAATTTGGTCCCACTAGTTTTAATTGCAACAGTCAAATCCCCGCACTTTTGGTCAAGCATCAATCTAGTCCTTCCGTCTGTTGGCTGTCAAGTGGCATCGTTAAGTCAAGGATAAATTTGTCATTTACCCTCCCTCGTTCAACAAACGTGCTTAAACGATGTTGTCGATGTCGATGGAATGAATCGAGTTAGATGAGGTTAGGGCTTTTTTCTCAACGGAGTAATCGATTCTTCCTTCCAACGTCGATCGCATTAAACACCGTTCCTAGGGTTTTCCGTTTTGCTCGCGTGGAGGTGAACTAGGGTTTCAATCCCAACTGCAGACGAAGTATGAGCTACAATAAGTATGACGAACTAGGGTTTCTATCTCTGTTGCTTTCTATCTCGCTTTCTTTATTGGATTGTCCTGACAACATCTGGTCCACCAAGAGTATGGGACCAAAAGTGTGGGTTTACGTGATATAAAGAATTTTACTTTTCTGGCTTTACTTATTAAACTTGTTTGTGGGGACCAACATTTGGTCCACCTGCTTTTTTGTTGTAACCATATTTAATTAATTTCTATTTGTAAATTTTTATTCCGATAGATTCTTTTTGCCTAACTTTACAATAACTATTAAATTTCAAGTAGATATATTGTAATTGGATTTTGTTACGCATTTGTCAATTTGCTGTGCATTTAAAATTATCAATGATAGTGATTTTGCTGAGACCCCTTAACATATCTGGACAGCAAATTCACCTAAGTAGATACATTCTGATATATTTATTTGTCTTGTGAAGTAAATAACGATTTTCTATTTATTATTTAATCATCCAGATATATATTGTTGATAAACTAAAATCCATCTATCAATTGTTGAGACCCATTTGTTCTGTGAAACTTTATCTTAGCCATGTAATATTTTTGAGTTAAATTTGTCTATTTATGCTACTATTACAGTGGCTATATTGTAATTAGATTTTGAATTTTATTTTGTTGTGATTATATTTTTACTTTGCGATTTAATACTTGTGTTATGGTTAATGTAGGGACTAATTTTTTTGCAATTAAAGTACATTATGGTGGTGTGCTTGTTTACGAACCAACAAAACAGTATGTGGGGGGTAAAGTGAATTTTGTGAAAGGTTGTGACCCTGACAGATTTTCTGTTATTGATTTTAATGACTGTTGTGACCAATTAGGGTGCAAAAATGACAGGAATTACTACTATAGGATCCCTGGGCTTGATTTGAATGATGGTTTGAAAAAACTATTGAATGACTCAAACACAAGGGATATGATCAACCACATACCTACTAGTAGGATAATTGAGATATACGTAGAGCATCTAGAATCTGCAGACTTCCTACAAAGCTAAGTAGAGTCTCATGACATTCCATCCAATGACCCTAGAGTAGAGGAGGCAGTATGGACAATTGAGGTAGACAATGCAAGGTTAAGTGATGATGAATCAAGTGGGGATAGCTCAGATTCAATTTTCTATGATAGTGATTATGGAATGACTGATGACGATGAGTTGTTTGATGCTAATATTGATAAAGCTATAGAATGGATAGGGGTTGGTACTTTAAGTGGCGGGGGTGTTAATCAACAAACTGGGGAAGGAGAGGTGAATTTGAGTGATGATTCTGCATCTGCCTTGTCCGATGATTTTGGCATTGCTCATGAATCATCGGACGAGAAGGAAAAAAGTCCATCTTATCCTGAGTTTAAAAGTAGAGTACAAAGTAGGCATGTTGTTCGCCTCTCATGTTGACTGTAGAAATATTGTGAGAGAGTATGCCATACAAAATGGCAAGGATATCAAGTTTATTAAAAATGAAAAAATGAGGATTAGGGCTAGATGCAAGGAAGGATGTGATTGGATGATTTTTGCTTCAAAGTTACAAAATCAAACGACAATGCAAGTTAAAACATACAAAGATGTTCACAATTGTGGGAGGGACTTTCGAAATAGACATGCTACCTCAAGTTGGCTTTCGAAACATTATGTTGATAGCATTCGAGTTAACCCGAAATGGCCAGTTGAAGCCTTTAAAGAGACTGTGAAGGCAGACTTTGTGATTGGGGCATCAAGAGCCCAGCTTTATAGAGTCAAGAGAAAGGCCATCAATATGATAGAGGGTACAAATGTAGATCAGTTTGCAAGGCCGTGGGATTACTATGAGGAATTAAGGAGGGCAAACCCTGGTACGACTGCCATTATGAAAGTCAGTTCAGCTGAAGGAACGAACACACAATCTAGGTTTCAGAGGTTGTATATCTGTCTGGGTCCACTGAAGAATGGATTATTGGCAAGTTGTCGACCAGTCATTGGTCTAGATGCATGCCATTTGAAATCAAACATCACGGGTCAGTTGATAGGAGCTGTGAGTATCAATGCAAATAACCAAAGCTTCCCATTTGCTTATGTTGTGGTTGAAGCTGAAAATAAGGACTCCTGGCGTGGGCAGGAGAGGGTAAATTCCAAGTTAATTGTTCAAATGGGGATCAGTGGGTTGTGGATTTGGACGACCGCAGCTGCTCATGTCGAGTTTGGGATTTAAATGGAATTCCCTGTGCTCATGCAGTGGCTGCAATATTTTACAAAGGTGGAAGGCCAGAAGATTATGTGAGTGATTGGTATTTAACCTCAACGAATCAAAAAATTTACAATCCTATAATAAACCCACTGAATGGTCCTACCATGTGGGTTAAGACTGTAATACCACCCCCACTACCCCCTCTCTTCCATAAGCAAACTGGTCGGCCTAAGAAAGTAAGAAGAAAAGAAGTAGGGGAAAGTGAACACACTAACAAAGTGAAGAGAAGAGGAGAAACTATGACATGTTGGAAGTGTGGGGTTTTAGGACATAATAGCAGGACATGTAAACATCCACCAGACTTAGAGCACCAAAGGAAGCACATAAAAAAACACATTAACAAGCCAACCCCTCCAAATAAGTCAATTGTGAGTTGTGTTGCCCCCTCTCTTAAACTAAAATTTGTTTATTTTTTTATCAATATTTGTTGATTCATCTTCAAGTTGCTAATGTGATTTGTGTTTCTCCACAGTCAACACCAACTGCCAATGAAGATGTCCCAGCAAGACTAGCTTCAACCCAGTCATCAGTAGTTGGAACTAATTCTTTAAGGTCTACTTTGAGAGAATTTTCAGGAAGAGGCATCGAGCAAAGAGGAAAGCAAAATGTCGCATTGTCATCACTGGAAGTGTTGAGGAGTAGATCGAAGAACAAGTGAATCAAAGCAACTGGAAGTGTTATTTTGTTTTTTGAGTCAAAAGTGACTGCAGATGTTTTTTTTTTCTTTTTCTTTCTTTTTTTTTTTTTTGAAATCTGAATGAGGGTCCAAAGGGAGGAATTGTGAATTTTTGTAAAACTTCTAGATGAATTGTGAATGCTAAATATGAAATATGAATGCAAGCAGATGATTTTAGAAGACAATTATATTCTCTAATTTTCTTTTGATGTTCTTTGTGTTGAATAATCTTGTTGCAGCTTGTAACCATTTGATCTGTTTGCTGGGCATTTGTCAATGTGTTGCTGTGCAGTTGTGAATGTGGCTGCTGTGTAATTGTGAATGTGGCTGTAATTATTTTGTGGTTGATGATTAAGTATGTTTGTTGGGTTGAGGCTGCTGTAATATGCAGCTATTTGTAAGAATTTCTAGTTTGTTGATTGTTTCAAATGCAAAATTAAAGGAGGCATAGGTAAATTTGCTGTGCATTTGTCAATTTGCTGCTATGCAGTTGTGAATGTGTATTTATTGTGTAGTTGTGAATTTGCTGCGCATTTGTTAGTGTTTGTTGGGTTGAGGTTGCTGTAATGTAGATATTTGTAAGAATTTTTGGTCATTCCGTTGGTTGGTTGATTAGCCTCATTAAATTTCAATCTTATGTGCCCTTGTTGACTAGCCTCGTGGAATTTCAATCTTATGTGCCCTTGTACAGTGTTATGTGACCTTGTTGACTAGCCTCGTGGAATTTCAATCAAAAAAATTGTTTTGCTTATTTTCCACAATCCACTGCAGTCTCTAATTTCACCAAAATTCTTGTGAATTAGGATTTTGATTTCAAATTTCCTGTAGAAAAAATGACTCCTAACTTAAGCTTTTGAAGGAAAATGAACTTGAACAGGGGAAAACTATGGTGTTGAAAATGTTGATGAATGTAGGCCCACACTTGACATTGGTTCAAGGATATATATATAAATATATACAATTGAAAGTGAATTATTGGCCACTTTATTGGCCATTTTAGAAAGGCAGCAACTGGATGGGATCTACCAACCATAAATGAAGCATGTTACAAATCAAGATGTTATCATTTTCTTTGGATTCCATTACAACAAAAAGTAATTCAAACTAATAGTTAATTTTTCCATTACAACGAAAGCATCCATATATTACATACCAACAGTAAAATCATCTGATACATCCACGCAACCAAAAATAAAAACCAAAAATTTCAGCAGTACATCAACTTTCAATACAAATACTTCACTTGAGTATTGAATCTTCTATTACTCTAGTTAAATACAATAACAGCCACTACAACCTAAGTCAAAACTAATGTTGCCCACAGTAACTTTTCTTTTTTTTTTCCTCTGCTTCACTTCACATTCCAACTTTGTAAGCTTCTTCAGCAATCCAGGTATGACATTCTTTGATCTATTACAAATTGGGGGATCATACCAAATAAAAAATCCACAACCTCGTTAATTTTGAAAAAAAAAAATTCATTAATTTAGTAACAAAATATGGAACCATAAGAAAGAAAATTAAAAAAATATACAAATATTTCTAAATATATATGTATGTATTGAAATCAAACCGAACTTACCCCGTATATTTCACAGTTGAAGAATCTTCTCCCTGGGTTCGTCTCTGTCCATGAGATCTTCAGCTTGCAACGTTTCCCACAGTCACAGATCCTACATCTTGCTCCAGTTCGACTTGCATTTGTTGATTCAGAAGCTTCATCACGCAAATCTTCCATTTCTCACGGTGACGGAAAATTCTCGCATGAGATGGATGGAATCAAAGGGAGATTTGTGGAACGATCTGTATAAGCTCGTATGTTGAAAAGAGGGAGGGTAAATGACAAATTTACTCTCGACTAAACGGTGCCACTTGACAGCCAACGAACGGAAGGACTAGATTGATACTTGACCGAAAGTGCAGGGATTTAACTGTTGCAATTGAAACTAGTAGAACCAAATTGAGATTGAGGGTAAAATATATGGGTAATTTTTGTACTTTACTCATTAAAAATAAAGTAAAATTACAATAAATCGACAAAATAAAAAAATAATATTGCATTAAAATGGTCTAAATGGATAACAATTATCGTATATTCAAACTTTTACATCTTTGTATTTTCTTTCTTTTTATTTTTTTGACTTCCAAGTTGGAATTGTACATAACATTTTATTTCACATATCTAACTAAAATAAAGCCAAAATTACATACAATTCCCATTCTTATTTTCTAGAAATAATTCACGAGCCTTTTTTTTCCCCTTAACAAGTTCAATTTTAATTAGTCATCACCCAGGAAGAAAATGGTAGGCTTCTTGGGCTCGGTGATCTCCACCGTCCCTTCAAGCATCTTAGCCACCTTCCCCATCGACGGCCTCATCTCCGGCCGGTCCTGAAGGCACCACATCGCCGTCTTCACCATCCGATCGACCATGTCGAAGTGGGCCCGGCTATCATAACAGTGCTTGATCTGAGCATCCAAAATATCCTCCACCTTCCTTTCTTTGAACACCATCTCAAACGCCCATCTTGGGAAATACCAATCCTCACTCTCCATTTTTGATCCTTGCACCTCATAATTTCTGGTCCCGCTCACAATTTCCAGCAACACCATTCCAAAACTGTACACGTCGGCCTTCGGGGTGATCGGATCCATCTTCACCCATTCGGGCGCCATGTACCCGCGGGTCCCCCGGATCCGTGACATGCTCACCATATCTTCCTTCTTCCTCAACTTGGCCAACCCGAAATCTGATATTTTCGGGCAAAAATCGTCCCCTAGTAGTATATTCTCGGGCTTGATATCACAATGTAGAACCCATTCCAAACACTCTTCGTGCAGGTAAGCAATTGCTCTCGCTACACCTAACGCGATCCGGTACCGGATATTCCAATCAAGAATAGGCTTATCCCCTGATTGGGCAAGCGCATCCCTTTCACTTTCTGAGGCGGAAGATCTAATCCGAGATGGGAATAGGAACTTATCCAGTGACCCGTTTGGTACATACTCATACACAAGTATTCTCTGACCCTTCTCGGCACAAAATCCCCATAACCGGACCAAATTGAGGTGGTGCATTCGGGCTATGATCGTCACCTCCGCCCAAAACTCCGCGTCGCCGCCGGTGACGTTCTTCAAGCACTTCACGGCGACGACCCGGTGGTCACTCAACTCTCCTCTGTAAACATCACCAAACCCACCTCTGCCGATGATGTTAGAGAAACTATCAGTCGCCTTTTTGAGCTCGGCATAACTGAACCGCTTCGGTCCACCCGCGGGTAAGAATTCGAGCCCGAGGGTCCGAGCCATGTCCCTGTACTTGATGTACTTCTTGAGAAATGCCCAGAAGAAAAGAACGCCACTGATGAGCTCGGCAGCGAAGAGGGTACATATTATCACTATGTTTCGGGTCGTGGTGTTGGACTCTTTGGGGGGTTCGGGTAGCCTGATCCGAACCGGGCACGTCGTCTCCATTAAGTTCGTCATGCCGGTGAAATTCGATTCGTCTCTCTCGGACTGGTCCACCCGCAAGAACATGGCGGATTCGGTACCCGGAGACCAATATCCATTTATTAGCCTTTCGAGTTGGAGGACGCAGAAACCGGACCCATCGTACTTGAATCCAAACCCGAGGCATTTCGGTTCAGCCATGCACCCGCTTTTACAAGTTGACAAATTGGGGGTTTTCAAGACCTTTTGGGAATTTTCGTTAGACCCGCCGGAATAGTTCACGTAGTCCAGGCGGATGAACCGGGTATGATTCGGGTTCATGATTGGAATCTTCCTCACGCATTCTTCGCCGCCGTTAACTTGCCGGTAACCAGGCGGACACACACAATTTGGGACGGTAAAACCATCAGTAAAGCATATATAGTTAGGACCGCACCAGCCGTGAATTGTGCAGAGTTGTTGCACTGCTCGCCAAGTGACGATCCATTTTCCGGAGCCCGGGTCGAAACTGTAGAGTCTGAGATTGCCGTCATCGTCGAGAGTCAATCTTCTCAGCCGGGTTGCCCCGAAATCGGAAGAAATAAGCGAAGCACCATTGTCCTGAGCCAATTTCCCATCATCTTGTAGTTCCTGGAATCCATTACCCGCATTCCAGTAACTGTCGGTTCCGTTGAAAACAAGAACCGTTGAGTTCAGAAACTTGAAATTCCCGTTCTTCGAAGATAAGTTCGTTCCGTTGATGATCTGATTTGGAAGAATTGTGTCGGTCGGAAAATGAAAACTCAACCACTTTCCGAAAACAAGGCTGCCATCGTCGTTGAGGATGAGTTTGTCAGTGGTCGAATTTCCGACGGCCTTCCACGGCCATAAGTTCTGGCCGGAGCCAACTCGGGTGAGGCGGAGCTCGCCGGAGCGCGTGACTGCGAGAGTGGCGGAGCCGTTGACTGGAGACTTATCATCTGTGGACCAGACTACTGTGTCGTTAATGGAGCTGTTGTGGTACCAAATTGAGAAGACGTAGAGGTTTGGGGAGTTGGGTAGTGGCCGGAATCCGGCGGCAAAGACGGAGTTGTTGGAGAGGAGGATTTGGTTCTTGATTGGAGTCCATGGGGAGTCTGAGGAGGAGAAGGATGAGATGTTGTTCTGCTGCTGAGATGATGATGGTGGAGGGAGGGAGAGGAGGAAGGTGAGGAAGAGGAGAGAGAGAGGGTAGGAGGAGAGAGAAGAGAGAGACATGGCAATGGGTGGGTTGTGGTCGTGCTGGTGCATGGCGTGTTTGGCTTTGTATTGAATGTGCAACTAGCTAAGGCCGGTTCCGAACTCCGAAGGTTGACATCAACCTTTGACCCACGGAAGTTACTATTCTGGTCCGCTGAAGTCTGGCCCTCGTCAATGTTGGTTGCCCTCAGTCACACGGCACCTCTTAATTGATAAGCTGAGTCCCACCAAGTGGATGAGATTTTTTTCTTTTCTTGTTTTTTTGTTTGTTCTTAGATTTTTTTTAAAATAATGTTATAAAAAATTATCACTTAATTATATTCGAATGGCAGGGATTAATAGCCCGCTTGGATGATTAAAAACTTGCAAAAAAAAATAAAATTTTTGGTAGTTTTTTTTGTATTTTTTTAGTTATATTTTTTTGTGTGTTTAGTGGAACAAAGTATAATTTTTAGCATTTTTTTACAACTTTTAGGTGTTTAATAAACTTTTTACTGTAACAAAGTAAAAAAGTGATAATTTTTTGTATGTTTGGTAAGTTTTTTATTGTAGCGGAGCAAAAAAATTATAATTTTTGTGAATTTGGTAAATTTTTTATTTTGTTTTCTACTTTTACTGTAACAAAACAAAAAAGTGAAAAAAATTATAATTTTACTAAATGTACTAAAAGTTACAAAATATAATTTTTGATTTTTTTTTCTAATTTTTAAGCCTCCAAACGGGTGCTAAGTGCGAAATTATTATTTAAGAATAATTTATTTATAAAATGTTATTTATATTTTCCAACTGGACAAAATAATTATTGATTGCATGTTTGACCTTCGACCAATTATTCTTGTATATGTATGCATTGCTGCACACGCAAATGTGACCGGAAAAGAATAAATTTTTTGTGACAATTGACAAGGTTGTAATCAAGCACATTTTATGATTACCAAATTCTATTGGACCAACTTGGCTAAGATTTTTAGATTATGAGGCTGTTTGGCCAATAAAAAAAAATTAAAAGTTATCAAATCTTAACTATTTTTTATACTTTCTTTTAATTAAATTTTAATATTTATCACCTTTATATCACATCTTTTTATTTTTGTTGTATATTTTGGCCAAAGTTGACCAACTAAACAGCCCCGATAAATAAAAGAAAATTAAAAAAATAATTATATCATTTAACAAAGGGAAATCAACGTATGAAAAATATAAGAATCAAGTATGCATGTAAATTCAGTCCAAAGGCCCATTAATTAACATTTTGGGTCATTTTAATTTTGAATGTTGGGATTTGATCTATAATAAAACTATTATTTTTTATCTTCTGAGTTGAGTTTTATCAAAAGTTGTGTTATGACTAGCGGACTCAATGCATTTATTTTCTTTTTTTCTTTTTTATTTCACTTTCTTATCTTATTTTAGCTTTTCCCTTCTTAATTCATAGAGAGGAGAAAATGGAAAAGAGAAAGAGAGAGAGAGAGAGAGTGAGTAGGAGGAGATCTTAGAGCATACGATTTGGTCTCAACCGGTAAATTCCACACCCACTCATGGTGAAAATTCCGAACTCAAGAAGTTTAAAATTTTTTGATGTATTTCCTCCTTTTTGTCATTTTGTTCAAATATGAAGTATGTAAAATAAATATTTGAGCGGGTGTGAGACGGGTTTAGAATTACGTAGAGGGTATCTTTATCCATTTATGTTAATAAGATATCCGTAACTACCAATATATTACCTGATTATTTTATTATATTATATACATCATTATAAAACATTAATGTGCCTTTGAAATTCAAACTGTTAATGTATTTTTTTGAATTTATAAATAAATAAAATCATTAAATTTCATGGTTACCTTTTACATCTTCATCCTCAAATTTTGTTAAGTTTTTGGCAAGTATTTAATCAGAACCTTACTAAAAATATAATAATTGTGAGAGTAATCACATTTAACCCTTCTAATTGTCCAAGAAAAATCATGGATCGAAAATGGAATAATAATGCGATGATTACATGCTATAAAAAGTTTTTTTTTTAAATGTAAAATATAAATGCAATTATTTTATTTATTTGTGGTTGTGACAAAAAATAAATATAACAATAATAGTACAATAATTTATGGCAGTAATTTGAAACTTATTTATTGAACCTGCTGCCGAGCCTGCAATGTAATTGGTTGAAGTTAGAATTCAACGTGAATTGATATCAATATATATATATATATATATATACTTCAACTCGCCGCCACTAATTTTGTCCGACGCAACCAGTGGGGTTCCATTGGCTGACCTTTGAAAATTTTGCATTTGGAAGTATATGCCATGACATTGAAAGTCCCTTTCCACAATTTTCATTTTCATGCTTTTAAATAATGAAAAATTAAAAAAAAAGGAAAAAGAAAAACATCATTTTCATTCTTTGCAGGGGTAGTTTTCTATAATTAAAAAAAGGTATAATAATAATATAGTTAAATACAATTGGGCAATTTAAAAAAAAAAGTCCTCCCCCAAAACAGTTTGCCCAACAAAAAATTGACATCAATTTTTTGTTAATCCATTTTGAAAAATCGTATGTGCATATATTTTATTAAAAGGAAAAATTAAATTTTTAGGAATTTTTCATAATTTTTTTACAAAAGTTGGTTAGTGAAATTTTTTTGTATTTGGTAAAATAAATAAAAATTTTTAATAATTCTTGGTAACTCTTTAAATGTTTATTGAAATAAATAAAAATTTCTAGTAAAAATTTTAATAACTTTTGAGTTGAGTTAAATTGAAATAATTATTACGCCTCCAACTAACTTAACAAAGATTGTTGTTTTGACAAACTGCCAATTTAGTTAAAAAAAAAAAAAAAAGTAACTTATCACTTTTTACCAAATACTAAAACATGAAAAGTTAGTCCCGTTTAAAAAAGAAAAAGAAAAAAAAAAAAGAAAAGTTAGTATTTATTACTTACCAAAAAAAATATAGTATTTATTTTTTTTTTCTTCCTCCAAATGGATCCTAAATTCAGACAAGCAGTTTGTTTTATATTTACCTCGAATATTGACTCTATTATAATAAAATCAATCATTAAACTTAATCTAAAATGTCAAATTAATCAAAATTCTTTATATTTTTTTATTTTAACTCTTTCTTGCATCCCGTTAGTTTTCTTTATAAAAATTCTTAAAAATTTTTTATTTTTACTTATTTTTTGTTTACGTTTTTAGAAATTTTTGTTAAAAAATTTACGAAAATATAAGAGAATAAGAGATAAAATAGAAAAAATACTTAAAATTTTAATTATTTTAATATTTTCTATTTAACAATTGATTTTATCGGAAATGAATATTTCAAAATAAGAGGATAAGTATAATTTTTAAATGTTATGGCTATTAAATGTAATTATCTAAATAATAAGAAAAAATAAATATAAATTACTTTTCAAGGAATTAAGAGTCTTGAATTACGTGGAGTCTCACAAAATTCATTTTCACATAAAATTTAAGACATTTTTCTTTTTTTTTCTTTTTTTGCAATTATTACCTGCTGACTTGGGCATTGACCGTGGTACTAATCACAAAATTTCTTGAAAAAAAAATCATACAAAAATACCAAAAAAATACGAATGTATCTATAAAATTTTGCATATATAGAATGATGTAATCAATTATAATGCATCTGTTTTAATATAAAAAAACAAATTATAATTGGGATTATGCATTATAAAAGGTTGCCAACTCATCATTTTATTAAATTTTTTTTTTGTGAAAATTAATTTTATTTTTATAGTAAAGGAGTATGACACATGTAAATATATGGAATGATGTGTTTAAATTGTAAATCTAGAATTTTAAAATAAATAAAGCATTAATATTCTTAATTTAATTATAAATTTACATGTATTAGCATGCATCGCGGGACAAAATTAAAAATATTTCAAAATTCGGGTTAAATTCTCTTTTTTTTCTTCAACATTTTTACTCAAAATAAAATAGATTCTCTACATTTCAAGTGTTAAAGTCCTTTCTGTTAACCTTTTATTTTCGGTAATTTTAACTTCTAATGTTATTTTTTCTTTAAATTAATCAAAATTATTTTTTTACATTTTAAATTTCTTTTAAATTATGGAGAATAAATATATAAATAATTACGACTACAACAAATAATGGAGTAAGCACGCCTAGTTTAGTAGTACCCAAAAAATCACGAACGATCGCGGTTATTGAAAAAGAGTTTGTTTAGTTTATTAATTTAAAAAAATTAATTTTTATTAATTTTTTCCGTCAAATACAAAATTAATTTTTATAAATTTTTTTTAACTTTTATTAATTTTTCACAATTTTTTATAATTTTTATTAATATTTATTAACTTTTACAAATTTCGACCAAACATCCAACTTTTAGTTAAAATGACACGTTAAACTTTTATACAAAAAAGCAGCCTCAAAGATGCATTAATTCAAGTTAATATAACTTGTAGTCAAAGCGTCTCGCTGGAGCAAAGCAACAAGGTAAAACAAAACAAACCCAGACTAACGTAAAATCATTCCACCACTAACTTGTATGGACCAGACTACTGTGTCGTTAATGGAGCTGTTGTGGGTCGTTAATGGAGCTGTTGTGGTACCAAATTGAGAGGACGTAGAGGTTTGGGGAGTTGGGTAGTGGCCGGAAACCGGCGGCGAAGACGGAGTTGTTGGAGAGGAGGATTTGGTTCTTGATTGGGGTCCATGGGGAGTCTGAGGAGGAGAAGGATGAGATGTTGTTCTGCTGCTGAGATGATGATGGAGGAGGGAGGGAGAGGAGGAAGGTGAGGAAGAGGAGAGAGAGAGGGTAGGAGGAGAGAGAAGAGATAGACATGGCAAAGTGTGGGTTGTGGTGGCGGCGGCGGCGGCGGTGGTGGTGGTGGATGGCGTGTTTGGCTTTGTATTGAATTTGCAACTAGCTAAGGCCAGCTCTGAAGGTTGACATCAAACCTTTGACCCACGGAAGTTACTATTCTGGTCCGCTGGAGTCTGGCCCTCGTCAATATTGGTTGGCCCCAGTCACACGGCACCTCTTAATTGACATGCTGAGCCCCACCAAGTGGATGAGATTTTTTTCTTTTCTTGTTTTTTTTTTTTTTTTCTTAGATTTTTTTAAAAATAATGTTATAAAAAATTATCACTTAATTATATTAGAATGGCGGGGATTAATAAATGCGAAATTATTATTTAAGAGTAATTTATTTATAAAATATTATTTATATTTTCCAAGTGGACAAAATAATTATTGATTGCATGTTTGACCTTCGACCAATTATTCTTGTATATGTATGCATTGCTGCACATGCGAACGGGACCGGAAAAGAATAAATTTTTTGTGACAATTGACAAGGTTGTAATCAAGCACATTTTATGATTACCAAATTCTATTGGGACCAACTTGACTAAAATTTTTAGATTATAAATATAAGAAAATTGGAAAAATAATTATCTTATTTACCAAAAAAAATAAACATATGAAAAATATAAGAATCAAGTACGCATGTAAATTCAGTCCAAACACCCATTAATTAAAATTTTGAATCATTTTAATTTTGCATGTTGGAATTTGATCTATAATGAAACTATTATTTTTGATCTTCTGAGTTGAGTTTCACCAAAAGTTGTGTTATGACTAGCGGACTCAATGTATTTATTTTTTTTTCTTTTTCATTTTTCCTCTTTTTCTTTATTCCTCTCTTTCTTTTTTATTTCTCTTTCTTATCTTATTTTAGCTTTTCCCTTGTTAATTCATAGAAAGGAAAAAATGGAAAAGAGAGAGGAGGGGGGGAGGGAGAGAGAGAGAGAGAGAGGAGATCTTAGAGTATACGATTTGGTCTCAACTGCTAAATCCCACACCCACTCATGGTGAGAATTCCGAACTCAAAAAGTTTAAAATTTTTTAATGTATTTTCTCCTTTTTGTCATTTTGTTCAAATATGAAATATGTAAAATAAATATTTGAGCAGATGTGAGACGGGTTTGGAATTGCATAAAAGGTATCCTTACCCATTTATGTTAATAGGATATTTGTAACTACTAATACATTATCCGATTATTTTATTATATTATATATATTATTATTATACATTAATGTGCCTTTAAAGTTTAAACTGCCAATGTATTTTTTTGAATTTATAAATAAATAAAATTATTAAATTTCATGGTTACCTTTTACATCTTCATCCTCAAATTTTGTTAAGTTTCTAATAAGTATTTAATCAGAACCTTACTAAAAATATAATAATTGTGAGAGTAATCACATTTAACCCTTCTAATTGACAAAGAAAAATCATGGATCGAAAATGGAATAATAATGCGATGATTACATGCTATAAAAAGTTTTTTTTTTAAATGTAAAATATAAATGCAATTATGTTTATTTATTTGTGGTTGTGACAAAAAATAAATATAACAATAATAGTACAATAATTTATGACAGTAATTTGAAACTTATTTATTGAACCTGCTGCCCAGCCTGTAATGTAATTGGTTGAAGTTAGAATTCAACATGAAATGATATCAATATATATATATATATATATATATATGTATGTATACTTCAACTCGCTGTCACTAATTTTGTCCAACGCAACGAGTGGGGATCCATTGGCTGACCTATGAAAATTTTGCATTTGGAAGTATATGCCATGACTTTGAAAGGTCCTTTCCACAATTTTCATTTTCATCTTTGTAACTAATGAAAAAATTTAAAAAAAGGAAAAAGAAAAGCATCGTTTTCATTCTTTGCAAAGGTAGTTTTCGATAATTAAAAAAAGGTATTATAATAATAATATAGTTAAATACAAATGGGTAATTTAAAAAAAAAAAATTCCTCCCCCAAAACAGTTTGCCCAACAAAAAATTGACATCAATTTTTTTTTAATCCATTTTGAAAAATCATATGTGCATATAGTTTATTTAAAGGAAAAACATCAATTTAGGCCTCGTTTAAAAGTCAAATTTTTAGGAATTTTTGATAATTTTTTTACAAAAGTTAGTTGGTCGAATTTTTTTTATATTTGGTAAAATAAATAAAAATTTTTAGTAATTCTGGATAACTTTTAGGTATATATTAAAATAAATAAAAATTTTTGGTAAGAATTTCAACAATTTTTGAGTTGAGCTAAAATAAAATAACTATTATACTTCTAACTAACTTAACAAAAATTCGTATTTTGACAAACTGCCAATCCGGTAAAAAAGAGCAATTTTTTACTTTTTACCAAACACTAAAACATGAAAAGTTAATCCAGTTTAAAAAAAAAAAAAAAGAAAAGAGAAAAGTTAGTATTTATTTTTTTTTCTTCCTCCAAATGAATCCTAAAATTAGACAAGTAGTTTGTCTTATATTCACCTTGAACATTGACTCTATCCCAATAAAATTAATCATTAAAACTTAATATAAAATGTCAAATTAATCAAAATTCTATGTATTTTTTTATTTAACCCCTTTATTACATCTCGTCAGTTTTCTTTACAAAAATTCTTAAAAAATTTTTATTTTTATTTTTTTTTATTTTTGAGAATTCTCTGAAAAAAATTAATGAAAATATGAGAGAATAAAGGATAAAGTAGAAAAAATAATTAAAATTTTAGTTATTTTAATATTTTTTGTTTAACTATTGATTTTATCGAAAATGAATTAATATTAACAGTATTTTAAAATAAAAGAGACAAGTATAAATTTTAAATATTATAATTTATTAAATATAATTATCTAAATATTAAAAAAAAGTAAATGTAAATTACCTTTCGAGGAATTAAGAGTAATGACTCACGTGGAGTCTCACAAAGTTCATTTTCAGGATTTTTTTTTTTATTCTGTCGGTATTAAGTAAAATTACATGGTATTTGTCATCCGGTTGAAAATAATTGTGGAAATACTGTTAATGAAAACGTTATTTGAAATTGAGTTTTTTAAAAGATGAAAAAATGCTATTTGAAACAACGTTTTTGCTTTTTGTAAAAACACTATTTGATTTGACATTTTGTATGAAATACTGAAAACTCTATTTGAATGTTTTTTTTTTTTAATTTCTCAAATTCATACATTTTTTCTTTCATTTTCTTTTACATTTCAAATAATGGAATTATTGTCATTTTTTCATTAACACTAACTTTACAATTATTTTTAATTAGGCAATGGACGTCATATATTTTAATAATTAAATAATGTACGCCATATATTTAATCCATTTAGGAAAAAAAAAATTAACTAGAAAGCAAACTCAAAAGTTTCATTTATCTATTTAAGCCATCAAGTAGGACAATACAACCAATGACCAAACAAAATGTATACATTTGAGCAAGAATAATATTCATTAAACCGTGGAATACGAAATAACAGCCAACCACAAATATTTGAAGATTAAAAAAATTGACGAAAACCCAACCTATAAATATTTTGAATAGAAAACCAAACTCAAAAATAATTTGAATAAAGACTTGGGTCTCACACAATCAGCCAAAATTAATCATAATGTGACTTCACCAATTAAAGGATCACGCGGCAATTAAAGGAAAAATTGACTGTGAACCACCAATCACCCTTTTCCTCATTCAAAAGTCACCCATTCTTGAAGAAGCATTTCCAAAGAATATGCCAAATATTGGTTGGCTGAAAGAACAAACGACCCATGCAAAAAATAAACCAAAAGGTCTCGGTCCTTGCACACAATCAACCATCTAATTTACACAAGAAATTCAAATTTCGAACCTATTAAAGAAACAAAATAAGATGAACAGTGCTAATTTCTTTAAAGAAATATGATATAGACTGGCGTACACAGAAGAGAGAGGCTGAGGAGTTCGCTCGAGAAACCCTACATGTATGTGTCTACATGTTTGCCAACTCCGACAATCGGAGGATCCGAACAAGCATGACGGCGGCAATGGTTGCTGGCTGCCCAACCTTTGACACTTCGTTTGCTCTTTTCTTTTGATAATGGAGAACCAATTGGGTTCGGAAGAAGGAACCTCAAAAGAAAATGTGAGTTGGTTTTTTTGGATGATTTTCTCGGGAGTTTAAATTGCAAAAAAATTGTTGTAATGAGCGTGAGAGGGATTTTTTTTGTTTGACCGTTATTTAATTCAAATATATGGCGGTCTTTGCCCGAGAAAGGCAGGGGACAAAATACTAAAAAGCTCCGCATGAAATAGAGTTTTAGTTCAGCAACCAAATCGCCAAATCAAGGTATCGTTTAGTTTGTTGAAAAATTCTAAAAAATTTTATAAATTTTTATTAATTTTATATCACATTAATTTTTTCTCTCACTGTACGCATTACGAACTCTCTCCAAATCACAATTTATCTCACTTTTTTTTACTCCAAACAAACCCCAAATGACATTTTTCAGATAACTCTGATTCAAATAGTGTTTTCATTAGTGATATTTTTTAAATTATTTTCAATCGAGTAACAAATGGCATATAATTTTACTTAAATACCGGTAGAAAAATAAAATCCTCATTTTCACAAAAAATTTTAAGACTATTTTTTTTTTTTTTTTTGGGAACAATTACCTGTTGACTTGGGCACTGACCATGGTACTAATCACAAAATTAAAAAAAAAATCATACAAAAAATAAAAAAATGCGAATGTATCTATAAAATTTTCGCATATATGGAACGATGTAATCAATTATAATACTTACCAAAAAAAATGTAATCAATTATAATCCTTCTGTTTTAATATAAAATGCAAATTATAATTGGGATTATGCATTATAAAAGGTTGCCAACTCATTATTTTATTAATTTTTTATGTGAAAATTAATTTTATTTTTATAGTAAAGGAGTATGACATATGTAAATATATGGAATGATGTGTTTAAATTGCAAATTTATAATTTTAAAATAAATAAAACATTAATATTCTTAATTTAATTATAAATTTACTTGTATTACATGCATCCCGGGACAAAATTAAAAATATTTCAAAATTCGGGTCAAATTCTTTTTTTTTCCCTTCAACATTTTTACTCAAAATAAAATAAATTCACTACATTTCAAGTGTTAAATTCTTTGTTGTTCACCTTTTATTTTTGGTAATTTTAACTTTTTAAGTTATTTTTTCTTTAAATTAATCAAAATTATTTTTTTTGACATTTTAAATTTCTTTTAGATTATGGAGAATAAATATATAAATAATGACAACTACAGCAATTAATGGAGTCAGCACGCCTAGTTTAGTAGTACACAAGAAGTCACAAAGGGTGGCCGTTATTAAAAAAGAGGTTGTTTGGTTTATTAAACTTAAAAAAAAAATTTAATTTTTATTAATTTTTACTAAATACAAAAATAACTTTTATAAATTTTCTCAGAGTTTTATCAGTTTTCTACAACTTTCTTCAATTTTTATTAATTTTAATCAACTTTTATAAATTATTGCCACACATTCAACTCTTAGTTAAAATGACACGTTAAAATTTTATTAAAAAAAGCGGCGGCAAAGATGCATTCAAGTTAATATAACTCCCAGTCGAAAGCGTCTCGTTGGATCAAAACAATAAGGTAAAACAAAACAAACCTAGACTAACGTAAAATCATCTAATGAATTCTACAACCATACATAATTTTTTTATGTTAAGTTATATATAGATATAAATATATTATTTTTTATATATTTTTTATTTTATTCTATTTTCGGTTAATTTGTACATATGGGTGCATAATTTGAAATTAAACTAAAATTAAATCCGGCACTAAAAATATTCATAGCTGAATGATAAAATAAAAGAAGGAGGAAAGTTTTCAATTAGAACTTCAAACAAATTAAGCGTTCAACAAATCACTCGCAAACAATAAACTAAAAGAAAAGGGAAAGTTTTTAATTAGGATTTCAAACAAATCAAGAGTTCAACAAGTTACTCGTGAACAGATTAAAAGTTTATTTATATTTACTTGATAATATAAATGTAAAAGTTTAACCAAGATTTTTAAACTGAATAAATAAATAAGTCAAACTCAAGTTAGCGTAAACTCTACTAAATAAAGTTTATGAACAGCCTCATTTATTCTCCATAATTTTTCACTCGTTTATAACATGTGAACATACACATTTAAGTATTTGTAAGTGCATGTTCATAATTATATTAGCTACGATTAATTATAAAGTCTTACTGGCTTAATTTTTCTTGTCAATAGCTTACATAATATATAATTTCTTATTTGTTAATTTATAACTTGTTTATTAAGTAAGAAAAAAAAAAGCATGTTTAATTTGTTTGTCTTTTAAAATATTTATTTATCTATTTGTTAGGTTTATTCATTAATAAACTTGTGAACATACCAAATTACAAGCACAATTATAGGCTCACAATGTAGCCAATAAATTTAACAAAAATGTTAATTTAAACATCATATTTCTAGCTCATTCAAAATTCAGTCCAAATTTGAGCTCGCTAAGAAGCCTAATAAACAAATTTAAATATGTCAATACTTGATTTGATTAATTTGTAAACTCTACGTTTCTCTTAAACTAAAATTTTATATCAATTGTTCAATTTTGATTTGGTTATCCACATTCCAATCCACAATCCAATTATAGTTAAAGGATCATTTTCATTCTTTCTTTTTTTCTATATTTTTTACTTAAAAAAATAAAAATCATTTCACAAGATTGTTTTTAAAGATTTTATACGATCTACTTTTTATTTTAAATAAATTTAAAAGTAAAAAAAATTGTAGGAAAGTATTGTTAATTTTTTAATTTCTGCACCATTTTAAAGAAGGATTTTAATGAATAATTTATTTTTATATTTTACTTCTTTTCTTTATAAAAAAAATGTAGAATGTATAATTATTTTCTTCGAAATTCTATTTATTAATTGCTAGGTTTTCAAAGCACCTAGGATGAGTTTGGGGTAAGATAAATTGAGAATTCGTAATGCGTGCAGTGAAAAAAAAAAGTTGATATGATATAAAGTTAATAAAGATTTATAGAGATTTTTGAAGTTTGTTTGCAAACCAAACTAATAGTATTTTTTTATTTACTATTTTTTAAATAATAAGATTCATAAAATCACATGATTTTTTTAACATATACAAAGAAAATAAATAATAAAGGAAAATTACTTCCCTATGGAGATAGAAAATATAATGAGTCGAGACAAATTTAAATGTAATGTAGTTTTTAGTATATAACTTATAGGTAGGCAAAATCAAATTGGGATAGTCGGATCAAAAAAGAATTTTAATGAAAATAACACTAAAAAATATGTATAATTAATTTTTTAAGAACAATTATCCTTATTCTAATATGGTCATCTCCGACCTTTCTTTTTACATAACCCTCCTCTAATACTATTTTTAAAAAGACTATTAAAAACGTTTTTTTGGGCTGTTTTAGAAAAATGACGTGGCAATTTAGAAGTTTGTTATTTTAATATAATGAATCTATTATGGTGTTTTTTTAATTATATATTATCATTATTACACAGTTGATCTAATGGTTATTTGTTTAATAAAATCCTACAATTTGAGTGCGTTGTGGAGCACCTTTTTTTTTCTCTTTTTCCTTTAAATGTCTATAAATATCTTTAAATTTTAAATTCCGTACATATTGTAAAAATTATGTAACTGTAACTTTAACAATTTAAATAAATTTAAATAATTTCAAACACTTATTGTAAAAATGACGCGACTGTAACTTTAACAATTTAAACAAATTTAAATAATTTCAAACACATCGATTCGATGCCGGACATCTATAAAGATTGTTGTTGACATTAAAAAAAAAAAAAAAGAACTAATCTCAACCGTCCGTTGCCCCCGTAAATGGCAGCTCGAGACGAACAACCCTAGAAAACGATAATGTCCTTTGTGGCCTACCGTGGAGAGTGGGTTTGAAGAGTGTTTGCCATTCAAAAGAAAACAAGAATGCTCGGCTCTCCCAGCAATGGAATCTGAGCTCTGGAATCGTAATCGCTTTACGTATGATATTATGTTTAGAGTTGTATAAAAGTGTATAAAATAAAATAAAATTATAAAAGTAAATATCTCGTAATTCGTGTAGTGAGTGAAAAATTTAAATTTTATTATCTTGTAATTCGTGTTTATAGAAATTTGTAAGATTTTATTTTATTTTGTAGGATTTCAAACGGAGCCATAGTAATCCTACACTTATACTTTTTTGTTTACACCCTTCTGACACTCCACTAGTCATGATGGTCATGGTCCATGTATTTTATTTAAAATTATCACAGTCGTTGAATATCACTTTCTACGTGCAGTTGTGATGATTTTGGGTAGATTATGACCCATCACGACCAGCAGAGTGTAAAAAGAGTGTAAACAGAAAGATGTAAATATAGTGTTACTTTATTATGAGTGTGTTTGGAGTTATATAAAAGTGTATAAAACAAAATAAAATTGTAAAAGTAAATGTTTCGTAATTCGTGTAGTGAGTGAAGATTTAAATTTTGTTGTCTCGTAATCTGTGTTTGTAGAGATTTGTAAAATTTTATTTTATTTTGTTTAGTTCCAAACGGAACCAAATTACGAGACATTTTATTTTTACAATTTTATTTTATTTTATACACTTTTATATAATTCCAAACACATCCTATATATCATCTAAGGCGGCATGACAGTTGTCTCAATTTTCCCACCTGCACGTGACAACAAATCTCCCTCGTACCCACCGTTCCTACCTGGGCTTGGATCCTACTCAACAATTAATGCTTTCTCACGTCCGTAGCCATAAGTCAACCAAAATTTTACCACGTACCCATCCAACTCATATCGTCCTTATTTATGCTTCACAACCCCCAAAACTGCCACTGTAAAACCCGCCCCTTTTCTTCCATTTGCCGGGTCAGTTTTAGAAAATTTTTTAATTTATTTTTATGTTTTTATATAAAAGATTAATATTAATGAAAGTTAAAAAACAGCCTAAACTTTGCTAAAAATGGTTTAAATAAAGAATATGAGGTACTGAAAGTTAAAAGTGAGTTGCTATATAAAATTATAAAAAAAATTTAAAAATACAAAAATGGATGGGTCAAGACGAATTCGGATAAAATAGCCCAAGGACAAGATGGGTCGACCCGCCCAACTTTACAAAACAATAGAAACAGTGCGATTAGAACAATCTAATTGTCCTCGAACAAACTCCCATTTTGATGTCTAGATATTCAAGTTTTCACTTGTGTTAGCTCCTCTTTTCTTCGTAATTAATCACTTTCTCTGTGACAAAATGCAGAGAGCTTTCACGGCGATAAAAGAGCACAGCTCCGTGGCTTATGCTAAAGTGGCCACCATCGGAGGCTTTTGTGACCTCAATCTCGTAATTGTGAAGGCAACTTCTCCTGACGACTTGCCGCCGCCAGAAAGATACGTTAACGAGCTCTTGAAGATCTTCTCCATCTCACCTTCCTCTTTCCGGTCCTTCTCTCTCGGCTTCACTCGCCGGTTCAGCAAAACCCAGTGCTGGCGAGTCGCACTCAAGTGTCTGATTCTCCTCCACCGTCTTCTCCGATCGTTGCCCGAACACAGCCCATTTAGAACCGAGCTATTACAGACTCGGTCGAATGGAACGTTGTCTCTCTACCCATGTCGGTTCCGAGACTCCTCTTCCTCGTCCTCCTCCGAAGATTACACCATTTTCGTCAGATCGTACGCGGAGCTACTTAACGAAGCTCTGGATTATTTCTCCTTGGACGAAGAAGAAGAAGAAGAGAAATATTATGATGAAGAAGAAGAAGAAGAAGTAGTAGAAGAGCCCAAGACCCTGAAAGAGAAAATGAAAGAAGTGGGAACAATGCTTGAACTCTTGCCACAACTCCAAAGCCTAATAGACACAGTCATGGGCTGCAAACCGAGCGGTTCGGCTGCACAAAACTTACTCGTTCGAACTGCGATGAGACTTGCTATCCGTGAAAGCTTCGTGTGTTACACAAGTTTCCGGAAGCAAGTGGTCGTCGTGTTGGAGAATCTCCTTCAAATGCCTTACAGGTAGGGTAACAATTATGCCTGAATTTATAGTAGTATTTGTTTATGTTTATATTATTCTATAGTTCCAATACTCTACTTTCAATCTCACTTCAATCCTTGTAATTCAAATCATACAACTTTACTCCCAGTATTTAATCTAATTTCAATATCATATTCCTACACAAAAATGCGACGAACATGCCACATGTTTATGCATCAGATGGCATTAGATGCAGGCGCGAATTTAAGAAGGTGTAAGTGGGGGTAGCTGTCCCACTAATTGCTAAAAGTTTATATATTTTATATATTTTTTGTATAAATATTTTTATTCTTTTAATATATAAATATATAAATTACCTCTACTGAATTTTTTTTGGTTGTTATTTAAAAATTTTTTATATTTATTTTTTTTAATTTTGTCCCCACTCAACAAAGTATTTCGATCCGCCCTTGATTAGATGGGTATGTGACATTTTTTGCCAATAATTTTGATAGAAAAAAATAAAGTGAATTTAGATTAAAGTACATAGATAAAATACGTGGATCAAAATAAGATTTTAAGTGACGTGTACGAGTGATAATCATAATTTATCCATCAAGTTATTTCAAATTTATACCAAATCCTATCAATTTTAGTTTGATAAATTCATGTTGAGTAGTATTTGTATTTTTTCTTTCAGTGATTTTCTATTCATATTGTGTCGTGTTTGAATATCGTTACTATCTAATGTTGCTACCAACATGTACAGGAATTGTGTAGCGGCTTTCGGTATCTACAAGAAAGCCTCATTACAAGCCAGCCAACTCTCCCATTTCTATGAATGGTGCAAGTTTATGGGGTTGTGTGGACCCTATGAAGCCCCACCAACATGTACAGGAATTGTGTAGCGGCTTTCGGTATCTACAAGAAAGCCTCATTACAAGCCAGCCAACTCTCCCATTTCTATGAATGGTGCAAGTTTATGGGGTTGTGTGGACCCTATGAAGCCCCCATCATCGATCAAACACCAGACATTCAAGTCCAAGCTCTTGAAACATTCCTAAATGGGATGTGGCAGTTGACAGACATCGAGTTATCATCTTCATCTTCATCTTCACCTTCCCTTACTAATACTGCTACTGAATCACCTCAAACATCATTGTTGGATTCCTCATCATCTTCATCTTCACCTTCCCTTACTAATACTGCTACTGAATCACCTCAAACATCATTGTTGGATTCCTCATCGAGTACTTCAGCAGAAGACGACAGTGAAAAACAGGTGAAAAGATTGGAGGTTGTCGTTAGCAATCAATGGGCGAAATTCGAAGAAAGCCCTTTGCCAGAGAAATCGGAAATGGGTGATCAAGAAATGGGACCATTTATTCAGTTGGACGATGATGATGACGATGATGAAGCGATTATCAACATTAATGAGGGACTATTGATTCAGTTGGATGATGACATCGGCGATGATGATTAAGCAATCATCAACATTAATGAGGGACCATTGATTCAGTTGGACGATGATGACAACGACAACGATAACGATGATGAATCGATCATCAACATCAATGATAGTTGGGAGGCAATCCTAGAGGCATCTATTGGCAGCCAATCATGCACACATTCTACAAATAATTTGTTCAACCCTAATATTAGACATGGCTATGGATGGGAGATGCAATTGTACGATCCTCATGCTCTAAATCCTTTCCATCGGCCACACAACATTTCTCTGTACGCTGCCAAGTAATCCTAGTTATCATCCACGGGAGCCTTTGACGCATTGACAGACTCAAGTGTTGGGTTTATTAGTCTCAGAGATTGGCATTTATTGTTTTTATTGGTGGAATAAACATTAACAACGGATTCAATAATCTTGTTAATGATGATACCAATGTCTAGCTTGATTATAAGATGCTTGTGTAATTAGTTTATTAAATTTATTGAAATGATAGGTTCCCTCTCATGCTTCTACTTTTATTATTATTATTATTATTATTATTATTAAAGATAAATTACACTTAACATCATTATATTTTAACACTAATTTCACTTCAGAATCTAAACTTTGAAATAGCTAAACTTAACCCTCCTCACAATTATTATTGAAAAAAAAAATACAACGAACTCCCCCACAAATTTAACGAAAAAGAGGATCAAACTTAACAGGGAAACAAAAGAGAAACAAGTTCCACTTTATAAACAATACAAGTGGCATCACTGCGGCTGCATATTTCGGGTGTAACTTTCACTTCCAATTCCGAGACTTGATCTATACATAACAACGATCCAAGCCTCTGCAGTTCCGCAACGCAGAAAAGAGTCAAGAATGTTGCCCGTCATTGCAGACAGTTCCCCAACCTAGCCTCATGAATTTCTACTTCATATTTGCTAACATTTTAAGTCAAGAGCTTTGGCATACATCACGAGCCATGTTCACCCAAAAAATTAAATTAAAAAATAAATAAATAAGTAAACACTAAAATCTAATTAATTTTCTCAATGAGAGAGTTCAATAGAAAGTCAGGACGTTCAAAACTCAATTCACTAGTACACCAGATCAGGGGCTGGTCTACAAGCGTGCCTCAGTTTTCAAAATGGAAGTCTGGAATGCTGCTTCTCCAATGTCAAAGATGAACCAACAATACTCCCAACCCTACTTTCATGCACGAACTCCAAGAAAAAGGTACAAGATGCTGCCGCAGCTGCTACTTTTTAGTAGTACAAAATCTGTCTTTGACATTTCAGCTCAAATTTGATAAATTTTCAGAGGAATCAGATTAATTTTTCAGAAGAATCAGACATCCATTTGAACGATTGTCTTACAGCACTCGAAATTTTAAAACTGCATATTATTGTACATGCATTGCAGGCCAGGAATCATGTCTCAATAACTTGCCCAGTTAATTGTTCGATGAATGAATCCATTAGAAATCCAGTACCGGATGAAGAACATCAGATACAAGAGCGGGCGGAACAAGCATCTGGGAGCAACCCTTCGCATTTTGCAATCCAGCCAGCAGCTCAAGAGAATACCTTAGAAGTCCCCTTTATAAACTACTTGCGATGCCGTCTCTTTGGTTCAGCTCTCTGCCTCTTCTCGTCATCCCACTCTCTGTCATACATCCTAAACCCATAGTAATTAAGGAATAACTTCTGATTGCGATTATCGGTGGAATGAAAAATAAGTATGGTCAAAATGAATGTGACAAACTAAACAGAATTACATCACTCCTCCACTATGGTTCATCATTTTGCCACTAGCATAAAAGTGATCTTAATGCACTTCCACCAGAAGGCATGCAGCAATTCAGTGACTCAACTATATTGCACTCTACCTATAAGATGCTACCCACTACGTTCATAATAACATACGGAAACAAGGACTGGAATGATGATATGAACCAAATGTGGTTTTGAGAAAAGCAGATACCTTCTCGGTGTGTTTTGAGTCAAAAGATTTGTCAAGAAAAAAAAAATGCAGGGGAAATGAAATTGTTTTTATTAATTCATTCTTATAATTAACTAAATAAAAATTAAATCTTTTAACACTTCTAATTGTTCAAATTCAACCAAAAATAATAATAATAATAAATAATTTAACTTTTTTTTTTTTTGCTTTCTTACCTTTTTCCCTTCACTTCTCTTTTTACTATACAAATCTAAAATCCAAACACACTTAGTAAAGTAAATCAGCAACAATCTGTTATTATATGCGCAATGCAACATAAGGTGAAAGCAAACCTTCCGTGGTGTGTTTTTGGACCTAATAATGCATGCATGAATAGATAAACTTTAAACAGTAAAAAATGCATGCATTAATAGATAAATTTTGAGGATACTGTTCAGCATCACGACGAGTCATCTTGCTGGTTGCTTCTTTACCATGAATTCTCAGACCTGGTTCCTCCAAGTAACCTGGACGTTGGACTACGGCCCCCTTTCTGTCCCCCCTATCTCTTCCATCATAAGGTAGTGACATACCAATATTCAAGGGGGGTGGTGGTGGGCCAGCAGGTGAATACTCACCAGCCTCGGGAAGATGTTCCCTTTTGAGTTTCCGTCTTTTAGAGACTGCATTTGGATCCATATCCTCCTTCAAAAGGCTTGTTTTCTCTCTCTCCCTTTCCCTTTCCCGCTCATCTACCTACATGCAGAAGTCACAAAATATTAACTAACCTCCCGTAGAAGATATTAAAATAAGATGGAAACAGTATTTAGTCAAACTCATATACATCCTGTTAAGTCACCAATTGTCCTGAAACTGTTAACAAATGAACAAACAATGTATGCCAAGCTATCTTAACACTTCCCCCCTTATGTACAACCCTAACTCACATGTGGACTGGAAAAAGAAACAAACTGAATGAAAGAAGATACACCAACATAGACAAACAAAGTGCACAACAATAAACAAGGAACAATTATTAACAGTGAGACTTGTACCAGTATAAACAGGAAACAATTAATGACAAAAAAGACTTGAACCGGAACCTCTCGGAACGAGAGAGCTAATATCATGTTAAGTCACCAATTATTCCAAAAGTTTAAGCTATTATATATCAAGCTGTCTTAACACATTCCATTGCACCAATATGGTGCAGAATACAAATCATAGCAACAGTAGCATACGCTAGTTTTGTCATGCCAATAAATTTTATGCAAACCAAATTAATAAATAAACAAAGCCATCCATGATTAATACATCATACATGATTTAAGAATGAATTTAAAAAAAAATGTGAAGTAAGACAGGAACCATCAAGTACACTACTAATTCCATGATAGAGATAATCTGGTTTGTATATTTCAGCTGCAATACAGGATTCAAAGGACATGACAGCAAGATATTACCACCTAATAAATAAAAAGGACCATTACACTACTTTTAATTTGCGAAGCATCTTACAGACCTGGTCAGGGCATTAGCTCAGCAAGCAGACCACCTTAGTAGGTCACTAGTTCAATGATTAGGTAAATGGGTGGAAGTAGAACCAGAGTAATAGAGAAGTATTTTTCTCTTTGGTAAGTACAGTAATATATTACTTAAAATGCAGATACTTACGTTGACATCATCTTATTATTACTCACCTAAAACGAGAGATTTAAAGAAGTTTGTGTGATCACAACTGTAAAAAAAGTCATTACCTAGTGTATGAGACTCCCGCTTAGACAGTCTTACCCTCGATTATTTTTCTTGATTGTTTTTTTATAGTGTGGAGAGGCTGACTTCAGCAAGTCAATCTCACAGCGGAACGTTGGGGCGGATGCACTTGTTGTAAGGCCAGGTCAGAATTTCTAAAGGTTTATCGAAATATGCATAATCAAGAAGTTTCAAGTACACAAATATGCAGCTGAGGAAGAAAACACGTAAAAGCTTATTAAATATTTCAAGGGCAAAATAAATGTCAAATGAAATTTCTTTTTAAGCATGTATGTATCTTTAACACCTGTTATGCATATATATATTTCCAATATTTGTAAAACAAATATTAGCAAGCAAGTATTAAGGAACAGTTTCCTTTCCTTAAACACAATGGTACATCACCAGTCACAGCACTTAACATCTTCAGCCCTCTTATCAGTTATTAAAATAATTAAAGCAATATAATGAACAAGGTTGAGTGGGCAGACAAAAATTTTGGTAAGTTCCACTTATTTGAGTTGTTCATGTCCTTGTCCAACATCAATGAAGGCTATGGTTACCAGGTTCACTAATCAAAAGAAACATTCTGATCCAAAAGCCAAATTTAATTTTTTATTTCTTTTTGGGATTGTTGCCTTAAAAAGAATTTCTCCAAAACTATATAGACCCCCAGGAAGGGGGAAAAATATATATATATATATATATATAAAAGAAATTAAGGAAATTGATTGCAGAATAAGCGCCAGCACACACCTTCATCAATAGCCCCTCTCGCTCTTCTCGCTTTCTATCTCGAAAATCTTCTTCTCTTCTACGTTTTGCATCATCCTGTGAAGCAAAGGTACTCTCCTCTGACCGTCTCCTTTCCCTCTCTTCATGCCTTGGGGAAAGTCTCTGAGTATGTCGAACATTTCCAACCCTTCTGTCAGCATCCTCATCTCTTCTACCTGCATTAACTGATTGGGGTACCATATGAGGAGGCAATGGTGGTGGCGGAGGCAAGTTTTGCCCGTGAAATCGATCATCAATGTGAGATTTCTCTACAGATGTTTCACTATAACGCAATTTACTTCTATCATCTCTGTTTCTTTCATCCTTGGCCTTTTCAGTGAGCCTATCAAAGGCCCTATCAGCGCCTCTCTCTTGCCCCCTTTCTATAGAACGCTCTCTCCCATATCTTTCCATTGATCTATCTCTTGATTTTTCCAATACAGCATCATCTCCACGAGACTTATCAGGACGTTCCAACCTTTCTCTGTGGTCCCTGTCATGTCTTTCACTACTTCTATCTTTAGACCTGTCCGGGGGCTTATCCGTGGCCTTGTTAATAATTTGCTCATCAGATCCTACCCTGTCTACATCAGTTGAAAAATGTTTATCTGCTGATCGGAGATCGTTGGGCCTCTCTCTATCAGCGAATCGAACTTCACCTTCTGAATCTCTCAAATCAACTTCACCTTTCCGACGCTTACTTAGTCGATCCAGTTCTTCAGCAGAGCTGGCTCTCTTTTGTTGTTTATCTCCCGATTTTGATGCCGTGAAGGAGTTATCATGCCTAGGAGAATGAACAGGACGAGAAGAGGGAGGTCTATGAATATCGGAAGCTTCAGAGCCGTCATCCTTTAAAGAAGAAACCCTCAAATCAGAGGACTTAGCTGCTACACTTTCTGCTCTGGGTTCATTGCTGTGAAGATCTAATGACTTCGTCAATGGAGTAGAACCTTTAACTGAAGTTGGAGCTGCATTGCCATTGGCTGAACCTGCAGAATAAACATTAGCGGTCCCACCTTGCCTGCCTTCTAGTGGATGTGTGAGATCTCTGTCACTGGTAGAAGAAGAGCCCGATACTCTACTAGTGGCTTTCCCAGATTTATTATCATCTTTTCCAGTATCATGTTTGGGTTGCTTCAAAAGAGATCCAGCAGGCAATGGTCGTTTTATAGGTCTCAACTGCCAACATGAAAATGAGAAAACTGAGAAGAAAATAAAAAAAAAATCAACTGAACAATGAACATATTACACAAAAACAATGTAAATCACCATCAGCAAGCGAAGTTATCATGCAATGGCATAACATCTATGCCTAAACAATCAATATTCCATCACGAACATGCATCCATTTCAAATCCAGGAGCAATAGATAGCATATTGTTCCCTGAAATGAAAAACTGAACGCTCATCCGAACAAGCACAAGCAGAGCAAACAAGGATGAAGATTACCAAAGAACAACATTTCCAATAATGTGAACTGTTAGAATGTCAGCCTCTAGCTCACCTAAAAGCTTAAGTTGCTAGGGAGGAGGGGCACAATTTTATTATTTACAGTGACTTATTTTCTCTCAGCACCCCCCTTCCTAGCAGTTTTAAGTTTTTAGGTGAAATGATGGTTAACACACTAACATAGTATCAGAGCTAAGTTTAGGAGAACTCATCCTTTTTCATTTCTTAATCTCTTGTAAGATCTCATAGGTGCACCTCTGATACTCAGTGCGACAGTTAGGCGCTCAACATGTGAGGAGGGTGCTGGAAAATATCCCGCATTAATAAAATCAAACCTCTCAAACCACTACAGGATCCTAATTGGCCTCTCCACTCATAGCCAATTAGTTTAGAATTTGGTGCTTCAACATGATATCAAAGTAAGCAAAAGTACAAAATTCAAATCTCACTACCACCTCCCCCCCCCCCCAAAAAAAAAAAAAGAAAAAAATCAAAGTCCCACATGTTTGGTCCCTCCAAAAAGAAGTCAATTTGGCCACAAGCGAGAGGCGCATTAAAAGAAAATAAGTCAATATAAATAATAAAGTTATCCTCCTCCCTAATTGTTTAAACTTTTAGGTGAGATGGTGGTTAAACACTAAGAGTAACAATGCAAGCATTCAAATCAAATGGAGTAAAAAATTTCCTCGTCATAAATTTGGTTCAGCACGCTATTATATAATTAACTTGGAGAAAATAAATAATGACGCACATTACGGCAACATCTCAAATGAATAAATGAAAATACACCCCAGTACGAAGTTATGAAACAGATTGCAAGAACGTCACTTCAAGTCTGGCCGTCAAATAAAACCTAGTTATATCCAATATAATCACTAGAAGTCTATAGCTAATATGTTAATAAAATTGAGACGTTACCTCAGATTCTGAGGAAGTCTTTGACCCAACTTTAGTTACATTCTCATCTAATAGTCGGTTTGTAGACTCATCCATCTGTTTCTGATTTTCTATTGGTTTTGATGTTCCTGCTTGTACACCAGAAGGCATGGCCATCTGAGCATCAGACCCATTTATTAATGATTCACCTTTTGGTTTCACATGTCCTGGATCAGATTTCAGTGAAGCACTTTCCGTTTTCTCCAGCTTCCCATCTAAAGGTTTGGCTCTTAACATCTCATCTTTGACAGCATTCGCAGCTTCTGAATGATGAGTTCCTGTAGCAACAACTCTTCACCAGCATGTTCACTTTCAGAAAAAAATAACGCCAAAACCATTTTTACAGAGACTAGATTACCAGTTAAAGATTTTGACGCAAGTGAAGGGGCAGGCTTTAGCTCAAGATAGCCCATGCCAAATTGTTCTTCTGTGACCCACGAAGACTGCAAACATGTAGGAAAACAGATCAAAATCGTAAGCAATGAACAAACGGAACAAAAGTGATACGCTTCAAAACATTGCAAGAAAATCTTTATTCATACAAGATCACATAAAACATCATCATAAATCATTATATACAGAGACTTGAAAGCTTCAGTTAAATCCAGAGTGAAATGAGTTCCATTTTGCATTTACCTTCTGGGAAGCCAAGGCTGCAGCAACACCAGTAGCCAACACTTTGAGATCCTCCCTTTCATCACTTTTAATTTTCGCAACCTGTACAGCAGGAGGGGAAAATAGGAGGGAGAGGAAAATTGAGTGACAAAAAAGTGAAGTGCACTGCTCATGAATATTAGAGTTTGCATAAAATTATGATTATTTCTAAGTATCTCACCCGTTTTTCAAGGTTGATCCCACTCTTTCGAGTGACAGGAAAGACACTAGAAATCTTTGTCAACAATATAAGAGCATTTCGTATTTCCATGTATTCAGTTGATTCCAAACACTGAATCAGCAACCTTGTGATCCGCTGACTCCATTTCCAGTGTACCTTTTAGCAAAAAGAAAAGTGAATAAGAATCATAAACCTCCTTTCATGCACAAGATGTAGGATTTTTGACCCCCAGGCGTGTGTAACATACTCTATCCCGCCTACTTGATCCCATTAAACAAAGATGACCAAAGTTCTCTATAGGACCTTAAAAGCCTAAAATGGATCAAATGAATGATAAATAATTCAAGAATGGAATGCTGCCAAAGTGAAGTCATTATTCATTAGAAATAAAAGTTAAAGGTAACAACAGAAAGGAAGACACGTAAAAAGAAAAGGGGTAGGGGGAAGCCTAAAAACGAAGAACTAACGCAAATTCTTAAAAAATAAGAAGTATTGCATCAACATCCTTAACATAAGTTGAAGAAAATGTCAAGTAACACCTGCAAATATAGTTGCTATCACAATGTTCATTTTTCCCCCCCGATAACTATCACAATGTTCATTTTTTGAAAGTTAAAAATATAATATCAACATGGAATAGCCGTGTCTGTCTAGTGAAAATGGATATGCAAAGTGCAAATATTGCATCATTGACAACTATGCTGAACCAAAAGATTATCCAAGTCATAGTCCAATTGTGTGATAAGCCCTTAAAAGCATCAACAAGGAGAGGGCATAACGAGAGTGTGGGGCCAGGGCCATGAGGCGCTAAGGAAATGAGAGAACACTTCTAGGGGTAAATAACCAGAGGGGGGGGGAAAGAAAGAAATAAAGTCAACTTGCACAAAAATTAAGCAAGAAAGCAGTACAGGTTCTAAAGTCAGAAAAGTAAGAGAGAGAGAGACAGAAGCGGCTTGGGTTTCCAATTTTAATATCCTTTCTTTCTATTCCAATCCTTTATGTTAATTCACAGCTGGAACTGTGTAACAATACTCCAACTTGTATAGGCTTACTCTAAAAACTTCAAGCAATAATCAAGAATCATTTGAAGATTTGAAGTATTTAAAAGTTCAAAATAGAACACGTGGAAGATGGTTTTGATGTGGAAACATTGCCCAGTATTCAGGATTCCTGCAACTTATGAAACCTAGGTAATTGATGGTTAAGAATACATATCTGAGTCAACATTGGTTTTATCCTTTCTTTAGACATTAATCCAAAAAAGTTGAAACACTTTTTCCTTGATTTTGTTGGCTACAAAAAAGAGTTCAATATTTACCATGATAATCTTGTCTTAACCTTGAAACATGCAAATCGTGGCTAAACTGTGGTGCAGAATCAAAATCAGCCAAATTTAAAAATAATAATAATATAATGAAATCAATCACATCATGGACTCTACAGATGTCGCTAGAGGTAAATTGTTAAGTTCATTTCATGATAAAGTGTAGCTTATTACAATGTGAGTAACTGGATGTTTCCACAAACCCCTTAGTAAGGACCGACACCACAAGGATATGACAACAAATGATATATATGTGTGGATGTATGTGTAATTATTTGAATCAATTTTACAAAATACATTAATATTTTTATTTATATCAAATGAGTAAGAAGTCATGTTTCCATTATACATACTGTAAAGTTCCAGCATGTGGGAGTGTTATTTCAAGAGAGGTAGTTTAATCTCTCTGTTGTTTAATTTTTAATTACGCTTTTCCCCGCTCAATGGATAACCATTCAATACCAATTGGGAATTGTTTTTCATCTTAAATTCAGTTGATTGGATATGCACCAATGGAAACCATAAATTTCATAGGAACTCGGTTACTCAAAAGAGGCTCTCGTGCAGCTATTAAAATGTAGGTCCTTTGAGGAATTAGGAGGAGACGTCAGTAAAATGTAATAACAAGAACATTGATTCAAAATTAAAAGACAAAAGGCACACAACTATAAGAATAAAGTAACAAGTGAAAAATCTTTTCTGTTTCTCCAAATACAAATGATATAATCAATAATGAAATTTGAAACAAAGGAAAAATCAATACAAAATATTCAGCAATATTAGCACTTGGATGTCTATAACTCACCTTAATAAACTGACTATAAGTAACACGCTGGCTATTTGGATATCTATAATACACAGCAAAACCCGGCATGTTTCCACACTCACGTTCATATATGGATTCATCACTCTGCAAAGCAATGCATCAGTCAACAAAAACAACCTTCTGCAATGCCAAGCAAGCAGGCAACCACTTGCGTAACTTCATTGCATTTCAAGAATGCAACAGAATAAAATTTGGACAAGAATAACTAAATGCAGTGCCAGTTGTTCACCTTCCAGTAATAAGCAATCTTTAAGGTCTCATATAGAAACCTCCCTAGTCGACCTGCCTCGTACTCGGTACAGCAGCATATCATAGGTTGTAAGGTTTTACATATCAGAACATCAATGTGATTGACTGTATTGAAAAATGGTGTTCCTAAAGAATGGAGAGTATGTACAAACATCGCACAATAGACAGCATCAGGCATACTGAAAATACAGCGTGGAAAAATACAGCGCTGGAGGAACTCCATGTTAATCTTCAGGGTATCTGGGCAGGAACTCAACCAATTATCCTTCTCACGAGTAAGCCGCCTACGAACAGATGCAACATTTTCTTCATGCCTCTGGAGCTCACTAGTAAGACGATCCAGAGATTCTTGAATTCTTTCCTTGTCTTTCTTCCTTTTTGTGATTGCCGAGCTCGAATTATCAGAGAGTTCTTCCAGAGCTTTAAGAGCAGCATGCTGCTTGGCAATTTCATACTCATAACGACTTCTAGGAACATATAGATCATACAGTGTAAGACCCCAAAAGGTGGCATATAGATCTGGAGAAAGGCTATTCCATGCTTTTGAAGGCAACATTGTTCTGACAGTATCAAGAAGATCCGACCACCTGCATTGAAGGTAAAGTTTTTTGAAAACAAGACAAAAATGGCAGTAAAAGTAAGGAAGAGAAAAATAGCATCTCCTTAAACAAAGTAAGAAATTCATGGTAAAATAGTGACGAAGCATCCACATGCACATTAATATATACAAATGCTATAAGATATATATAAAAATGCATACACATATATGCACGACAATTTCACATCAAGCAAGAAATATTACTGATATAGACAATTAAAAAATATAATCTGGAAAATTACATTATCAGCTTCCGAGAAGGACCAAGATCCAGAACCATTTTGCCAGATGAATCTGTAGGATTAGGCTCCTTTTCTGAAGTTGAGACCTTTGGAGCTTCACATGCATCTAAAGGCCAAAAAACACCATAACTACTCTGGCACTTGAAAAGCCTCATTACAGGGCGATATATTAAGAAGGCTACCTGTAGAGGGGGAAAATTTATCAAAAGACAGTTGAAGCACTTTTCAAAACTCTAAATAAACGAAATAACCATCACTTGAACGTTCATAGAGGTAAAGAAAGTCCCCACAAAAGTATTGGGGAATACGAAAAACTCCAAAAAAAAGAATAGAGAAGACTCTTAACTAAATCCATGATAAGTACAAGATAAAAAGCTAGTAGAAAGAGCTACAAAGTCTCTCTGTGTCTGTGTCTGTGCGTGTGTGTGTGAGAGAGAGAGAGAGAGAGAAACCTCGGGATCGAGGTGGTAACGGTGTACAAGATCATCAAGAGGTGGAATCAGTTGAGCATAAGCTGTTGTTGGGGCCAATGCGCTACAAAGGAATTCCACAAATTGAAGAAGAGTTCCATGGCATCTATCAAACTGCTCACTAACCATTTTAATGTAAGGCACATCCGCATTGATGATGACCCTGTAAATGATAGTAATAAGATAATGTTCAACTTACAGCATTGCGTTGCCATTATATATGTGGCAGTAAACAAAATCTTGCAATGGGCATCCAATTCCCAATCACTTGATAAACCTTGTACAATTAGTTGATTCAAGATTAGAGCATCTTAGAATTTGTTTTATTAGTTTAAGTAGATAAGATTATGCTATTATTTTAAATTTGTATCTTTTACAAAGAATAGTTAATATTACATTATCAATTAATATATATATATATATATATATATATATATTCTCATTACTTTGTTTACATAAAGGTGGCAATATTAGACACAACGCGAGAACACAACCTGAATGCCATCAACATGAATAACAACACAACATGACACGAATACTTTTAACACAAAGTCGACACGATTTAAACTGAACAATATTCAACCTGTTCATTAAATTTTAATATATTTGATTATAAACACAAAATAGTCACGAATTATTAATCCAAACATGACAAGACACAATTGTCACTCCATGCTTACCTAGTTGGAAAAATATCATGGAATTATTTTAAAAAAAAAGGTGATGCACATAAAAATGTCTATATTCTGTAATTTTTAGAATAGTTGGAGCCTTTATTTAATTTTGTTAAATTTTCTCCCCTCTAAAGTACCACCTCGTGTTACTCAGGCAAGTGTCTTGCCTAGGGCAATAGGGATCTTGGCACCATAAGGGCACCCATCACTTCTAACACTGGGTTCGAGGTAATAGACCTTACCAAGCTAGAGGCAAGCCTAAATAATCCACCAAAATAATAGTCATCGAAGTAACTACAAACTGGTTGACATAAAAAGGATTCCTAATATTAAATTTTCAAGTTTAACCAAACCATGCTTTCATTTTAACCGGTCATAGCCATTAGTAGTGTTAAGGAACTTTGTAAGAAGATAATGTAGAGCTTACACAGAACGATGTTGGGCAATGAGCAATAACAGCGGAATTGCTAACTTCGGTTCCTCGTTTGGAAGCAATGAGTCTCTTAGCCTGTTGGTGGATTTGATCAATGCCTGCAAAGAGAGCCTGATGTTAACAACTCAGAACAACAAAACATCTCAATCACTAAGACGTTTGGACTTAGTTTGTAAAACAATTCCCACATAAGCCAAGGCACAGAAATCAAAGCCTAAAAAAAAAAAATAAGTATCAAATATAATTTTCTATATTTTCCAAATCATAGAAGTAGCCAAGCACCTCAAACTATTCCCAGAAACAAAAAAAAAAAAAAAAAATGATAACAATAGCAATATGGAAAGACATAGTAAGTAATTTACAATTTACATAAAATACTAAGGCTCCATTTGGTAACGTTTATGTTTACTGTTTATCTATTTATGTTGACAAATTTTTGAAAACCAACCAAAAAAAAAAGTGTTTGTTAAACTTATTTTTATTTTTTGTCTACAAAAAAATGAAAACTTAAACAAAAAAACTTAAACCCAAAAAAAAAAAAAGGTGTTTTCACTTTTTCCCCCCCCCCCTTTCCTGTTGTAAACATATTCACAATTTTAAAACTTTGTTCATTTTTGTTGCATCATATTAAAATGAATTAATCAATTTAATTAATTGAATTACTATGGAATATATTTTATTATTTTTTTAATAAATAATATAAACCAAACCAAACCAAGCCAAGCCTTTTCCCACTAGGTGGGGTTTTTTAATAAATAATATAATTAAATAAATTAATTAATTTAATATGAAAAGTATTTTATTAAATTATTCTTAATAAACAGTATAATTAAATTATATTTAATATATTTTGTTTTTATTGGATTAAATTATTTTTAGTGAATAATATAATTAAAATAATTTAGTTTAATTAATTAATTTAACTAGATTTAATTAATTAAATTAATATGATATATATTTATTGAATTATTTTTAAATTGATATGAAATGTATTTTATTAAATTCAATTAATTTTCAAAAAAATAATAAAATTACTAAAGATGATTATCCTCTATAACCATAATGTATTTGCATAACTTATATATATTGAATTGCTTTAGCAACTAAATTACTAAGGTAGACACTCAAAATGTTCCAAAGCACCTTATTGTTTCGGGTTATCCCAAAAGACGTAGCCTGATACCGAAGTGTGTCACTCCCTGCCATAGCATCCAACTGTTCCTCAGTCATGTTCTCCGTGTACTGGACATTTGCCATTTGTTGGATAAGCTCCTATTCCAATCACAGAAGTTAGTTTCAAAAAAAAAAATCACAGCAGTTCAAATCATTAAGCATGAGGCCAGAGGACATAACGTAATTGAAATTACTTAATTTATCAAATACCTGTAGAAGAACAAGTTCAATTCCATTTCCCTTCTTCAACTGATTCACAAGATATTGGAAAAGGCCCCTCAACTCCATTGATGGATATTTCTTGCACCTACAAAAAATTGCCAACAAACTTTAATATAATACCAAAGAAGTAATCATTATCAAGTTTAATTTCAATTGTTTTATTTTCACATTGCATCTTGAAAAAATGTAAGTTTGCAAAAAGAAATGGAAAAAGAATGGACCAATTGCTATTACATTGCCTGAATGAATGCTAAATTATTGTACTGTATACCAAGAGTCAAAAAGGGAAGCATTAAACTTCATGGTTGAAAGAGTATCTTACAAAGATGTACCCAACCCCCCCCCCCAAAAAAAAAAAAAACGAGAGAACTTGACATCTTGATTTTTTCCTTTAAAATATTTGGGCCTTCCCTCAGGCAAGGTGAAGCACATATGAGACAATGTCGTAGAGAAATTTCAAAAAAGGCTTGTGAGTTGGAGAAAAATCTATTTGTCTAAAGGTGGGAGGGGAACTCTAATTAAACGCACCTTGTCTAGGATACCTACCTCCTTTGTCGCTTTCTCCTATTCTGATGGTTGTGGCTAGGAAGTTAAAGAAGCTTCAGAGAAAATTCTTGTAGGGTGGAAATGGGGATGCTCAAATCAACATTGTACTAGCCCTTGAGCACAACAAGATGTTTGTTTTATTAATTAGTTTAGAGTTGAGACCAATTTTCATGCATCACGATGGATTAGCAGCTATATTGGTCCAGCATAGAATGTTCAGCAGCTCCAATTTGAGAAGCACAATCTTCTTTGTTAAGTCACCAATTGTCCCAAAAGTCTTAAACAGTTGGAAAATATGCCCAGCAATATATATTAAGCTACTTCAACACTCTCTCCTCAAGTGCAATCCCAACTCACACATGTAGTAAAGACGAACGAACTAAATCGCACCAGCACAAATTACAAATTGAATAGAGTGCATAACAACAAACGAGAATAAATAGTTATAACTAGACTTGCCCTAGACCTCTTGGAATCAAAGCTCAGATACTATGTTAAGTAACTAGTTGTCCCAAAACCTTAAGTTGCTAGGAAATGAGTCCCAACAATATATATTAAGCTATTTCAATATTCTTAAACTCAAAACCATACCATGTCACCAATTAAAAAATCAGGAAGCATATGGCAGAAAAAGCATCCATTGGCTTGAAGAAAATAATACTCACAAGTGACCCCAGAATGAAGCCAGAGATTGAAGCCAATCTGACAAATTAAGGCCATCATCCTTCAGCTTGTCACGCCCACCTTGTGCCAAGCGTTCAATCACAACATACTCCAAAACATCATATTCGAGCTGTGTTGAAAACCATGCAGTTAGAGAAGAAAAGCAACAATCTAAAACAATTATATCAAATAATTTCAAAACATACTGAAATTTCACATCAAATATATGAAAAAAGAAACAAATAAGGAAAACAAAAAATAGCAACACATCAAATACCCAAAAAAAAACATGTTTGAAGTAACATGCCAGTAGCTGAATGTAACCGAATAAATTTTACAAAGATAAAGAGAAATACACAGAAAGTCACATTAAAACTAATCCCACATTTTTATTTTTTTTTTTTTTGGATAACTAAAATAAATTGTATTAAAGTAATTCCACTTTTTTTTACACTTAAAATTTCAAAATTTTATAGAAAGGTATAAAGGGGATGCCGCCCAATGCAAATACTAGGATTGAGAACCAAGGCCAAAACACTAATAAGATCTCGCTATTTCTCACACTCTTGCGCACCATAAAAATTGGATAAGAAATTACTTTTCAACCTATATAAAGATAACTCCAAATCTAGAAAAACATTTCTATTTCTCCCCCTCCAAATAAGCCAGTCCAAACAAAAAGGAATGATCCCACACACGTTCTTATGACTTTCACAAACTTTAGCACCCCAGCATGTCTCAAACACCTTCTTTGAATCTTTGCATCGCCAAAAAAAAAAAAGCCAAGCCACGCCAAACCGAGATAAAACCAAATTCCATAACTCCTTGTCCATCCATAATCTACAAATGGACGATCAATTGATTCACCTTTCCTTTTACAAAGACAAACAATTCACAACGAACAAACCTCCCATTATAATATTATTATTTGTCATAGTTTTACCATGAATTAAGCACCAAATGAAAAAAGCAAGGTTTAAAGGAGCCCTAAAAGCAAAAACTTTTCCAAGGAAACAAATTGTCTCCACTACCATCCATCGTAACCTAGAAAGATTTAACAATAAAAGCAACTGCCTTGGACCTATTCCAACTAATCCATCCTCCCCTTCCACCAATGCCTAAGCATATAATAACTGAGTAAAACTCAAAAAACTGTCAACCTGTCGATCATGCAAATTTCTTCTAAAATCAAAACTCCAAACAAAACTGCTTCCCACCTGCAATATGCAACTCTCAATGGTGGCATCCTTCACTATTGCCAACTCCCCGGAAAAGGGGGGGAAAAAAGGAACTAGTCCCTCAAGCTCCTACCATCAATCCTGCATCTTTTCAAATTTTAACACGGTCTTCTCTCCCAGTCTCAATTGTAGTATGCTTAAAAAATAAAATCTTACAATACCTGTTTAATCCTTTTTCAAAGACCAGCTCCATAGGCTCCTTGTCCTTTCTCAGTTGACTAATATCCCCAAGCTATGAAGCACAAACACTTCAAATTAAGTTTCGTATTTGTATCGAACCACCAACAGCCTATTGGATATGCCAAGTGGCTAATTTAATTATTTTATCAATGTTCTTAAAATATATGATTAAGATAAGTCTATATTGACCTTTCAAAAAAAAAAGACAAGCCTATATTTGAGTTCACAAATAAATTTTTTATTGCAGGACACAACGGTTCAAAATAATTACTAATTACTAACAAAGAAATAATTAACAGGAATCCCTCCTTCAGTGGAACTAACCCCATAGAGCTATTGACTCACACCACCAAAACCAAGAGGTAGGTAATGCTGAAGGGGTATGAAGTGCTGAGCTCTACTTAATTAATAAAGATCTTACTGTTGAATGGCCCCTATGGCAGTATGGACGTGATTTAACTAAAAAATTAATATATTATAATGATGTTTTTAGAATAGAAAACACAGTATATCATGCTATAAGTATAAATGAAAAATATATTAATATATTGTCTATGTATATCAGTTAATTATATTTAAATATATATATAATATATATCAATATGTAACGAGCATGACCCCATAGAAGCCGAACCAGGTAATGTTCAAACTCAGCTAGTTTATTAAATGAGTTCAATTTTTCGGTTCAAGTTCAACTTGTTTATCAAATGAAGAGTTGGGCCAAGCTCATGAATGCCTTGGGTCATTTGTAGCCCTAAATTTTATTTTAACACACCATTAATTATATCAAAAGAACAAACATCATGCTAACTAGGATAAAAACACAATCAGCCATATTGTGGCTCCTTCTATAGGCTGCAATGCACCCAGGGGCATGCTAAAATCAGGTCAAACCCCAAGCATATGCACACGTGAAGGCTAACAATGGGGTTCTATGTTACATCATTGAGAGTCTTAGACAATCATATTGAGGAACATAAGATCTAACTAGAAAAGGTAAAAGAAGCTTAAGAATTTCTATATTGGTATAACTTATTAGAATTAAACACAAAATGAGGCTCTAACAAAAAAATGAAGGTACAGTGAAAAACATAATAAACCGTCTTAAAGGGTTAAAAATAAAAGTTATTTTTTCAAACAAAAAATGCTGGAGAAAGAGTTACGTAATAGAGCATTTAACACTCAGTTGTAAAAATCTTACTACCAGGGGATTCAACTAAAATGGACCATAAGTTCTAGATTGAGATTCTGACAAGTATGACAAACACATACATGCACGCACGTGCGTGCGTGCGTGCGTGCGTGAGAGAGAGAGAGATTCACCTGGGTCAAGTACTTGAATGCATCAACAACTGGAGTTATCATATCCCTGTATGCTTCTATCTGTACATCACAATTTCAGAATACAAATGTCCACTGAGCCACCCCCCAAAAAGACCCCCCCCCAAAAAAAAAGGGAACAACCGGAAACAATTTCAAAGATAACCAGAAAGTTAAATGATCACAACACCGACTAACAAGTACCTGATGAACAATTGTTCGAAGCACAGTCATTGGATTGGCATGAGCTAGTTTTGCAACCATTCGGCCGAGCTGCTTTAGGTTTTCCTTTGCCAGCCTTTTCAAGATCCTTCTAGTGTCCAACTGAAAATAAAAGTGCAAAGCAAATTATTATCCTTCAGGCAAAATATTGAAAGTATAAGAAAGACAAATAAATTCTTAAAAATATTACAAAACCTTTGCTGTTTGTCTTGCAGCCAAAATCAATGGAATTTGCTCATCGTCTTTTTCCCATTCACCATACAATCGATACCGCACCTGAGCAGAAAACATGTCACAAAGCAATATACATCCAACGAGATTTCAAATAGAGATATTGGCTTTGACATAGCGCATACCTCGTATGGAAGGAGATTCATAACTTCCCATATCTCCTGTCCAACTGCCGGATTTGCAGGTATCAACTGTAAAGAAGGAAGTAAACAAGTCCCCAGGGATTGCTCAATCCTTAACCTAGCTTCCTTTAGGTACAGACGAGGAGTTTGATGTCCACCAATACCAGTTTGAGCACTAAAAGCTACATCACCAGCACTGGCAAGCTCAAGTGCAGACTGGTAATAACCTCTAAGTACTCGGCATACCTGCTTGTAGAGAAACAATGCACCAATTTTTTGTGAGAACAACAAAACCACAATTCCAATAAAATATACAGTTAATGGAACAACCAAAGAACTGCACCTTCTGCAGCAACAATGTATCGCGATAAAGATAAGGTCCAGCACAGGCAAGCATCTCAAAAAGCTCTTTTGGGAGATCAACAAAAGATCTATGTACTGATGAATTTGTCTCAATGGGATCGTTGCCAGCTGCTGTAAGCAAATCAAAGTTCTGAAGATGTGTTTTCCGAACAAGTTCATATGCTGAAGAGATAGATTTTTCAATAAGCCTGGATGCACACACAACACAAGTTGGGAAATAGAAAACTTGTAAACTTTCGATAACAGCAGTAGATACATCGGAAGACGCAAAATGGAAGTAGGTTGTGAGTTTTAAGAATGACTACCAAGAGAGAGTTCAAACTTGTAAACTTTCAATAACAGCAGTAAATATGTCGGAAGACATAAATGGAAGTAGGTTGTGAGTTTTAAAAAAGACAACAGAGAGCGTTCAAACAACCCCTTGCTTATGCAGAAGCAGAGATACCAAACAGAAAGAAGTATGCAGGCAAATTCAGAAACAAAGAAATTGTGGGCATTTGACCTAACCAAAAGTTCAGATTCAACATGTAACTACAATGTACCTAAACAATTCTTTGCAAATTTGAATATGTTCCACCGGATTGAGAGGTGAAAGACGATCAAAAAGTTTATGGGCATGACACCTGGCAAAAAAACAGTCAACATAAGCTTGACAACAAACACTCAAAAAGCTTGGTAAATAAAACATTTAAACTAAAAGTTGGAGCAACTACTTTAAATAAGAAAGAGAGACGCAACAAAAGGGAAGGGAAAAAAATTAACATATACAAGCTTAATTGCATCAATATTCTATTGCATAAGAAAGGATAAAGTGCGTCATTTGAAGAAGGATGAAACATTAATTGCCCAATTTTAATTTTGAAAAAAAAAAAAAAGAAAGTGCTGAAGTTTATACATAATATAGCCCCCCCCCCCAAAAAAAAAAAAGTAAAAAACCAAAAAACAAAAAAACCACCACCACCAAGAAATAATAAAAATATAACCAACAAGAGTGGAGAAATTGAGAACAGAAATCTACAAACTAAACGATCATCAATAAGATGAATACTCTAGACCAGAAAAAATAACAGAAGAATGGTCAAATAAAAGCCTTTGCTCCTCACACCCAAACAAAACATAACATCAGAACAAAAGGATTGAAATTATCAATCGGAACTGCAACAAAAGTTCAAATTCACGAAAAATATAATATTATTATATTAAGAAGCATGGACACCCATGTCACAAATCATCTTTCATCCAATACTCCCGACAGACTAACACATATTAGAGGTATGTTAGAAATTGATAGTGGTTACTCAGCAAATTTTCCAGCAGTTTTTTCGTAGTTTACAATATATTCGCAGTTTCTTGCAGTTTCAAGCAAATTTTATATCAAGTTTTCCATTTTTTCCAGTTTGCAATCAGTTTTTGTAGTAGTCTCCACAACAGCTTTGAAGCAATCTTCGGTACCTTCCTTGCTGGAAGCAGTTTTCAGCATTTTTCATGCATTCCAATAACCATTTTTGTTGCAGTCATGCAGTCAAGCAAACAATTTTGCTGCAATCCAGCGCACAATTTCGCTGCAAGTCATTTTCACCATAGTCCAGTAGCCTATTTTGATGAAATTTTGCAGCAGTTTTGCAATGCTGCCCTTTTTGGAGTACATGGATTATATATAGTAGTGAGCTTAGAATATATGATATATATGTTCCAGCATGAAAAGAGTGTTCACAACTCAACTCCACAAAACCTCGGCCCCAAACTAATTGGGATCAGCTATATGAATTGTTCTCCTCTATTCATATTTATCAAGGTTGTGTTTTCTGTGAAGTTATTTGAAACTAAGTATGTCTTAACAATTTTAATCCATATAATCTAATGTCTATCTTTTGCCTCCTCACACATTCTACTTTAATCCAATCACTACATTGGACGTAACAATCTTAAACAACATTCTCTTAACTTTTCTTGTGTCTGTGCCACCTCAACTTTCTTTAGTTTTCTACCTTTAGGATAGGTATTTAGGTATTCTTTGAAATCTTTTTCTATTTTCGAATATGATTTGATTTCTTTTTCTATTTAGTACAGAATTTCATTTCCATCTCTACTTATAGGATTTGTTATTCCTTACATATAAGAATTCCTCTATTATAAATAGAGCCTTAGGTTCCAAGTTATGGGTGTCAAGCCATTCACTTAATCTATCCATCCCTAATTAGTATAGGATTTGTTATTACTGAGGCATCGGGTGCCACCCATTGTGAGTGCAGTATGGCTGGACAACGGAGGCAACTAGGTTGGTCAAGTTATGGGTGTCAAGCCATTCACTTAATCCAGAATGATTTCCTTATTAATCATTCTAGGTTACGTTCCAATTATTTATTCTCATTTAAAATGTTAAGAAAAAACGATTTTCACAATTTTATTGCAATATATAAATTATTAATAACTTAGAAATATAAAGTAATAGTTAGGCCCCATTTGGTACAAGGGAATAGAATAGAATAAAATGGCATGACCATTCCCATATTATCATTTCTTTCCACTCTGTCAAATAAAGCATCATTTCAAATAAATGTATCAAACAAACTAAATGAAAGTGTAGGAATGATCATTCCATTCCCTTGTACCAAACGGGGCCGTAATACTTTCATATATAAATATAAACATATATTAATTTATTGCGTGTCATTGTGCCCTTTTTCGTGTCTTGACATTTCAAAAAGTGTCATGTCAACGTGTCTGTAATGTGTCATAAATACATATCCATGTTTAGGTAAATCACGTCATAGAGCAAAAAAAATTAAGATAAAAATGACACAACCAAAAAGAAGCATAAGCATTTCAGCACCCAAAAAGTAAAATAAAATAAAATTATTAAGATTCAGATAACAATAGACTGGTTACGGCAACTACTCCAGCTCAAGCACACAAATCCAAACAAGCACCAAGGAATCTGGATCAAACCATGCATGTACAAGTCCAATAACAAAGGAAACAGGAAGCCTATCAAGCCATTATTGGGTTTCTTCTTCTTGGAGAGGGGAGGGGGCTGGGGTTTATAAACACACAGGTAAAAACATCAAGCTTACCAGTCATCCACTGAAAGGAATCCAGTTAGCAACCCCAACGTTTGATTATTATCAAGCTCTGAAGCTCGTTCAGTTACTGCCTCATTTTCCATGTCTAAAGCAGCAAAAAGATCTATTGTCACATCTCCTTGCTTATCCTCATCCATAAGATCCTTTCCAGTAGCAGCAAGATTTATTTTCCCAATTTTATTGGCCTGTAGAGATGAGCAAAAGAAGCCACGCAACAAAGGGAAAAAAAAATAGGTAATCAGTATCCCCAGAAAAAAAAAAAAAAAAAGATTCCATAATGAAGATAACTGGACCATGCAGTCACAGGATCACTTATCACACACAATCCATTGAGTCTAATAGACTATAATATATTAAATGATCTATGACACCAAGTTTATCATATGAGAAAACAAAGGACTATACGATTGTTACTCTAACACCTCAGTCAAAACTTAATAAACACATTTGCATAAAGAGGCAGGTCATCCAAGGTAGCCAATTATCTAGGGAAATTTGTCCTAATGAGATGATGATGACGACGACGACAAATGAAAATAATGAAACTAGACTAATTGAGCATGGAACCCTCTCCCAAAAAAAAAAAAAAAAAACATATACGTTCAAGTTGATTACCTCATCAAGTCGTTTAGCAGAAAAAACATGATAATGCTCAAAAGCCTCGTCATCCTTGGGAAGTAAATGTGCATATCTGAAACAGACCAAAAAGAAAAAAAACATTTTGATAACTGAACAGGCAGTTAAATTAAGCTCCCCACTACCGAACATCAGGAGAAGAAATGAAAAAATAACGTGTAGCCAAGAATACAAGACATTGAGAATGAATGAACTACAGGGCTCAAGTAGAAACACAATAACATACACTAACACAACTCAAGTCATATTCTCAGGATAAGTTACTATAATACCAAATCTTCTATGCTTAGGTGTTGAACTTAAACATTGTAGGCAAAAGTGATGATAGAGCAATGGTGGCATCTATGATGAAGACCGCTGAAATTTAAAATGCTAACCAGTTGGCGAAACTGAAGGCATATGTGGTGGCAAAATAGTCGATGAATACATTAGTGGGGGGTGGGTGATGCTTAGCAACTGGTGACCGCTGCAAAGGTGCAGCAGATGTAACAATGATGATAGACGCCAGAAACAATACAACAGAGGCAACACAGAAATGCACAGGTGAACTACCAACCACACACACCCACCAAAAAAATATATATATAGAAAAAACACAACTCACCTCACAAAAATCTCCCACTCAATTTCTTCTTTTGGATTTAGAAGAAAGAAACACCTTGTATTGAGGTTTGAAAATAAATAAGGAGAGTTCAATTCCAAAATTTGACATGAACCAAACAAGGATAACACTCCATATATGCAAATTCGATAATTGGATATGAGGATCCCTGATTCAAAGCCCATCTTCTGATATCCTGCTATTATCACTGCTTCAACTAAACTCACCCTAAATGAAACTTAATTACAATATGAATTATTGACTAAGCATTTGATCCAACATAATAATTAATAATTGGTTTGATCATTGTAGACACGGCACAGGAAAATCATGATAAACTCCAACACTATCTAAGCTGCCTGATAAAGCAAAATGAACAGCATCTAACAACCAAATATGCAACCCACAGAAAACTCCAAAAACCCAGAGAGGTACCCAAGTTAAAGACAATATTAGACAGATATTGCAAAAAAAGAATGACTGGATGGGAAATTAATTAAAAGAATCACCACAATACAAGGTCAGCTTATACCCAAAAAAAAAACTCACATGCTATCAAGATCAATGAAGTCTTTCTTCACCAATAAAGCAGTCAGCTGATACAGTCCAAATGGTACAGGACAATTCACCTCCATTCGCTGATAAAATTGAAACTTAAAACCAAGAATCTGGGAAGCATGAGACTGCAAAACAACCAAAAAAAAAAAAATCAGCACAGGGAAAAAAACTACTGATTGAGGCCAAAAAAACACAAGAAGAGGATGCCAGTCAAACCAGGACTATGGAACCATGACATACATACATATAAAATATAGCTGTACCTTAGGGAAAATGGGAATCAGGTCCAAGAAGACACTGTTATCAGGCTGAAGTTCGAAACATTCCAATACCTGAATCGTGTTCTCACAAGTTAATAAATACACACACACATATATATATAGTGTGTGTGTGTATATATATATATAGAGAGAGAGAGAGAGAGTTCATTAAAAAAAAATAATAGATATAGTAAAACGATCAACTTACAATATCAAATACGCGGTTTGGATCCAGATCGAAGTGTCCAATCACTGACTGCAGACATTACGCCGCTTAAGAAATGTTGGTAAGAATACAGAATTTAATAGAACAAACTAGTCTCAACCAAAACCTTAATTATGCCGACTGTTGCTGCTGCTGCATTTTGAGTTGATGATTCAGAACCCTGACAAAGAAGGGTAACCTGCAAATTCAGAACTAATTAGCACAAGAAGGGAGGAAAAAAATTACAGGCGAAGAAGAAGAAGAAGAAGAAGAAGAAGAATGAGGAAGCCAAATGATTCAACAAGAAGAAAATTACTTTTTTTTTTTTTGGGGGGGGGGGAGGGGGGACCTACGAACCAACCTCTCTCTGCACAGTGGAGCTGTAAACTTGGGGTTGAGCACAACAGTACACGCGCCCCGGGTTTAGCAATGTCAAGGCCAAGGTAGATGGCCTTGAGAGGAGAAACCTCACGAAGTAAGTTTCAAACACAATTAACTATCTTAAGGTTACAACAGATCAACACCATATCGTCCCGCCTATGCACCGGTAGGCCCATAAGTCCAATCCAAACCTCAGGCATTCCACCCCTACTTTTGCAAACCTCCTAAGTTTGTTCACCAGTACAGAAACAATGGCATCCTCTTGACGAATCGTTGCTGTCGTCACACTAAATTTGTGACTTCCTCCGGCAGAAACACAAGCAAGAACCATATACCCCATCAATTTGACCTCCACCCCCCCCCCCACAGGGGGACAACCCATTCACAGTTGACCCACTCCTTCACCACTATGACGTCCTTCCTTGAGGCATCGACTCCTCCTAATTGTCCGACCAAACAGCAACGAAGGGCAATGCCCCCATCCTCCTCCACCTTTGCTTCGGTCTTCAATGTCCACGTTCCTTTCTCTAACAACTTATTTGGCACCAAACTAGTTAACTTCCATGGTAGAACCTCCACCGCCTGAAGATAGATTTTCCGCCTTGGCGGCTTCCTCGCACCTGTGTCATGCACCTTCAAGAACTCCAAATAATTTCTCCATCCACTTCCATGGCAGAACCTCCACCGCCTGAAGATAGATTTTCCGCCTTGGCGGCTTCTTCGCACCTGTGTCATGCACCTTCAAGAACTCCAAATAATTTCTCCATCCACCCCCATCAACGGTCTGCGGTAGAAATACCACCAATTAAATGGTACTTCGAATATTATTTTTAGAAGAAATGCTCTAATTAGGGAATTAGAGAGTTTTACTAGCCCGCTCAGTTAAACTGTACTCAAGGAAGGTGAATGATTTGAGACAAAGAATCCCTAAATCTGGACAATTTGAGGTTAAGTTGTTTTATGGTACTTTCTTTGTAGTAGTGGTTGTGTTTCGGAAAACTGGAGTGCCTTCAACTATAAAATTTTTATGCCTGGAGGGTGCTTCATAGAAAGACTCATTATTTATAATCTCATCAATTGAAAGAGAATTATGGTGAATTATTGTTGTCGTTGCAAGAAGAATGATCGTTTGGAGCATGCTTCATAACAAGACTCACCATATGTAATCTAATCAATTGATGGGGAATTATGGTGAATTATTGTTGTCTTTGCAAGAAGAATGACAAGTCAATTAACTCTCTCTTTGTTAACTGTCAATTGACAAAGACATTATACAATTCGGTATTGCAAGTTTTAGTATGACTTGTTTTTCCCTTTAGAAGCAAAGCAAACTTTTTGATCATGGTGAGGAGCTCATAATCTTAAAAATAAAAGGAAAGCATGTCGTCTAATCCCTTTTTATCTAGGGTGATTAATTTGGTGGGAAAGGAATAAAGGATCCTTCATTATATAAAATGTCCAAGTTATAGACCAAAAACATTCTTTTGTCTACTTTGAATACTTAAAATTCTTGAGAAGCAAACCAGATTTGCATAGTTTTTGGTATTTTGTTGAGTATAATAAAGTCTATTTGCCTAATTTTTTGTATAGGCTTACCACCACCTCCTCTATTTACGAGTACCCTAGAAAATAGCAGGAAAAGGCGCGTTCAACCTCTCATTCCCATACAACAAAAGTCATCGACTTCACAGTTACAACACCCGACATTTCAATCTCATGAATCAAAAATTCATCTCTGTCTTTCTAGAGAGCTTTTTATATGATCTGGAGCTGCCAAAGAAGTCCAATAAACCAAATCAAACCAAACCAAGCCTTTTCCCACTAGGTGGGGTCGGCTATATGGATTTGTCGACGCCAATTTGATCTGTTTAGGGGCATGTCCTCCGATAAATCTAGTTAGGTTAGGTCATGTTTAATGGTTTCTTTCCAGCTTCTCTTGGGTCTTCCTCTACCTCTCATACTCCTGACAATCTCCATACTTTCATACCTTCTAACAGGTGCCTCTGCTGGACGCCTTCTAACATGGCCAAACCATCTTAATCGGTTTTCTCTCATTTTATCTTCAATCAGTGCTATTCCTACTTTGCCCCTAATCTCCTCGTTCCTAATCCTATCTTTCCTTGTAATCCCGCACATCCATCTTAGCATCCTCATCTCCGCAACTGCCATCTTCTGACCATGATTATGCTTTACTACCCAACACTCTGATCCATATAGCAGCGCTGGTCTAACCGCTACCTGATAATACTTTCCTTTCACCTTGAGGGGGATTTTTCGGTCGCACAAAACCCCCGAAGCACTCTTCCATTTGGTCCATCCAGCTTGAATCCTGTGACTTACATCAGTATCAATCCCTCCATCTTGTTGCACCATAGATCCAAGGTACCTAAATTTATCTTTCTCTACAATCTTTTGCGTGCCTAAACTTACTTCTATACTACTCGTTATCCTACTTTGACTAAACTTACATTCCATATATTCCGTCTTGCATCGGCTTAGCCTAAACCCTTTTGTCTCTAACGTATCCCACCACAATTCTAACTTAGCATTCACTCCTTCTCTTGTCTCATCTACTAAAACAATATCATCTGCAAATAGCATACACCACGGCACCTCATCCTGAATATGTCTTGTAATCTCATCAATAACTAAAGCAAACAAGTACGGGCTTAACGCTGAGCCTTGATGTAAACCAATCGTGATAGGGAACTCATTAGTCTCTCCACCAGTCGTCCGTATAGATGTCATGGCTCTATCATACATGTCCTTTATCGCCTCAATATATGCGACACACGCTCCTTTCTTTTCCAATACGCTCCATAGAATCTCCCTAGGAACCCGATCATATACCTTCTCTAAATCGATGAACACCATATGTAAATTTTTTTTACCTTCTCTATACTATTCCATTAACCTCCTCAAGAGCACGATAACCTCCATGGTTGATCTTCCAGGCATGAAACCAAATTGGTTCTCTGAAACATTTGTTGTCCTTCTTAGTCTTCTCTCAATAATTCTCTCCCATAATTTCATCATATGGCTCATCAATTTAATCCCGCGATAGTTCGCACAGTTCTGAATATCTCCTTTGTTCTTGTATATGGGTATAAGGATACTTTTCCTCCATGCATCAGGCATCTTCTTGCTCTTTAGTACTACATTAAAAAGTTTTGTCAACCAACTTATGCCATCCTCTCCTAAGCACCTCCAAACCTCAATAGGGATACCATCTGGCCCAACCGCTTTCCCATTCTTCATCCTTTTTAATACTTCTTTTACGTCTTCCCTACTGATTCTCCTATAGAACATAAAATTTAATTCTTCCCTAAAAGTGGTAAACTGTCCCAAATGTATGTAACTACTACTGCCAAAGAAGTCCAATGCCCTCACAAAATCCCGTAATTAAACACCACCTACCTCCACTATTTATAATGCTCACACACAAGTCTCCAAAGCTACTGACCAAAATAAACTAGGTGAAAACTACTCTCACCTGCAAATCCTCAGACCCCCTTCTCTAGTTAGAGTGCACACCATCTCCCAATTCACCAAATTATAACTTGAAATCCTTCCCTATCCCTCCCCACCTCCCTAAAATAATTAAAATTTCTCCACAATACTTTCCATTTTCTTCTTTCCTACTGCACCTAACATAAAGAACATAATCAAGGTGTAGTCCTCATTAGATGAAGTACCTAAGGAAGCTGAAAAGGTCATTCAAGACTAGGTAATCTATTAATGAAGGAGACTACTCTCTAAGCATTTAAGGGCCCGTTTGGATGGCCAAAGTTTACCAAAAGTTACAAACTTTTACAAATTTTTGAACATTTTCGTTTTCTGTGCATTTATTTTAAAACTCTAACCAAACCAAACCAGGCATTTTCTCACTAGGTGAGGTCGGCTATATGGATTTATCGACACCAATTAGATCTGTTTAGGGTCACGTCCTCCGATAGATCTAGGTAGGCAAATTTATTTTAAAACTCTAAATTTTAAAAACTTTTGTCAACTTTTAACGACTTTTTTTCAATTTTTTATCAACTTTCTAACAACTTTTCCAACCAAAACCGTTGGAACGGGTCATTTAACCCCGTTCCAACGCCAAAACAACCAATGGAACAGGTGGTTCTGACAGCAAGTTGTTTTTTGGCCTTTTAAAGGCCAAGAAGTGACTGACGCAATACACTTTTTCTAACTTTTGGGTTTCCAAACACTCCCTAAATATTCCAACAAACAGGAAATGAAATTTGCATATTTTAGAACTAAAAAATACCACATATCAGCAATCACAAACAACCTATCTCTCAAAATTCATAAATTCAAAACCAAACCAAATTATCATTCCATATAAAGTTATCCTCCATTATGCAAAGACCGCAAACCGTTGACCCATTGTTAACCCCCCATCCCATGCCACCTTTTTTCACCTTATTATATATTAAAAAATTAGTCAAATGAGGACAATAATAAATTAATAAATATCAGTGAGGTAACCCCATGTTTATTGGGTTGAAAAGAATGGCCATTATCTCTAGGAGTGAAATAAAATCCATTAAAGCATGCCCATACAGTGAACAATTCCAACATTAAGAACAGAAATTAAAGAACAATCAAGAAGAATGTTAACAAATTTACAACAGAAAGAAACTAATTTAGAAATGACCATACCAGCTTAGCATAGCCCTCACTCTCTTCCCGAAGAAGATTAAATTTCGTTTGTTGATAAAGCAGACGAGTGTTTACTCTGACCTGAAACAAGCAACACAAGATCAATAGAGGCAATTAACTAGAAACAATTGACCTTCACTCCAAACTCATTATGAAGATCTCATTAGCATGGTTATGGAAATAGATGTGGAGGCAAACACAGGATATGTGCATGACAAGACCAAGTGATTTTGACAAAACATGGTTGGTGTACAACAAATTATATATATGCATTTCCATTAGTTACCTAAACCACCAACAACATTTAAAAAAAAAAATAACACTAGTTCTATAAAACTTTGTATAGATTTAAAAAAAAAAATTAAAAAATTCGTATAGAATTTTTTTTTTGGGGGGGGGAGATTTTCTTCTATTGCCGTTTTCCTAATAAAATTTTTAATTGCATAAAAATAAATAAATAAAAAAGAACAACAAAGCAAGGATACCAACTGAGCCAATCCAGCAATTGCTTAAATTCAGCCTGTTTACTAACAAGCTTAAAAGTGTACTCTAACTCAGTTCAGCAATCGAGAGAAGAATTTAAAAAAAAAAAAGGGCATAAACTACCTGTGACCAAGCCAAATTCAAGTTGACAACAAACAGTGCAGATCATTCACAGCAGTCATATCTTCATTTTACCAAAATATGAAGGCATAAACTGCTTAAGTGATCCATCAAAACATTCAAAAACCACAGTGGTATAGAAACTGTAATGACTAAAGCAAGGAGCTAGAGTGCGTTTTGTATACCTCTTTAGACTTCAAGTCTGCAGCCTTTAACTTGATCATTTCAGACTCCCACAAAAATTCCTCCTACAGCACATGAAGCAAGGAAATAAATTCCTTTTCAATTAATATCTTTCAGCTCTTGAATGCATAAAGCAGAAACATAAGATTTAGAACAAGAATTCACCTCGCAGCGCTCCTGAAAAGACCTCAATGGGGCTAATGCTGATTCCACCAGATATTTTGCCTAGGGAGGAGCGAAAGACGGAACAAGTACAAAGAATGTGAACAAATAACATTGTAAGGACATTAGAACTCAAAGCATGGAACAAGCAACATAGGCATCCTTCAACTTCATTTTATTAAGCATATAAATAGCATTTCTATTAAAGTATTGCATTCGCGTTGAATTTACAGAAGGATGAGTTTCTACAGATGACATATATCCTGTCCATTGTGGTTTTGGTAGTAGAATGCTTCATCATGGATTTTCCACCCTCCCTTGCTTTTTAATATACTTTATTCTTTTCTTTACGTATTGTAGGCTACTCCTCCATTTATATATGCATACGCACAACACCATCCAAATGCTATCAAGAAAGCAGACTAGAAATTGGAGAACAGAGAGTTTCAAATGATTCAATTGATTGAAGGAAAGAGGCAACTCTATTTCACAAAGCTAGAACATCAGATTCTTTGGAGTAGGGGTGCACAACCAAACCAATTAAACCTATCGAAATATTCTATATTAGGTTATGAGATATTGTTTATATACATACCTGTATTAGAATATTCCATATCTTAGTATTTCGTAAGTGGTTAGCTTTAGTTTTAGCGTGTAGATCATTACCATATACACCTAACAATGTTAAGTCTATTTAAAAGCCTCTCCTTTTTTTTAAAAGATAAATAAGAATTTTATTAAAGGGGCATCGATATATGATAAGATGTAAAGTTTATATTTTCTCCCCAGTTCTATTTCTTGTCTCTTGTTTTCAACAAAACTGAACCAAACAAGTCCTTTTGGTTGGTTGGTTTGTTTGTTTTTTTCATGAATAAACAAAAATATTATTAAAAGAGGGATTAGAAAATGCCCACCGTGGACATTAAAGAAAAGCTCTCACAAACTATGTGATCATATGTTCAACAAAATTCAAAAAAGAGTGTAAATCAATTTCTGCCCATCCCACCCCCCCACAAAAAATAAATAAATAAAATAAAATAAAGCCCAACCATACAAGCTGGACAAAAGAAAACTCCACTCTCTTATCTATAAGCATCTCAAAGCCTTGGAAGATTTTCCTGCTTCTTTCTTTTCAAATGCCCTAAAAAACACAAAACGGTGCTAATTGCCAAGCCTTCCTCCTTCTATGACTCAACTTGCATTCCCTTTCACTTTATCTATGGGCATCTCATAGCTTTGGAAGATTATCCAATTTCTTTCTTTGCAAATGACACCCCCCCCCAAAAAAACAAAAACACACACACACACAACATGATGCAAATTGCCAAGCCTTCCTCCTCCTAGGACTCAAATTGCATCCCCACCAAGACATGAATAGATTCTTTACATCTACGTGGAAGCACCAACTCACCCCAAAAACTAACAAAATCAAATCACACAAAACATTTTGGTTTCGTTTGGTCTTTTGAATCAATAGTTCGGCTATGGTTTGAAATATTCGATTACCAAATGGTTTCGTTTGGTTTGTGATTTGAAGGATCAGTTAACTAAACCAAACTGTACACGATGTAATTAATATATATTACATGATATGTTATGTTAAACATATAATTTTTATTTTTTAAAAAAGAAAACATAAAAAATATTCATTTAGGGATATGTTACAATTATGGAATTGAATTTGTAAAAAAAATTAATTTGAATCAATTCCTTATGACATTTTATTTAAAGAATTACGCTGTTTTAATACTAACCTCTACATTAAAAATACCTTCCTTTTTTATTTTTTTAAGACAAGTAGAAATATTCGTATGTTTGTGAATATAAGCAGGAATATCAAGTTGATGTTTTGTGCTTAGAATTGAGCTTTCATTAATAAGCAAGAGACACCAGAATGGAGGCAAATTCAAAGATCTAATGGCTTAGAATAAGAACCCAAATATCCTACCTTATAAAATCATATAAAACATGGCATTGAGAGAATATACTTTCATGTGCCAATGGTGGTGTTAAAAGCGCTAGGCACTGGGACCCATTATTGCCCAAGGCACAAGGTGCTTGCCTAAGTGAGTCAAGGCACCATTTTAGAGGGAGGAAAAAAAAAAAGAAAGAGAGAGAAAAAGAAACAAATAAAGACTAAAAACATTATAGAAATTATCAAATATAGACTTCCACAAGAAAATAAAGTAATATCACTATTAATATAATAGGGACTATTATTTGTAAAAGATGCAAGTTCAAAACTAAAACAAAAATCTTATTTGTTTAAACTAATAAAAAAGTTCTAAAATAATCTAATCTCCATCCACATCTATCACTAGAAATATGTGCCACATCACACCATGACAAGCTTTCATCGTCAAAAACCAATTCATCTTTTGCATTAGAGGCATTAGCACCCATCTATCCAACTAATCATTCACTATCATCAATATCATGCTAGAAGAGATAATCAATTACATTCCACCAGTCATAACAGAACTTTAGACTTAGGGATCAAAAGTCTCTTTCTGGCTTCAAAAAGTTTCACTAATATGATATTAACCATCTGGCTCCAAAATAATGAATGGCATTTGCACTTAGGCCCCTAAAACATCAAAATAATGCATAATCTGAAAGTGGCAATACCCCGAGCACCTCTCACCTAGGCAAGATGCTCGCCTAAGCGTCGCCTTACTGACAATGTTTCGCCTGGAGGCGAGTGAGGCGCTTAGGCGACACGAGAATGGAAGGCTTTTAACACAATACTTGCCAAAAATGTCAACAATACAAATTCAAAAGGAATGATTATGCCATGGAAACAAAGGAAATCATCTATGATATTAGAACATTCGTTTTTTTTTTTTTTGGGGGCCCTAAATACTAACCAATTTAATAAGTCGCGCACGATAATCTCCAGGCATCATGACCTGTAAAAAGAGGCGAATGAAATTTTGTAAGTAAAACCAAATTTTGTTAGAAACTTCAGGTTTTCATGGAATTCATTGAATAATAGCAAGTCGTTAAACAAAATCATCAATAGAAGAATCACTGTTAACAACCTTTACAACTTCCTAAGATAATGAACATAAGACATGATCTCTCACACTGAAAAATGCATATTTTAAATAAGAAACATCCAATTTTTAAACAAATTAGGTGCAAGCCGCATGCTATGTAAAAACATCTCCCATTATGTTATCTTCCCTCTCCCTTATCAATTAATTAGAAGAAGAAAAAAACACCCCCTTAAACTATGACTTGTTTCATGCATTGCCCATTCAACTATCAATTATTTCACATTGCACCCTATACCATAACTCTGAATCTCAAATTGCCCCAAATTGCTAATGTTACTTAAATTGTTGATGGGAAGCATGTGACTTCAAGTTGTTTTGTGTGTGTGTGTGTGGTTTTTTTTGGTTGGGGGGGGGGGGTTTGAATTAGGCTAAATAAGTTATATATAGTTAATTTTTGTATTTTACTTCACATAGCTAAATAGGTAATATATATATATTAAGTACTAGAAGTGAGTGCACAAACTATGTGTGTATAACTTTTATTATTTAGTTTCTTTTAAATAAATTTTTGGGTAAAACATCACCACTAACAGATTTAGGTTTGTGGGTACAAAAATTTAGGCTATGGACCAATCCCCCTAAAATTCAACTTTTTTTCAATTGTTATTTATAATCCAAATTTGGAAGCCCAATCGATTGTAACATCTGTATATATATATATATATATATACACACACATATATTAATTTATTTTTATTTACGAAATATAATTCATAATATCACTTAAAATTTTTTCTAGGCCTAAATTCAACCCAAGAAAAAACAAAAAACCAAAAAACAAAAGAAAAATTTGGCCCTCTAAACCAAAAATCCTGGCTTCATTCCTATTGAAATTGCTCTACTCAGTGAAAGATCCAATAAATCCTATTATGAAAACATAATGCTATATAAGCCATACTTAGCCTTCTCCCACAATGCTCTTTAATTTCCTTAAAAAGTTTCATTGCACCATCCTCTTTTATAATAGGTACAAGAAACAGATTACAGTGAAATACAAGGTACACTTTTCATGATCTTCCTGAAGGGCCCAACTCAAAGACAACATAGTTAAGTCCCCAAACCAACGCAACAACAGTCTTGAACTCCAACCCATAAAATGCCACGACAAGAAACATATTACCAGATACTTATCATTAAAACACCAAACAGTTACCATGAATCAAAACCAAGCCATCTATCAATTAAGAAATCAAATAAAACAAATATAGAACTCACATCTTGAGCCATCTGGGTCACAACATCCACAAAATTCGAACCCATTTCTTCATCTGATACTTTATCCAAAAAATCAACCGAGTCTAATGCTACTTTACACTTCTGAACCTGCAATTCACCGCGAACCTAGAGGCAAAAAGACCCGTAATTCAATACAAACAAAATGAAAACCTAAAATAAAATAAAATAAAATAAAGAAAAAAAAAACTGAGCAAAATCCATTTTACGGCAGAACACAGACCATCGCCCAGCAATAAATAGGCGCAAAAGTAAATAAACAAACCCATGGAAACCTAAATTAAGTTGAACCCACTTCGTATCAGAACACGTACCATGGTCCAACAAAGCTCAAAGAGAAAGCGAAGCATTGGGACCGGCTTCGGGTACTTGAAGCTAGCGTTCCCGTTCTTCCATTCTCGAATACAGTCTTCCGTAACGTATATGCACTCCACAGGCGGAAGAGCCATGGCAGTGATCGCAAGAAAAAGAATAAACCCTAGTGTTTAATTGAATTTCTAGGGTTGATTCTAGGGCTGACTAATCCAGAGAGAACAGGGAAGCACTTCCAGAGTCATAACTTGAGGTGAGGTTTCAGAGGCGAATAGAGAAGTACCAAGCCTTTACTAGGTTTCCGGTTACCGAAGAAGGGGTTTTTGAGAGAGCTTCTCAGCGTTGGTTGTAATGGCAGGGCTTTCAATCGAAAAGGGGTTAGATTTTTTGTGCGGGTCGGATCGGGTTGGGACATTGTGTCTTTTTTTCTAAATTATTGCTTGATGTTTGTGAATTAAGATAATCGAATCACCTTGTACATTCCAACTATCTTTTGAGTGCATTTGGAGTAAAAAAAAAAAAAAACAAATAGTGACATTTAATAAAAATTGTGAGTTAATAATTTGTGTCAAATAAAAAGTAAATGATTTTTAGAAATTTATAATATTTTTTAGTAAATATAAAATCGGAGCTAGTGTTTTAAAATTAATACTTAAATGTATTAAAAATATTTAAAATTATAATTACTAAGAATATATTTAAACTCTAAGCAATTTAACTTAACCACTAACTAGATGTATCCTGTGTCTAGAGATACATAAATTGACATTAACAAACTCACTCCTCTTTCTCTTTTCCTCTCACCCCTTCCCCTCTCTTTCTTCCTCTCCGCATCAGCTGATGCCAGCAGATCCATCCACCCCGTTCTCTTTTCCTCTCATCTCCTCCCCCCTCTCTCTCTCAATACCATGTAGGATAATTGTCCCAACTAATCGATTTTTCTTATTATATAAATATTGAACATATTCAATTAATGACTTATTTATTTTTTTTTATTTTTTATTTTACGATGTATAAAGAGTTAAGAATGGACAAAAAAATTAAATAATCTGAAAATTAAATAAATCCAATTACTTTGATTTCAATTGTTTCGAACACATATCAAAATTAATTCAATTTGAAGCTAAAAAATTAACAATTCAATATTTTCAATTTAGTTGTTCTATTTACTTTTTAGTTCAATTCTTAAAAATATAATATATAACTATAAATTATATTATGTATATTATAATATCTATAATAGCATATTAATATTTAGTAATTATTTATTTGTATATTTAGGAACCGAGAATAAATAAATCGATCTAATTCAATTTAGACAAATTTAAAAGTTGAATCGGCTCAACTTGATATTTTTTATTTGCTTCGATTTTAAGTTAAAAGTAATTTAATGCCGAATCTAATATTCAAGAACAGAAAATAATTAGTTACAACTTCTACAATAGGATCATCAATTAACCAATATTAATCTGATTTTAGAATTTTAAGCACGTAACTTAATTTAATACATACCTTGTAAATTAAATTATGGGAGAAGGCTTTTTTTGACATTTGGCTATGTTTCAATACGATCTTATGCATTATTTGAAAATCGCTACCTTCTTACTTCTCTTTTTATTATTATTATTTTTTTTCATTTGCCAACTAACAAATTAAATTATTTTGAGTTGCATAATATTACTAGTTTTATTATTTTTACAACTAGATGTGAGCACACAAACTGTGCGTGTGATTTTTTTTTTCTTTTTTAGTAAATATATTTTTAATTTTAAATAAATTATCAAACAAATTTAAAAAAAATATGGAAATACTTAAAAGATGTTAGATAGTTTTAAATGAAATTTAAGTAAATAATTTGTAATTAAGTAAAATTTTAAAAAATAAAAAATATATAAATACAGTATATAGTTGAAAAAGACATTTAAGAAATATAAAAAATACAAAATTAAATTTATTTAACTAAGCGGTAGTTACGAAAAATTTCTTTTCACCGGTGTAAGATTTAAATGCACAACTTTTTTTTTTTTGGTGAATTGCTTAAATTTCACAAAACATTATTATTATTATTATTATTATTATTATTATTATTATTATTATTATTTGTGAATGCTTGGAGTTCCATTCAAAAATAAAACAAATTTTACTCTTATTTATATTCCTTTATTTTTTTAATAGATAGTTGATATTAATTTGATCAAACAGTGAGAATTTTGCCTGTAGAATCACACATTATAATACTCACAAAGATTTATAATATTCTCTACAATATTCAACACACTTTTTATAAAACTCTCATAAGTTTCAGAATATTTTAGTTTATAATATTTACAAAACGTTAGAAAACTGAAGACACTATTTAAAAATTCTCCCCATTTCTAAAATATTATAAAGAAGCATAGAATATTCTAGTAATTTTTAAAAAGATTTTAGACCATACTAAAATTATTATTTTTAGTTAAATTTTATTATTTTTTATGTTTCATCGAGTACGCTTTTTAAGAAAATATTTTCTAAATTAAATATATTTTTATTTATTTTTTTATAAAAAAATACATAAAATATGTGAAAAAGACCAAATTAAATGCGTGTTTTGATTTTTTTAATAAAAAAAGAGAAGAAATTAAAGAAATCAAAGGGTAAAAAATTAAGATTCTTTGATTTATACATTTTTTCTTTTTATTTTTGCTCCAAATCCAAAAATCAAACATGAAAGGTGAAGGAAATTTGACATCTTTTAATTAGAGTTTAAAAAGTAAAATAATGTAGTGGTTCAAAATTTACAATTTGTAAAATAACTTAATAAGGAGTAGTTTTAAAAGTTATTTAATTTAACATTCAAATTAGATGAAAGGTTGAAGGTTATTTTAAAAAAAATATAAAAGTGGAAGAAAATTTTACGTTTTTTAAGTAGGGATTTAAAAAATAAAATAATGTAGTGGTTATGTAAAATGATTTAATTAGAGGTAGCTTTAAAACTTATTTGATTTAACATTAATTAGATGAGATGTTGAAAGGTTCTTTTAAGAAATTAAAAAGTTTCACCAAAATAGAAACTTCATTAATTTTTGGACTTAGCCAATACCCCAGTGTTTTACCTAATAACATAAATAGTAAATGAGAAAACATGATTTTATTTAAGAATAAAAAAAACATGGATACATGTTATGTTAGGTTATCTCGTGTTGTTTATCTTCTATCATTTTTATTATTTGAAATTTCTTGCAAGATAATGAATTTACAATAAACTTAAATCTTATTTAACTAATTGTGGATATAATTTTTTACGTATCATATTATGTTACATTATACAAATTTAAAACATAGTTTTAAGAAATGGAGTTACAACATAATGTATTTGCAACATATGTTATTTAATTAGGCATTATAATTGTAACAGGTATCTTGTAAATTATTTATTTTAATTATTGTTAATTATCAATTAATATAATTATGCAATTTGAATTGTACTTATCATTTAATATTTAAATTTTAAATTAATTAAAATTTTTATATTTAATAATTATTACTTAATATTTAAATTATCCGTGCCGTAATTGTCTAAAGAATTAAAATTTTTATTGAAATCCGTACTATTAAAATAGTGAACATGTGTGCACATGCACAATTCTATATGATGGACAATTGTGCTTACCCTTCCTCGGTTGCAAAAGGCGAAACCATCACCCTCAGGGCCCCCACTCCCCGGCCTCAAGGGAATGGTAGAGGAGGTAAATCACAGTACACAGCGACTTCCTAGACAGAAGGACCAGTGCCTGGTGCCCACAAGGACTCACCCCCACAAAGAGGTGAAACTTCCATACTGCGGCTGCCAGAACTCGATCCTGCATTCACGGCTGTAATCTACTGCCCGAATACCAACCGTGCTACGCCCGCGGGGGCACTTACCATTCCTTATTATAGGTAACCTCTCACGAGATGGGAGAAGTAATATAAAGTCAAGTTAATTAATACATTGACTTGATAGACTTGATAGATTTGTTATTTTCCGTTTTTTTTTTTTTTGGTTGGTAAGTTAGATTTGTCATTTTCCGTTGATTTGATTATTGTGTCATTATTTGTACAACTCTGAGTATGAATTTCATGAATTTGAATTTATATTGTTATTATTTTTTAGAGATTTATATTATTGACTCATTATCAATGATTTGTAATATTTATTTTGATCATGGTATTGTGACTGAGTAGGCCGATGTGACAGTGATAAATAATGCGACACTAATTATAATATAATATTTTTATTAAAAATAAATGACGTATATAGAAGTTCTGATTGCTGTGACTTGATTTTAGAATATGTTATACTTTGATTTAAATTAGTTTTCGTATTCTCATACTCTCCATTTCAGATATTGAGATATTGATGCTAGGGTAAGTGATAAAAACTAATTGACTGGCGAAGGCCTTTATTTTATTATGATCCTGTTTGATGGTACAAAAAATCACTAAAATTTACTAACTTTAACTAATTTTTATACTTTTTTCCAATCAAAAATTTTCACATATCACCTTTATGTCACATCTTTCTATTTTTATTGTACTTTTTACCATATTTTTTGTCAACCAAACACTCCCTATATATTTTTTAATTTATTTAGATGATGATATATATCCAGAATGATTTTTTTTTTTTGGCTACTTCTTTCCCTTCTTGTTTCTCCACTTGCCAAGGCGTCACTCAAAACACACCTGGTATGAAAAATGAAAAGGAAAATCTTAACATGCCACTCACAGACAAAAATTTACCCTTAATTTACAATTTAGTACTAGAGGGCTCACTTGCATTCGAGTAGATCCACCCATAATAAAATACTCAACAGTATGTGGAAATGTGAACTACCAGAGGGTGCAATTCAAATAGTTATCATGTCTCAATCACGTTAAGGTTTCGTTTGATTTATTAAAAATTTTTTCTTTTTATCTCACTATATGAATTACGAACTTATAACTTATCTCACTTTTTATCATTCCAAACACACTCTAAATCATTAATTGGTATTTCAATTATCAAGCTTAATTCTAAAAATATCATCATCTTTAAAATTAATAATTTAATATTACATTGACAAATAAATTTGCTATAAATAAAATGGTAATTATTTTTATTTTCCCGCTTTCCGTGTGGCCCAATCAATTAATGCTTCAGCTCCTATACCTTATGTCGGGCTACAGCAGCTGTCAAATGGGCCACTAGTGGCCCGATAAGTATTCTCTTTTATCCCTTCCATTCAATCAGGGTGTGTTATCTCGGCTTATTGTGTTTTGGAGTGGATAATGGGTGACGGAGTTGGTAGTGGCCCAATAAGTATTCTCTTTTGTCTCTTCCAATTCAATTAGGGTATGTTATCTGGCTTTGTTGAATTTTGGGGTGGATAATGGGTGACAGAGTTGGTATTGCAATTACGATCTGATTTTGGATCTTGCTAAAATTTTGGTTTTTATTATTAAGAATTACATTGATAAATATTTTTTAGTATTTTGGCCGACGTAAAATTTAAATTTGGATAAAAAATGACCTAAGGGTAAAATTATTACTTTATAAGTCCAATCTAGATCGGGCTTATAACTTGTTTGAATGGAGAGAAATAGGCAAAAATTTAACCCTTATTTGTGAGTTTTTTTGAGAAAGAAAATAAAAAAAATGAGAAAAAAAATTAGTAGTTAGTTTTTAAAATTTTCATCCTCCCAAAAGTAGGAAGAAATTAAGAGTAGGGAAAAGTTATTTAATGAAACTTTTAAAATGACATATTTACCTATAAAATAAATAATGAAAAAATAATTACAAATATTTTTCTTACTTGATTTGCTGATACTTTATTTGCTAATAATATAGAAAAATTTATTTATTGATAATATATGGGTATAGCAGTGAAATAACAATATAAATTTTATTTTCTTTCCATTTCTTTTCAACTTACAAATGAGAAGAAATAAAGTAATTATATTTTTTCCCCAAACTTTCAAACAAATGAAAATAAAACTACTATCATTTTTCTTTTTGTTTATTATCTCCTAATTAATGTTTTCTTTTCTTTTCTCTTCTCTCTTAAACTCACAAATAGAGCGTTAAATTTGCTGAACTATTAAAAAACATATTAATTAATATTTTTTAATCTTTTAAAAAGTTCAAAATATAAATTTAAATTAAAAACGAGTCAAAGGGTAAAATAATCCTTTTATAACACATGAGTTTGGATGCCGTATGGATGGATTGCTTAAGAGATAATAGCCATTCCCTTTTTTCATATAAAAATGAAAATCAAATAATGGAATAAAATAGAAATTCCCAAGAAATGATGATTGATATTCTAAATAGTCGCACCAAATGTGGTTATAAAATACAAATGTAAAAGTAATTATCTCATTTATTGTACTAAGGCTCTGTTTGGCATCAAGATAAACTTCTAAAAATCTCTATAAATCTCCAATAACCTCTTTACATCTAATTTTTCTGCCATCACTAATTTCAAAAAATTTTAATATTTCGCTAAAAAAATAAAAAATCTAGAAATAGGTTAACCGAATGTGTAAATTTTTTATACAATCATATTTTTCCGTATCAAGAGCTTTCAAACAAGTACCATTGTCGCTATTTTTTGTGAATTTTTTTGAATCCGTGAGAACGAATTTGAAAAATCGTTCCTACAGTTTGCGTCTTTTCAGAAAAAAATTTACGCCAAAATTAACTTTAAACCACATTTTATCTCAATTTATCTTATTTTTTCCTATTATAAACGGGGCCTAAATTTGGCTTTAGAGTATTTGTGTGCGTGCACACATTTAATTTTCCCATCGCAAGGATATTTATTTTAAAATTAATTTATCACTTAATTCATTTGTTTAAAAAAGTGAATACATAATTTTATTATCTTGGGGACACCGTAGACCCATACAAAATAATGAATGAATCTCAATTAGTTTTGACCTAAAATTTACAAATACTTCTGATCAAATACATAATTTTCCAACCTCTCTCTCTCTCTCTCTCTCTCTCTCTCTCTCTCACTCTCTTTCACACACACACACATCTAGTATTTACTCCATTTTAATACTCCAGCACTCCATTTTAGTACTCCAGCTTCTTTATTCTGCCTGGCCGAGTTGGTAAAGTCAAAAGTCATACCAATGGTGCTGGAGTTTAAGCAGTGCCTTGTTTAATTTTATTCCTTTTGGGATTCTGTTTATTTCAATCCAAAATATCATTTAAAAAATCTATTTATTTATATTTTTTAAATATTTTTATAAACTATGAATAAAATAATATTTCAAAAATATTTTACACTAAAACAAACGAAGCCTTGGTTAATTTTTTGCTTGAACTCAAAGTAATTAATTAAAGGATAATTACATCTCCCTTTCTTAACATTTAAGTAATTACACTTATTATTCTTTTATATTTAAAAATTACAGTTATCTCTCTTATTTTTTAACTTTTATTAACATGAATATCCTCTTGTTAATAAGCTGTTAAAACTTAAAAAAAAATGTCAAAATAATAAAAAATTTAGACATTTTTCTTATTTTACTTCCTATATCCACATATTTGCTAGCTTTCTTTAGAGAAATTTTAATTTTTTTTTTACTAGTTTTTGAAAAGTTTTTATAAAGAAAACTGAATAAGTATAATAGAAAAAACATCTAAAAATTTTATTATTTTGACAATTTCTTAAGTTTTAATGATTACTCTTACGAAAATGAATTAAAGTTAACAACATTTTAAATAAAAAATACAAGTATAATTTTTTATTGTTGAAAGGTGGTAAATATAATTATTTAAATATTGAGAGAATGTAGGTATAATTTGCACTTAATTGAATGCTTATGATGGTCAGCATGCCATGCCCTCGTGCTTTTGACAAGGAAAAAGATTGTTGAGTCTCGTGATTTCCAATTCTAGGTAATGCATAGTATGAGTTTTGAGACCAGTAACTAAGTCAAATAAATAAATAAATAAATAAAACAAAAAGAAAAAGATTTCATGCATGTAACAACATACCCGTCATTTGAAAACATTTATCCCTAAAATCGATTTGATTTTAAAGTAAAGAGTTAATTTGATTTCATAAATACAATTTTTATATTTAAAATACATGTTTAAATTTAAGAATTGAATTGAATTAATTTAAGAAAAAAATCAGATTTGACTATATTAGTAGAAAAAAAGAATAAAGTAAATATAATATATGAGATCATTTTCTCCTAGATAACTTAAGGTAAATGTTATGAATAAAATCAAATTTAATGCATAATTTTTTTTAATTTTAAACATAAAAATTTGTAACAAAAAATAAATAAATCTCACTAAATTTACCATTTCAAATAAGAAACTTATAAAATTTAGTACCCTTGTCACTCTCAAGCTATTCTGTTCGCAAGATAGGCATATAATATTGATGTACGTACGAGAGCCTAGTGCAGGCCAAATTTGACTAGAATCCAAATAATTAATCAACCTCACATATGACTTGGAATTGTTGATATTGAGTTAGCTAGCTGCCCTTAATTAATGAATCAAACAAGCGAGAGAAATTTGTAAACTTATCACTCCGTTGAAAATATTCGATTTGATTTTAAGATAAAAAAATTGATTTGATTTAATTTGATTTGGTAAATAAAATTTTTTGTATTTGAAATATATTTTAAAATTAAAAATTGAATTAATTTGATTTAAGAAAAATACTAAATTTAATCATATTAATATGAAATAGAAAATATGATAAATATGATATATGAGGATAAATTTGTTACTTAAATAGTTTAAAAAAATAATAAATTCGCATCAAATTTTACTTTTTTGGATTGAATTTTAAATGACTTAGAAATTCTAAAATTTAAGTTATGAAATAAAATCAAATTCAATTTATAAAATTTTATTTTAATTCTAAACATAAGAATGAGAATTTTCAGCAAATGAAATTAAAATTTATCAAATTCATGATAACATAGTGTATAAGATAGTAGAATTAAAAACAAATTGAAAAGGGATAAGAAAAAAAAAAAGAAAATCCTTCTTTTCTTTGATTTAAGGATTGGGTGCTCAATCATTGTTATTATGAAGTAGCATTCTTTATCATTCACAGAGAGAGAGAGATAATGCTGAATCTAATGGGAAATGCGAGATCTATCCTATTTGACTGATTTTATAGCGGATCAGATTGCAAAATGAGCTATTGGAGGCCGATTAATGGGGAAATCTAGCAATGGCAACATTAAAAGTTTTCTTAAGAAGCACTCGTCATTTGAAAAGTCTTGTCTAGGTAAAGGTAAGAGTCAAAAAGCTTCTAAAGCTTCCGAGGTTCATGTAAAGGGAGATCATTTGGTTTTTGTTAATGCTATTCCTTAGAGCAATAGAGATACAACTTCAATGGTGAATAAAGTAATTGAAAGGAGTTAAACTCCTGTGGAAAGACCAAAAAATGGGTTTTAGATTCAGATTGGCCAACTCCAAAAGGGACATCAAGTTTAAATCCAAAGATTGAAATGGATGAGATCGATTCAATGCAAGGTGAGAACACTAGTAAATTTAATCAGTAGATGAACAATCAATCAATTGGAGGTGGAAATCATTCTCTGGTGTCTTCTTTTAAGTCAGGTATCAGTATGAAGAGTCCTGATTTCTCAAATCCAGAGGCTACGCTGAAAATCTAGGAAAATCTCGAAAATGACATTGCTGAGGAAAGGCGGCTCAAAATGGCTCTAGAGGAGCAAGGTTATTTGACGGAGGAATTATTTATCAGCTCGTTTAGCTCAGATGTGTTGGCTGTTCGAGAGACTCCTTTTCATTTATTGAATAATAAGTGGGTTTCTCGAGCAAATGAAGCTAGGAGATATATTATGGCAGAACATCCTAAAGAAGGTTGGATTATTCCCAAGCAGTGGAAAGATTTGGTGAAATTTCTCATGAAGGTATGATACAGAACCTCAAGTATTTCCAACCTTATTTGGAGAACATTAAGATTACTATTATGCCTTCCCCTTTTGTTTCTACAGCTGGGGTTTAGAAATGGGAAACTCCATAGTAGATTATTTCTTGGATAGAAAACTTCCTTATAGTATGGTTTTGACTTGTGCTAACAAGTACTGGACGAATCGGGGTCTTGTTGAAACCCTGTTTTGTAACAGTGATTTTTTTCTATTCAAATTTGAATCTACTAATTGCTGTGATAAAATTCTTTCAGAAGGATCTTCGCATTTGTCAGGTTGCCTAATATTCTTGAAGAAATGACATCAGAATATGATTTTCAGTAAGAAATAATGTAAAGCAGTCCCAATTTGGGTCAAACTGTATAACATTCCTTTGGAGTTTTGGACTGATGGAGGTATGAGTTACATCTATAATACCTGGTATTTATTTTCTTGTTATTTATATGCTATTTTGGGTCAATAAATATTTATTTTGAGATTTAGTTGATTTGTTCTATTTTCTTGGGTTGGGTGTGGTCCAAATTGGTAATTGGTTAGACAACTAAACCAAATGCCTAGCTCATTTTTTCTTTTCTTTTTTCCTTTCATTTCATTTCTTTTTCTTTTTCTCTTCATTCTTCTTTTTTTTTTTAGCTTGGCACACAGAAAAAAGGGGAGAAGAGAGAAAAGAAAGAGAAAAGAGAGAGAGGGTAGAGAGAAAAAGTGCGATCTGGAGCAGAAAGTCGGTAGATCGAGGTAGTATTCGACATTGTGAAAATCATTGTGAAATCTATTTCTGATGATTTGCCTCGATGTGGAAGAAATCAGCTTTTGAAGTTTGGGAGCCACAACCTAACTCTTCTCATTTCTTATTTTCTATTCGGATTTGAGATAGGCGAGACTTATATTTGTGCTCTAGATGTTGTTAAGGTAATTTTGATATATATATATATATATATATATATATATATATATATACTTGATTTGGTTGAATATCATGTGATTTGTGCATATATATGTATATATGAATGTGGTTATATATATGCATGTGAATTTGAATATCTTGCAAATATTCGAGTTATTATTTGATTAAATTTTGAAGTAACATGTGATTTAAGTGTTTAAGTATTATTACATGAGTTATTGTTGAGATTGATACTTGAATGGGTGATTTGGGGGATGAATTGGAGTTGAATTTTGTAAGAAATGAAATTTGAAAACTAGGCTCATGAAGAGGGGCATACCCTACAAAAGACAGAGAGGCGCAAGCCATGAGGGGTGCACGCCCTAATTTGAATTTGACTTTTTTTTTATTCTTGCTTCAGCTTGATGATATGCCTAAATTAAATTATTATTGACTGTTAGTGATAAAATAAACCCCCAAACTATCATCAAATCTAATGAGAATGTATTTTATATTGAGATGATATTTATTTGCATGATTGAGCATATTATGTGCATAGGGCTGGGGTGGCATCATCTGGTTTATGTTGAGAGTATTGATTGGTCGGGAGTGCCATATTTATATTGTAACGTGCCAAGGCACGGGTTATATATATGGATGGGGTCCATAATATGAGAAAAGTGATAAAATAAGATTTTAAAAATACCAAATAATCTTCAGTCGACATATATGACCAAAGCTAAGTCATTTGGAGTTGGAATGTTAATTATGAGATATGGTTATGAGATTTCTTCCAGACTGCAGCCGGACTCTACTTGAGATGCCTGATTATGAGTATAACACAGTTCTCTAGTAGAAGGGATAAGGGCTATAACATGGTTCCCCTGAGTCTTACACTGATGGGGTGTAACACGATTCTCCATTTGTTATATATATATATATATATATATATATTGAGATATACGTTTATCGTGAGCGTAAACGGTATAGTTGGTGACCCCATGTGCAGTGATAAGTGTCATCCGTTCTAAGATAAGGTTGGGGATAGATAGAGATTAAAGAATTGCATTGGCCATTACATTGCATTGCATATGCATTGTTATATTATGTTTGGATGATATTATTGTGAGTTATGCTACATGCTTGAGTATGTTCACTAGTACACACTTGCACGGTCTTACTAACTGGGCTAGTTTGCTTATCTCATTCATATTACAAGTGATCTGGCGAGGGTAAGGAGTCTACCCAGAGCTGAGTTAAGACTGATGGATTGACCTAGTATGAGTTCATTTATATTTAGATAACTGTATCTTATTTGTACGACTCGAGGTGTGGGTCCCAAATTCATTATATATGAGATTGTACTATCATTGATAATAGTTATTAGGTGGTATAAATCTTGTATTGAGTCACCGGGGTGTGACATTAGATCTATCGTGATTGATGTTATCTTTATTTATTTAATACGGGGATGAGGGACGTGTTTAGTAGTTCTAATGATTGTTATTATATTATGACTTTATCTTGGTACAGGTTTTTATTTAATTTAATTAGTTCCTATATTCCCATGCCGTCCATCCTGGATAATTGAGTTAGGAGCGTGACATATTGCAAGTGCTGTGGGGAAGCCAATCAGAGTTATAATTTAACTGCTTCTGCTAAAATAAATTAACTTTACAAAGGTATGTGTCAAAATAGCAAACTTTTCAAATCTGCCTGATTCTATTGACCTTTATATGGATGAGAACACTAAGGCAAAAATTCTAATCAAATACGGTTGGATCCTAAGAATCTATAGCAATTGTCAATTATTTACATGTAATACTAGCAATTATAAAAAGGAAGTTAAGAAGCTCTGGATTTAGAAAACTCAAAGGGAGGGAGGTCAAGAGGGTTGAATAACTGCTAGTTCAAAGAAGAAAAAGAAGAAGACTGTAGACAATTGAACAAACAAGTTCTCTGTTTTAGATTAGATTTCTGGTGAAGGCACAAGACAAATTATTTTTCTTCCACTGTTCAAAGATTGAAAGCTAAGAAGATAGTTAAGGGTAAAAAGGTAGCTCAGCCTACTGATGCTATTCTCCAAAAGACATAGTTGATAGTTTATTTCAGTCTAAATCTACTGTCTTGATCAGGGAGCCAGGAGATCCTCTTACCGGCTCTTATAATTAATTTAGCTAGTTGGAATATTATGGGACTTAACCAGCCCACTAAATGTATAGAAGTTTTGTTGTTTATTTATAGTTATCAAATCTTTTGTATGGGTTTTTTGGAAACCAAGGTTAAGAAATTTAAATTCATGGCTGTTCGTAGAAAGCTAAAACCTGGTTGGTCTGTTGTTGATAATTATAACTCTAGCCCTAACGGTAGAATCTCGGTTGGCTGGGACCCTAATGTAATTAATCTCCATGTTTTTTTAGAATCAGATCAATGCATTAACTATTCCTTATTTTTTGTGGAGAATAAACTTTCTTGCTTTGTGTCATTTGTGTATAGTGCCAATGTAGCAGCAGATAGGACCTTTTTGTGGAGATCCATTTCAAGGTTTGCTTCTATGTGTGGTGATGAACCTTGGCTTGTACTAGGAGATTTCAATGCAATTAGATTTTCTTTTGAAAGAGATGATGGTTCGGATGAATGGACTAGGCGTATGGATGAACTGAATGATTGTATGAGGAGAAATGGGCTTGGTGATTTGAATTTTTGTGAAAATCTATTCACATGATTATTAAAAGAAAAGTGGGGTTAATTAAGGAAAATAGGCGGAGCTATTATTAATGGTGGTTGGCTTTCTCAGTTTAGAGATTCTTATGCTCATTTTCTTTATTAGGGAATTTCTGATCATAGTCCAATCATCATTTATTCTAGGATTGAGAAAATCTTACTTTAAGTTATTTAACTGCTAATCTAATTTTGATGAATTCTTTACTCTTATCAATAGTGCTTAGCAGGGAGATGATGTGGGACATCCATTCTATAAAGTGTATCAGAAGCTCAAAAGGTGAAAGTAGCTCTTCAAAATTTCAACAATCAAAAGTATAAAGGCTCTTAAGAGAGAATCAATACAATCAAACAGAATTTGATGGCAGTCAAACATGAGATAGAAAGGGAAGGTGAGCTGGAGCTAATTGACAAATAGGCTAAATTTCTTGCTACGATACCCTTTACAACTGTATCTCCAAAATTTTGATGGATATAGTAAAGATGTTACTTCCTAATATCATTAATGGAAGTTAGTTGGCTTTCATCAAAGGGAGGAAATTTGGAGATAACCTTTTGCTGGCATAGGAATTACTTAAATGCTATCACAAAGATTCTGTCTTTCCTATATGTGCTATTAAAGTGGATTTGAGGAAGGTCTATGATTCTGTCAGATAGGAGTTTGTCTGGGATATTCTGGAGCTGATGGGGTTTTCATATGAATTTATAAATTGGATTAAATGTTGCATTTCATCTCCCATTTTTTTCAATATGCATTAATAGAGAGCTCTCTGGCTTCTTTAGGGGTAAGCGAGGTTTGAAGCAAAGAGACCTCATTACACCTTATTTATTTTTGTTATGTATGAATGTCCTTTCTCTGATTTTGAAAAAGAAAATTGCTTTAGAAAAGTCATTTAAATACTAGTAGAGGTGCAAGGAGATTGAAACTTCTCATCTTTGCTTTGCTGATAACTTATTCCTCTTTTGCAAAAGAAATGTTAAATTTGTTAAGTTATTTAAAGACTATCTTCAACTCTTTTTTGCTTTTTCAGATATGAATCCCAATGAAGGTAAAAGTGAAATCTTTTTTGGCAGGACTACGTAATTAGATAGCTGTAAGAATTGTTGGTATGTTGGGCTATTTTAGAGGTTAACTGCCCATAAGATATTTAGGCATCCCTCTCACTTCCTCAAAACTCAGAGCTACTGATTGTCAACCCATGATTGAGAAGAAATTAACAAGAATTCAAACATGGACAGGTTCATTTCTTTCTTATGTAAGGAGATTGCAGTTTTTTCACTCGGTCATTTTTAGTATGCAGGCATTTTGGTGTGCTTATTTCATTCTCTCTGCTGCCATCATTGAGAAGGTTGAAAGCTGCTTTAGACGATTCCTTTGGAGTGGCATAGCGCTTAAGGTATTTAGAGCAAACGTGGTCTAGGATAAAGTTACTCGACCATTTGAAGAATGAGGGCTTGGATTGAAGAAGATGGAAGACTGGAATAGAGTTTCAATGATTAGACATATTTGGGAAATAGTTTTGTAAGACTCTTCCAAAAGCTGTTGGGCTAAGTAGGTTCATGCTAACTTTCTTAAAAACAAGAACTTCTGGATTGTCAATATTCTTTGTGATTGCCTGTGGAATTAGATAAAGCTGCTGTGAATGAGAGATTTTGTGAGATCTTTAATTTGTTATAAGATTGGTAAAGAAAATTTAGCCTTTTTCTGTTATGATTACTGGTTGCCTACAGGCCTTATTTGTTCTGAAGGGAATCAAAGAGTAATATATGACTCAGGGTTGGGTTCTGGTGCATTAGTCAGTGCTATCATCTGTCCTGGATGATGGAAATGGCTAGAAGCAAATTCCCTTAATCTGTTAGACCTGAAAGAAGCTACTTTCTCTCAGCTAGCTCCTGATGTGAACAAAGATAATCAAGTGGTATGGTAAAATGATTCTAGCTATGAGTTTTCAGTGAAAAAAAGCTTGGGAATCTTTGAGAGCATTACACTCCATCTCAGAATGACATATTCTAATAAAGTTTAAGGGTTTTATTCCAAAATATAGTGTAATCTTATAGTTAGCTATCTAGAAGAAATTTGTTACTCAAGATAAGCTGATGAGCTACGGGCTTAGAGAATTTATGTGTTGCTATTTCTGCAATGCTGGAATAGAAGACATTAACCATCTATTGATTTACTGTCAATTTTCTGATAGAGTTTGAAATTCAATCATGGCTACTAGAGGCTACTCATTTGTATATAAAATCTAAGACGATGCTGTGCAGTGGGCAATCTGTGAATTTTAAACAAATTCAGTGGACAATAGAGTGAATTATATAGCTTTTAGTGCTATTGTCGACCATTTGTGGAAGCAAAGGAATGTTGCTGCTTTTAAGGGCACGAAACCTAACGTTAATCAGGTTATTAGAGATATAAATAATATTATTTTCTTTTATAATGTAAGTGTGAAAAGAAAATTGAGAAGGAACACTTAGTTAGGTGGCATTCGTTGATAACTCCTCGTAATTATTTTTGGATACTACCTGTGTAATCAGAGAACTTTTTTTTTCAGCTTGTACGAATTTCTTAATTAATAAATTTACACCTTACCTGTCCCCCCCAAAAAAAAGATAGTAGGTAGTCTAAAAGTTATATATGTTGGGAAAAAATAAATTGCAATAATTTACTGCAATGATTTTGCTAATCAGCAGAAATTTAGCCAATTTGATGACTAATATGTTTTAACATATCTCTGTTTTAGACTATGAATCCGTGAATGTTCTTTTATTAATAATAACAAAATTGATCTTTTTTTGTAATTTTAGCTTGAATTGATCTTGAATGTATGGGTTGCATAAAAAAAATAACAATGACCCAAAAAAAAAAATAGTAATATTATATGAGAGCGAATTAATAAAATTACATAAAATTGTACAAAAATAATTATATATAATATGCATATTTATATTTTAGTTCGGTCAGATGCTCCCATACATACCCAATGGGTGGTTCCGCCTATGTTCATATGCACGCATGTTGTTGGTGCATAATTATGTTTTGGCATGGACCACTATAATATTACATAAGGCAGATTGCAGGGCAGCACGGTATTCACATATCCTTTTACAATTTTTTTATTGTATATTTTGATTTTTTTGGATATATTAAATATTTTCCAAGACATTGATTTTATATTCGAGGGGGTGTTTGGTGCGATGAAAATTATTAATAAATTCTGAAAATTTTTAAAATTTTCTAATATATTTTGTACTCAGTGTACTTCGTAAAATTTTTATAAATATATATATATATATATATATATCTATATATCCAAACAATTTTTTATAAAACCCAATATATTTTTTACAAACACTAATAGCATTCTACAAACTCTAATAATTTTTTTATAAATTTTAAAAATTTTTCAACGACTTTTAATAAATTTTGATATAAAACCGTTTTGACGAATCTAAAAAAAAAATCGTTTGGATAATTTTTTACTCTAAAAACCTAACACAAAAGTAAAAAATAATTTACTACTCAACTCTACAAAATGTGATTTGATAGTTGTATATCAAATACTAAAAATTACTCAAATTACATTTTCCTCAAATCTAAACACACCCACGATGCAAATGAGTGATATAAAATGGGTGTGTTTTTTTGTACCTTACCTTTAAAGCCAAAGTCTCTCAGTCTGAAATCTTGTTCCCCTGTATTGGACAGAAACGTCTTCCATTCATCAACCAAAATGAGTATATATATCAAAGCCTATGTTTTCATAATATATATATACGTATATATGGGCCCACACCATGCAACTCGTGTGCAGCTTGAGCCAATCTTGAAATTAAGCTTTTGGTGGGCCCATCAGAGATTTAATCAAATTAACGTAGAAGAGATCATCAAAGTGATTGGTGCCTTCCAAGGGCTAAGATTTTCCAGTAAGTGCTTCTCGGGCTCTCTAGAAAGTCTCCTGTGCTTCGTCGGTATTGAGAGCCAGGAAACTCATGATGGGACCATGTGTTACGCACCATACGCAGGGTATTGCATTATTCTAACTACCAAGGGTGGTCAAGAGAGTTGATGGGACACTTTAATAACCAGCCAAAGGATTCTTTGACTAGTCAATCTCGCGTTAATTATTCACCCGATGGCCGGGTAAAATTAATAAGGAAAAAAATCCCCCCTCCCCCCAAATAAATAAATGAAATAAATTTGTAGTTAAAATATTCTATTTTCATGAACCTAATTTCTAAAATATTAAAAAAAGAACCTATAAAAATTAAAATTTTAAATCTATGAACTTTTAAGGAAAATTTTCAAAATAGTGAAAATTTTAGATTGAAAATTTTATTCTAATGAATTGAAAATTTAAAATTCAAATATATGGTTTTTTATTTTATATCATTTGCATTTAATGCAGAATAAATTGCACTTGGTACAGAAATTAATTGCAGCCGATTGCACATAGAAGCAAAAATTTATGAGCTTGAAAATCTAAGTGACATTTGGTTTATTTTTTTATTTTTATTTTATTTGTGAAAAATCTCAAAATAAGAAAAATATTTTTTTGTTAAAAACTCTCAAAACGTCTTTTTACTATTTTTTATTTTACTTATAAACTTATTTTCTATTTTCACAAATAAAATTTAAAAAACATAAGTAACCAAATGAGTTTTATACTATTTTTCTTATTTTAAAAAACACAAAATAAAAAATGCGTTGAAAAGAAAAAATAAAAAATAAAAACAGAAAATAGAAAATAAAAAAAAAAAACAAACCAAAAGAATTCACCTTTTTAGCATTTTAGATTAAGCTCATGAAAATGGAATGTAATTTTTATTAAAAAAATTTAATTGTTGTGTAATTTTCCCAATTAATAAAATTAAATTCTAATAATTTATAATGAGGTAAATTATTTAATTTAAATTTTTTAAAATAATATCAATATCTTCTCTGTCTTGCCGATATTTAAGGTATTTAATCCACTGGCCGGTGGTTGTGGCAATAATCTTGCTAGCTTTCATAGATGCATACATACATATATATATATATATATATATATATATGCACCAAACTGGTGCAATAAAATCAGATAAAAAAAGAAAAGGAAAAAAAAAATATCAATGGGTAAGCTCACGCTCAAAAAGTAGGCCGCGATCTGAACTCCTCCCCCAAGAGCCGCTAAGCCATCTTAATTAATTGGATGGTCTTTGCTCCTTTATTATTATTATTATTATTATTATACAATTGAAGTACTAATGTCACATAAGCAGAAGACTATACTATTTCAGATCTTTCGTACACCGACTTGTGGAAATAATAATAATATTAATTAATTATTAATCATTTTTTTTTCTGGGAGGAGGTTTCTATTTTGTAATATTCGTCCAACATACGTCTTCCAATCCATCGCTTTGGATGGGCTCTAATTAATTATTTTCAATTTCACACGGTTGGATTGGCCTAAAGCATGCATATCTCGGTTTTTTAAAAACACTTACCAGTCATATTAGAGTCAAAATCATGAAGCTGGCGGAAAAATTTATCCACCTAATTTAAATGTCACCGGGCTTATTTATGTACCAGGAGTGTTTGGAAGTTAAAAAAATTTAACTTTTAAAGTTGATGTAATGTAAAAATAATATGTAATAAATTTTGATTAGAGAAATTTAAAAATTTTTAAAATTTTTTGAATTTTTTTGAATTTTATTTTACTTCCAAACAGACGTATTATCAAGAAGCCGTGCCAGCTGTACCATTGTCTAAGAAGACTTTGATGTATGGCAGCTTTGATAGAATTGTTAGAGGATATATACATATATATTATATATAGGTTTCGTTGTTTAATTTATTGTAAATTTTTAAAAATTTTTAAAAATATTTAAAAATTATTTATTTTTTATCTCATTATATTAATTATAAATTTATAATTTATTTTATTTTATTTCATTTTACCTCACATTTCATCACTTTTTTTTTTTAAATGACGTTTACGCGCTCTCAACATTTCCATAATTGATCATCCAAGCTAGCTGTAAGTTTGACTTTCCTGGTCTAGAAATTAAGTCTTTGTCGGTGCGAGTGGACAAAATTCTATATAGCACAATAAGCGAATAGCTTCTACCTAATTAAGGCTTGGTTGGAGTAGAAAAATAATTGGCTTATTTTTAGTTAGTTACTAATTAATTAAAAATAAATTAGTTATTTTTGTGTTTGGAAAGGAAAAAAATGAATTTTTTTTAATTAAATTTTAAATTTTAGTTAATTTGACGTTTTTACTTTTGAAACTTTAAAAAATAGTTAAAATGCAAGAGAGTAAATTTGGTCGGCAACTGTAGTAGCTACTAGTTAGCTAATAGTTACTGTAGTAGCTACTAGTTAGCTAACAGTTACTATAGTAGCTACTAGTTTGGGATGCCAAACGAAACCTAATAAAATACTTGCGATGAGTTCATCCAATCCTCACTTTATCCAAAAATCGAGTTGATTCAGTTCGATTTGTCCTTGATCCTAATTGTCATTATAAAAAATTTAGTTGGATTGGGTCAGTATATCAAAACTTGATCCATTGATCCCGTGTATTTTTTAATTAATATATTTATATATTTTTTAAAATAAATTAATTATAACTTGAATTCAAAATAAAATAGTTAACAAATTGGTCTTGAAAAAAATAAATTTTATTAATAATTATTATAGATTCGTAAGTATTAAAAGTTTTCAATCACAAATAAGAGAATTAATTAAGTTTCCATTCTTAAAATGATAAAAAAAAACTCATATTATTGTCTATTTTGATGTAGTATAAATAAATAACTAACAAATAATATAAATATAATTAAAATTGTAGGGTTAGGATTGAATTGCGGTCCCAAGTTTTGACTTTAAAATTAATATAGGAGTTAGATAAAATCGGTACAAACATAAGATTATAATTGAATTGGGTTAAAATTAAATCGAGTTAGAATCGATCTGACCCCTTTTACATGCGTGTTCCCAAATGGCAATTAATCAATTAGTTCTTAGACATGGAAATTTTAACAATGATCAGTAACCTCAAACCGATATGACAGTAATTTTCGCCTTCCATGCAGACTTACATACATACATAGATACGTATATATATATATTTGCATTCCATTGGAGCAATGCTAGCCCCATTATAACAATAGAAAGTTTTCCCTGAACATATGTTAATCTCTATCTATTATTATTATTATTATTACTGTTATTATTACTGTTGTTGTTGTTATATATTATTATAAATGTAAGTATTTTTAGAGTGTTTTAATTCTTGAGTATAGTTAGGAATCTATATAATTAAACTTAATTCGATTATTTTTAAATTTTTATTATTTATTGGCAATGGATATAAGTAAATTTTATTAACTGAGTATCATTATAGAAAGCTATGTATATAAAACTTTCTAATTAATTACATTACCAATTCGCAAAACTATTTTACTTATACAACTAAATTGCTAACTAATTACATCATCAATTCTTAAAAATTATTTTAGTTATACTTAAATGATCACTAATTTGTTAAAGACTATTGTTATTAATTATATTCAAAGAATAAATAATGGTTAACCATATAAATAATCATATACTTAAAAATATTTTTTTAATTACTTAAAGTTATTATTATTTATGATTAATTAATATAATTATTCATTTAGTATCATTAGGAGTTTGTATATTTAAAACTTATTAACTAATTATATTATCAAATTGGTAACTTTAATAACAAATAAGGAGTCTAAATAGCAAAACGAGATAACTTTAATAACATATAAGGAGTCTCAATAGCAAAAGCAGACCAACGTAAAGAATATTTTTGTTTTTGTGGATAGTGTATTTTTGTGGACAACTATAATCTAGAACAACTATTTTTGAAGTAATAAATTATAATCTATCTCACAGTGGGAGATTAAAAATTTCAAAAGATTGGGATTTATTGATTTTATTGATTAGAATTATAATAAAAACTTACTTTTTGCAGAAAAACTAGAAATTATCAATTCTTAAAAGCTAAAAAGTGAAGATTCATGTAGATTGAGATTAATTAATTTTGTTGATATTCAAGAAATAAATGAAGATCTAGCTCATCTAAAGATTTTTAACCTTCAAAATTTTATTAATTTCCTTATTTTACCTAAGAAATCACATTTTATTTGGGAGTTCCATATTCCAATTAAAAAAATATCATTAGAGATTAATGAAACAGAATATGTTTCGAAATATGTTACTATTAGTTTGCTATTATATATTGACTTGTAGTATCATATTTTATTCATTTGATTAATAATATTCATTGAAATTTTTATAACCCTTGTTTCCTAATTATTGTAGATTAAGAATCATTGATTAATTATCGTACTCTTAACAAGATTTTACCAGAAGTTACAATATTGCATCATATTCTTTAGGTGTCTTCAACCGTCAAATTCAATAATTTATATAGGGGCATTTGGCAGCACAAAAATATGCAAAAATCTATCAAAAGTTGTAAAATGAACGTTTAGTAAAATCTTAACTTTTATCACTTTTTTATTCTATTACAGTAATTTGTTTCACTCAAAAGTTACTAAAAGTTTTACTAAATACATAAAAGTTACCAAAAAATGCTAAAAATTTTACCAAATACTCAAAAGTTGATAAAAATTTTGCCAAAAATTTTACCAAAAATTGAAAAGTTGCAAAAAATTGTTAAAAATTGTAACTTGTTTGATCAAACATACCAAAAATTACAACTAGCAACTTTTGACTAAAAATTACTAAAAATGCTAAAATTTATGCTATCAAACGCCGCCATAATTACGTCACTAGCATTCTAATTAATTAATCATATGATGTTTAGAAAAACTTATATAGCAAAATGATTATAAGGTGATTTTACTGTGGAACCCCAATACATTAATTCCTAATAAAAAAAGAGCAATGGAAAATGGACAAGTCATCAAAAGACAACATAGCATGTATTAATTGGTGCCAAACCCAACCATCGTGGCCCTAGTTGCACCTCAAAGATAAAGACTTAGAACTGTATGTCGAGGCGAGTCAACTTTGGTCAGTCTTCGACTATATAGAAATTGACATCGATATCCCAATCCTCTAAGCCATTTGAACTGGTTTTTTCCACGAGAAGAACAAACTTAAATATTATTGATGTATTAAACTGATTTAAATTAGGTAGGTAAAAAGGGAAAAAGAGTAATAATATATATATATATATATATATATATATATATATATATATATATATAAGTGACTCATAAAGCATAAAGCAACATTAGGTCTCAACCCTTCTTTGGCGGATTTATTGATTTCTTGCATTCCTACTTTTTAGGTCATGCAATTCTCTTTTGAAACAGGGATCCATCCTTGTCCTCTTTACCGTTTGTTGTTACCTACCTGTAAATTTCGTATTTTTTCCTTTTTTAAATGATAACACAAATTCTACAATTACAAGAAGAGTTATATATATTACCAAACAATTTTATAATATTTATTGTACAAGGGTGATGGTAGCTTTAAGATCACTCTTGTCTAAAATATTGATCTGCAAGGACAATAAGTCCTCCACGCGTGGTCACCACGTTTACAATTTTCACTCTCAGCAATCTACAAACAAAGAAAATAGTGACAAAAATAGGTGAAAATGATTCATTTCTGACCAAAAGTTCCCCGAATCTCTAGTTAGTTAGAATTTAAAAAAGTATTTTAGTGACAGATAATCATGTAAGGAATAGTAAGCACACCTTATTTAGTAAACTTCTTCAACTATTTATAGGTTAAGAAAAGTATAAATTAATTAGTGGAGCATTGATTTGACAATAAAATTGTGTTAATCCTACTAATTTACTCATTATTTTAGTAATTACAATAACAATTTATTTTACATTTAATGCATATGGTCATTTTCAAAATGATAGGTGAGATGTGACATATTTGAATAGTATAACTGTGATTTCATATCCTTACTAACAAAATAACAAACTAATTGAATTATAATAACGAATTAGTTGAATTATAATTTTACTTTATAGTTGAAATTATGCCAGAATTTAATTCCTTCATTCTGGAATTTAGAGTTTGAGGTTAGGAATTATGCTTAAGACTGAGCTCAAAAACTTAATTTCTTCATTTTGAAACTAAGCTTTTGAGGTCAGAAATGAATTATTCTCGAGGCCGATCTCTCAAGTTTATACTTGAACTCAGTGTATTTGTGCTCGGGATGACAGTCACGTGTCTAAGATATTTTTTGTAGCAACAATTACAATATTTTTCATATTTTTTAAAATAATGTTGAGTATGGGATTTTTTGATGTGAAATCAAGATAATTCACTTTTCCTCCGAATTGTGTTAGTCACGAAGTGTAGAATTTCAGATGGCATAAGCCAAACGTATGATCTCCCACAAACAAGAAAAAGAAACCATTTAAGTCGCTACAGATTGGGGTTTTTTAATTAATAATCATAGTACATGCACTTTTAACTTTCACGAACCATTCGAGCAAATATAATTCTATAATATAAGGTGAAGCAATCCTTAAAAACCAAGAATTATTCAAAAACCCAGCATGCAAAAGCCTTCAATCTTTGATGGAATGTAAACATATAAGAATTTGAATTTGGCTTTGTATGTTTATAATTTTATTTCCTGGCTGTTTGGTATTTTTTGTACAATGAGTTGTGCAAAAATTAACATCAGAAATACCCCCGTATATACGCACAGTATTTCCATGTTCAAAAAGGCCTCTTGAGATCCTTGAAATCCATAGAATCAATACACTCAACTCTATCCCTATGCATATTCAACAGCTTCAACAACTCACTTGCCTTCTCCTTTGTGCTCTCCCCACATCCAACTTGCAAGAGCAACAGCAGTTTCTGAAAAGCACCCACTTGAAGAGCTTCAACAAGAACACCTCCTCCTCCTCCTTCTTCCCTCTTCTCATTCTTGCTGAGCTTCCACAGGATCGAAACCGAGAACTCGGTCGCCCAATTCGAGACCCTTAATATCTTCTTAACCAAAACCGGCATGGTCAAGGCGTGATCGTAGGCCTTTTCTCTCCCTTCATCACAATTACAAAGTTCATCCAAAACACTTAATGCCTTCTCGCCTACGCCTCTCTCCGAATCCACAAGCATTTCCAGCAGCAAAGACACCATACCCATCTCCACAAATCTAAGTAAAACCCTCTCATTCAATGAGATCATATGGTAAATGGTCGTCAATGAAGCTTTTGTACTCGCGGTGCAGATTGGCTCTTTGATCAACTTGAATAAAGCCTCCAATGCTCCTTCAGTCTCCGCCAAAGCTTGTACCCTGCTTTGGTCCGAAGGTACAACCTCTTTAAGCACCAAAACCGCGTTCCTACGCGCCGATAGGTCTCCACAATTCAAAAACCAAACCATGCAGTTTAATGACGAAGATGAGGCTAAACAGGCCTTGGACTCTTCATCATCAAGTGCTGCTGGAAGCATCATTGCCAAAGCTGACAATATCTCCTCTAAAACTGAACAATTTCTATCAAAACATCCCTTGGAGAAGGCCTCAAAAGTGGAAGATAGAACTCTACCCGTCCCATTATTCCCCACAATGCGACGCCTATTGCGTTCACTCTCTTTCACCAAAGACTTGATCTTTACCACCAACTCCACGCACACCTGAGGGTCTTCTCTTTCCCTAGCCTCGCGGATTTTTGAGAGAATTTCCGATACCTCTAACGAGCTTATGGGTATTCTAGGAGTTGGAATCCTCTCGACGCCGAACGATTTGTTGTCGACGCACCAATCTTGGATCATCTTTCGGATGGTGTGATTTGGTATGGGGTCGTTGCTCCTCAGGACTTGGTTGGTAACCGGACAGGTGTTGTTGCCCGCGTCAATCCACGCTTCGATGCTTTCCCGGTCGTAGGTTATTCCGGTGGACAACGTTACCGGATCTTTCATCAAATCTAGCGAGATTGGGCACCGGAAATTGTTGGGTACGATGAGTTCCAGCCTGCCGTTGTCTTCCTTGTCCTGCTTTTTTCTGGCTCGCCGGTCGGCTCTCCGCCTCCGCCATGACAAGATCATACTGGGCAATTAATTCAGTACGAATCAAACTTCGAAGATATTAGAGTTTTTGCTGTATTATTCTTGCTCTCTTGGGTTTGAAGTATTTAGGATGGAGGGTGGGTGTATACATATATATATATAGATATATATATATTAGTTTAGGTGATGACGCGGTTTAGTTTTCAAAACTTACGACAAGATCAAAGTTATTATTTTTATTTTTAAGGAAAAAAAGCCCGGGTTAAAAGGGCAAGACTGTGATGGAGGGATTTGAACATTGACCGTTGAAAAGTTTGAAATGGTAAACCACGCCATGATATGGGCTATTATTTTTACGATTTGTATCATAGAATAAATCAAAAATCTAATGCTTTGACTAGAAAGCCGGTCAACGGGTCTGTGGGATGACTATACGTTACACTTAGATTTAATATATATATATATATATATAAGTTGTGTTTTTTAGAGAGAGAAAGGGGGACCTTAGCCCGTCTAACCTGTCATTTTGATTCATTCTTATTCTTCATATTTGGCCCTTCAAGTACGCGCAGCTAACACCATGACAATTGACTATGAATTCCACCATGGGCCTGGTCGAGCCAAGAACAGAAATATGTACTTAAAGTTAAATTCATATATTTTAAAGAATAGCATTTTGTAATTAGATAAATAATGAACAAAACTTGAGGGATTGGGAAGATTTGAATTACATAAATGCATATAAAAATTTGTTTCAATTATTTTAACTTGCACGACTATGTATAACAATCATAAAATAAAAAGAGTAGTAATTACATTTTATTATATTAAAATTTGTTTAAAAATATATTAAAAATTACACAATCTATGCAGATATTTAATATGGAAAAATCCCAACCCAGCAATTAATAATCAAATTTACAATACCCAATTTGAAATTAAATATGAAGGTTTGTAGATTCAATATAAGATCCACGCAAAACTATTTACAGAGACAACATAAGTATGAAATTTTTTATAAATGTTAAGAAATTGAAAAGAGTAAAAAATTCAAAAATAAATGCTACTAAATATAAATATTTTATTCAGATTTTACTCTTATCACAAACAAGTCAGAAGACTATATCTGAAAAAAAATTAACAATAGATAATTGAAATTTAAAAAGTTCCACAATAACCCATTTATTTTTAAAAATGTAGATTTTAAAAATTTAATTTGTTTCCACCCGTAACTGAAGAAATTAATGATTAAGGAATTTAAAATATAGCCATAATAATTAAGGAGTCTATTATATTGTGACATGTATATATTTTTTTAAATAAAAATGGTAAGAAAATTTAATTAAAAGTTTGAAGCTCAAAGACCACCTAAATTTTTACATGTGAATTCCTTTATTTTTAAATATTTTTTAATTTTTAAAAAAAATGTTATTAGTATGCCAAAAAGATACTAAACAAAAAAATAAAATCAATTTTGAACGAACAAACCCATGTTAGGCGAAAAAATGGCAAAAATAAGATAACTTTTTTTAAGAATGCCAAATGCGGCCTAAATATTAAAATCTTTATATAAATGTTACAAAATTAAAAATAATAAGAAATAAAAAATAATGCTACTAAATATAAATTTTTATTTTTATTTTTATTCTATTCTTGTCACAAATAGTTTATAATGTTTAATCGGAAAAAAATTACAAATCCATAATTGAAATTCAAAAAATTTCCAAACTAACCCATGTTTTTAATAATTTCTATTGTTTTCACCTATCTATTTGAAGAAATTAATGATTAAGAAATTTAAAAATATTACCATAATAATTAAGGAGTCAAGTATATTATGACATATTCATTTATTTTTATTAATTAAAAATTGTGAGGAATTTGAATTGAGGATTTGGAGGTTAAAGTCCACTTAAACCTTCATTTATCAATTTTCTTTTTTTAAGTTTTTTTAAATTGTCATAAGAAATGTCAAAAAATTATCAAACAGAAAAATAAAATCAAATTTTGATGAAAAAATTATATCAGACAGCGAGTTACAAAGATAAGCTAACTTATTAATTCTAAGAATGTCAAATACGGCCTAAATATAAAATTTTTATAAATGCTATAAAATTTATGTTAGTTTTATTTGTGTAATTAGTAAATTAGTGAGTAAAACAATGATTTCAAACTTGTACTTTTAGGTAATTGACTAAGGTGTTGAAGGTATAGGTTTGAAGGTTTTTTAGCAGTAAAGATACATAAAGCAAGCAGTTAAAGTCTAAGAATGTTGCCTGTAAAATTTCAAGCGAAAAAAAGTTTGGTAGCTATCTCAATGGGAAGTTATTGAGAATTCCTTGGGAAACTTACCTCAGCGAAATTGCCAACGAGATTTTTATTATATATTTTTACACAGTTCCAATATGATAATTGTTCTATATATTGCTAGATATCTCGCTGGGTAAAACAATGTTGATATAAATAATAGAACTTTCTTGCTAGCACACCCGCTGGCTTCGTTGACAAACTCGCTAGCTATTCCAAAATACATGTCAAGGCAGTTATCATATCACTGGAATATTCGCTGGATTCGCTATTTACTTCGCTAGCTAAAATAGATTGGACTTTAAGGTGGTTACAAGCTCGCTGAGAACTCGCTGGCATGCTCAACCCAGTAAGAGATTAACGCAGTTTTAGGAACTAGTGATTTTTTTAGCAACTTTCCAATATTTTCAAAGTTGCCCCATTTAAAGAAGTCTTCTCTTAGGTTTTCTAAATAGAGAGAATGTGAGCTGCATTGTCTATGCTACTTCAAGAAGTTCTTAATTTTTCACTTAACCAAAAGACATCATACACTTGGGTTTTTGATCCTTAGGTTTGGGGATTGGTCTTTCACTAGTAAGGATTTATCGTTGTGATACGAGTAAAATCTCAACACAAAAGATTGAGAGTTGTTCGATTGTGTAATTTTGTGGTTATTACTTTGTAACCTGTTTTATATAGTGGCAGAAGTTTTATGGATATCTTATTATTGGAATTCACGTTTTAATTCCTTGTGTCTTTTTAATATTTCAACGTTGTATTTGAGTAATTTATTAATACTACGCTTTGCATAATTTTTCAATTCAAAATAATAAAAAATTGAAATAGTATGCTACTAAATAAAGTATTTTATTTATATTTTAATCTTGTCACAAATAGGTTAGAAGATTAAATTTAAAATAAATAAATAATAAATTTATTTTTTAAAATATAGAAGTTTAATAATTTTCATTGTTCCCACAAATATATTTAAAGAAACGAATAACTACAAATTTTAAAATATTATTATAATAATTAAAAAATTTTAAATATTTATTGCCATAACAATTAATGAGTCAATTATATATTGTGACATGTGTATTTTGTGTTATTTATTAATTAAAAATTTTAAAAATTCTAGAATAAGATTTTGAATTAAACTCCCCGTAAACCCACACCTATTATATATATATATATATATATACATATATGCAATAGAAGCTCACTAGCTACGAAATATATATATTAATATTTTTATAAAAGAAATATTAAGAGTAGTGATGAGGTTTTGATTTTGGTAAAACTTTTTAATTTTTTTAAATATTTTTAACTTTTCATCAAATCCAAACTTTAAATCAAATGATTTTCAAAAATTATTTTTAATTAAATCATTTTACAAATTAAAAATTTTTAATCACCACAATATTTGGTGTATTTGGAGTTGTATAAAAGTGTATAAAATAAAATAAAATTGTAAAAGTAAATATCTCGTAATTTGTGCAGTGAGTGAAGAATTTAAATTTTACTGTCTAGTAATTCGTGTTTGTAGAGATTTGTAAGATTTTATTTTATTTTGTTTAGCTCCAAATAGAGCCATTTTTTATATTCTTAATTAAATTACATAAATATAATAATAATCATATATATATATATATAGTGTATGTGTACTCTTTTATTATGTATATTTTCAAGCCCTTCCACCCATTTGATCGAACAAATACATACATACATATATATACATACATACATACATACATATATATATATACATATATATATATATATATATGTGGTGACATGAAAATATATGACTGGGTCAAGGCAGATATATTATCAAAAGCTAGCATTTAGATGTGGAAAATGCAGTACTGGAAATTATTTGGGGGGGGGGGTGGGAATGTCCCGGTGATTGCGGAGAGAGATTACAAGAGGAAAATTAATTAAGAATGGAGAGTGATCTCAATTTATTCCCTTGATGGAGAGAATTAATGTTAATCATTTTAAATATCTAACCTAATCTTATTTTACCTTTAAATCTTTTTCACAACCTTTTGTGCAAAATCATGAATTAAAAAAAAAATTGATGTAATTAAGTTTATTATAATTCTAACTACAAAAAAGCAATATAGTCTTAATTTGGAGAAATAAAAAAAAATTTTAAAATCAAATTGTGAACTTTCGTATTCTGGGGACAAGAACGGAATGCAGATCTATGTTTAAATATTTTAATTTAAAAAACATGTAAAATAATTAATTTATTTTAATATTGAATTAAATCATACCAATCGTGATTAAAACAAATTTGAATCAAACTTGATTTGTAATTTGATAAAATAATATATTTATATTTTTTAATAAATTGGGTCTATTTGTACTACACAAATAAATTTTTGCACTTCACTTTATTTTTTCATTAAATAAAATTACACAATTATCCTTATCATTCTAATGAGATATGTTATATAATTTTAATATCATAAATATCCTTCTACAAGAATGAGTATAATTGTGTAATTTTATTTAGTAAAAAGATAAAGTGGAGTGTAAGAATTTATTTGTGAAATGTAAAAAAACTAACCCTTTTTAATAATATTTTTATTATATTTTTTAAAAATATTTTATTTATTATATTTTAGTCTAAAACGATATCGTTTTGATTTAATTAAATTATTCGTAAGCTGATTTCGAGCGCAAATTCTTTTTTATAGAATCGTAGTCGAGTTTGTATAAAAATTTTAACCAATCGAGAACTCGAACTCAAGTATAGCATAAATAAGTCGAGGCAGGCTAGAATAAATTAAAATTAAGCTAAATTTGAATTGTTTTCAGCCCCCACCCCTCCATGTGACTAATGAGAGTCGGTCTGGGATAGCGAATTGATTTCCTTCTCGGCAAACATCGACAACCTAGTAGAACTTTTAATTTGATTAGGCCTTGTAGGCCTACCCACTTCAAGCTCCAGCCCAGCAACTTGTATGACGGCAAACGCTAATGCCGGCAAGCGCCAATGACCAAACCAGTGATCCAATTTCCATTTTCTGACAGAAAAGCTAATGCCCCGCTTGGTAAATTTTGGGGAGGTCACGACCCATTACTCCAAGGGGAGAGAGGTAAGAAATGACTTTTTGACATGCGTAATTTTCTTTTTATAAATTAAAAAACGACACTTTCAGCTTCTAAAACACAATAAATAGCATATTATAATATATAATACATATGTAATATAATATATTAATTAGGTAATTAATAGGTATCTTGTAGACAAATTTTAAATTCATCTCAATCCATTTAAGGTATTTCTAAAGGAATTTGGGTTGATTGTGTACAGTTCCATTATTATCTCTGATAATGGGTGAATTTAAGTATAGTCGAGCTGAATCAAACTTTGGCTTAATTGAGCACGGTTTGAATTATATTGATCTTGACTCAATTTTTTGTATAGACTTAATTGAATTTGGCTCGACAAAAAAAAAAAAAAAAATTAAACTTGAAATTAGCTCGCAAATAATTTAATTAAATTAAAATGATGTTATTTTGACCTAAAATATAAAAATAAATATTATAAAATAATTTCATTGAATTGACCAAGCTTTCGAGCCCATTTTTTTTTTATCTGAGCTCGAGCAACTCAAAAAAAAACTTGGCTTCTGATCAATTTTATACTAAATGTAGCTAAAAAAGACAAGCAAAATGATGTAACTATGGTAATTTTTTTTTTAAGAAATTAAATGCCCCACCAATTCTGATTGGCATTTCTCAAAGATATTCTACCCAACTTAAAATTTAAATTTAACTAAAAAGAAAAAAAAATCATATGGCCATATCTCTTTCTCTCGTTTTTAATAACTTAGAATGTTTGAACTTATTTACTCACATTCCAATTAATCTCTGAAGTTTTAAAATATCTTTTAATAAACTTGAGGAGACTTAAATATTGCCATCCCGATTAAAATATAAATAGAGTTCTTCTAACCTCACCATGTCTTCTCTTGCAAAGCAAAACAAAAATCACCAATATATTGGCCTAAAAAATCACTAAAACTCACCATTTTCCCATCAATGTTTCCATGGGGCTGCCACACTTGCAGGCCAAGTAGTCTGGAATTGTGCGTGCGCGTTTGTACGATTGAGTGAGAGAGAATCCCATGAGAGGGACTGATAAATATGTACATATGTGTGTGTCTTAATGGCCGTGGGGGAGAAGGAGAACCCAAACCAAGTGACCCACTGATCCCATATGTGTCCCAACACAACCCACTGCAAATATCAGTACGGTTGGGAAGGATGGACCTCATAAAGAGTGTGTTTGAAATCATATAAAATTATAAAAATTAATATTTTGTATTTTGTGCAGTGAGTAGAGAATTTAAATTTTATAATCTCGTAATTCGTATTTGTAAAGATTTATAAAATTTTATATTATTTTATTTTAACTCCAAACAATATCAAAATATGTGTCCCAACACAACCCACTGCAAATATCAGTACGGTCGGAAAGGATGGACCTCATAAAAAAAAAGTCTATTTGTCGTAATAAAAAATAGATTTGAAAATTTTTTTAATATTTGCCACACAATTACTAAATTATAGTTTTTAAAGATAAATAATAAATTTTTTTTGAGTTTTGCATTAATTTTTTGAAGAGAGAAATTATTCGAACGATTTTTTTATTCTATCAGAATAGTTTTATGTTAGAATTTATTGAAATTTATAAAATTTGTTAGAATATATAAATATATATAAATTTATAAAAACTTTACGAAATACGGAAAGTATAAAATGTGTTTAAAAATTTTCAAAAGCTTTTAGTATTTTCTGAAATTTTTTATTGTCTCAAGCGTACCTTAATGTTCTCTGATTGTACCTACTTCATAAACTCTACAACATAACTGGAAACTTTTCTTTGGTCCCCTGTTTTGTGTCAACATCACCTATGAAAGTGGATGGTCTATTCCCATCCATTAGTATTTGCTTTGAGAGCATGCGTCGATGCTACGTTATTCTAGCGTAAAATTTAAAAAAGGATTCTGATTATACGTAGGGCCCGTTTGGTTTGAGATTTTTTGCTGAAAATCTTCAAAAATCTCTATAAATCTCTGTTAACTTTATATCACATCAATTTTTTCTCTCACTGCACGCATTACGAAATCTTCTCAAACCACAATTTATCTCAATTTATCTCATTTTTTCTTACTCCAAACAACCCCGTAATATTAATCTTCCAATAAAAAATAATAAATAAAATAATAATCAGAGCCAGGACTAGAATTATAAAATGTAATGAGTTATAAGTCTAAATTCAATAAATTAAGAATCTCATAAAAGTTAGATAAGATTAGACTATTCAGTGAATGAATTGAGTTAATTCTTTTTTTGTTCAAATTTACTTAGTAAATTTTTTTTTTCTGCGTTAGGCTTGAGTTTGCTGCAGCCCTTTTTGAGGCTCTGTTCCGATAATAATAATTATAAAAATAAAATAATCTCAATATAGTCAATTTTGAAATTAATTAGTGATGGGGTTTAATTTTGTATTTTTAGTACCTAATATGTGTCAATTAATTAGTGATTGGGTGGGTGACTTTTTCAACAAGTTTAATTACTTAAACACGGTTTTGATTTCGTATTCCTGTCCCAAGTAGCTGCAATTGAAGGAAAAATGGGAGTTACAATTCACCGCCAACCAAGCAACACGATTTCAACAATTGCGTGCAAAATGGGAACCATTATTAAACCAAATTTGAACTTTTTTTTTTTTTTTTTTTTTTCTCTCCTTCTTAGGAACGAGTCTTTGCTTTGGGTGGGTATGCTTCTGGGCATTTTTCTTCGTATAAGGACAAACAGTGCATAAGAAGTTGAGGAAAAAACTTTTTAACATCCCAAACAAGAGTAGTTAAGAAACAGCTACGCACAAACTGGAAATCATTAATTCCCAAACAAAAAAAAAAAAAAGGAAATCGTTAATTTAAGTTCAATCGATGGTTCTTGGCAACAGTTCTTCATATATACAAAAACCAAACCAAACAAATCAAAAGAATAGATTTTTTTTTTTTGGGGGGGGGGGAGGGGGGGAGAACAATAAGAAGAGTTTGATTAGCGAACTGAGAAATCCACGTGTAATGTTATATAATTAGAAAAAATTAGCAAGAATGATGTCGAATGTTCACGTCAATTACTTCGCAACAATAAATCCACAAAAGTATGCTTTAATAACAACAATACCATTCATAGATTATTCTGATTGCATTTTTCAGTTGAATGGCAATTTTTAAAATCCAATCATGTTATAAACTTTGAATAATTTGAAATTTTTATACAAGTTAACTTGTTTCTGAATTATTTCCGAATTGTCCTACCAATTAGTTCAACTACTAAGGACAATCCAAAAATTTCGTATTCACATATAAGGAGCATAAAATGCTTAATTAACTTATCATACAGTAGTCCTAACAACAAGATATTAAAATTATCCGTACTTGTTGGGTACTCGCTTTACCTGCTTTATTTGGAAAGAGTAGGGAGATACTAATAACGGAAATAAAGACAGGTATGGAAGTTTAAAGTATTCTTCGAACAAGAATGGAACAAGAATGGGGACGGGAATGGGTATGATAGTATCCACCCTGTCTCTACCTGTTTAAAAATAAATTTTTAAATTTCTATTTTAATATATATATATATATATAATCTTTTAGCCTTTTAAGGCTTGATGTTTTCACTACTGTTGCTCGTCTCTTTTTTTTTCTCTCTACTCACTTTCTAACTACAGCCAGCGCCCATTTCTATCACACAGTCGGCCGCTCTTCCCATCCACTAGCAGCTTCTTTTTAATTTTCCCATAATCAAAGAGTTTGCTAGTAAGGAAAGGCGACTCCTTTATTCATATTATTCCATTATGTGTGTCGTTTGAAAATCGAGTCTCTAAGGATCTCTCTCTTTCTATATATGTGTGTGCGTGTGCTCGCGGGCACGTGCGTGTGTGGGTGTTAATAAAGGATTAATGATATGTTGTTGCCGGTAGCAAAACAAAGCAATGACTGGCGATGTTATGATTGATTTATGCTTTTCATCTACATATACTCTTACGTTGATTTTATGATTTATTTTTAATTTTTATTTTGGAGTCTGCAATTGAATTTTGACATTTGTAGGTTAATGTAAATGCTCAATGATAATAAGGGGGAAGCCAACGAGGATTTGTTTATTATTTAAGTTGAATTATCAACTGAATAATTGCTTTGATGACAAATCAATCAAGATCTGATGCTTCTTCAATCTATTTTTGAAAAGAAAAAATATAGTTTTCTATTTTATTTTTATTATTTGAATAATTAATGTTGTTATCCCTTACTTTTTAAATAAAATTATATATATATTTTTATATTCTTGAAATTTAAAAAAAAATTGTGTTGTTATTATGTTTGGCGAGTAAACAATGACGAGTACGAGAACTTCCCTACTTAGTGGGGGCGGGTATGAAGAAGATTTCATCACCGAAACAGGGACGGGGACGAGAACGGGTACCAATATTTGTAAATAGGGATGGGGACGGGTAATGTGGTCTTCTCCTCATACCCGCCCAGTTGACACTCTAACCTAACAATGAGAATCAAGTATTAATTTAGAAAATTCGTGAACAGGGATGACTACTATAATCTTTCCCAACCAAAAAGAAAGTAAATTTTCTCGAGAAAAACAATACATATGTAAATCATACGCACATATAAATAATACTAATAAGTTAGGAGAATTGCCTTTAGAATGATAGCAACTCTTTTTTTTTTTTTTTAATAGAAACGAAACTAGAAAACGAGGGTAGACATTATCTTCTAATTGACTGAAAATTCAGCAAACGAGGTCTACGAATAAGCAAGCACTAGAACCAACCACAACCCACTATGTATTATTATTATATTATATATATGTAGAGCACCCACGTTATCACTGTCAACGTTTTAAATAATATTTAAGCCGGTTGGCAAGCATTTCTAACAACCATTCCTCATTCCACACTTGTCTTCCAAATATGTATCCATTTGGAAGTCTAAAATTTTTCAAAAAATTTTAAAAGTTTTTAGTTTTCTCTAATTAAATTTTATTACGTATGACTTTTACATCACTTCATCACCAACTTTTGATTTTTTTTATCACTCCAAATGCTATACATATATACACACTCCACAAAACTAGCTTAGAAATAATGTCACTTTTCAATGCAAAATACAAATTGTCATTTATCTTACATGTTGAAAATTTTAAAAATAAAAAAATTAAATATCTTAACTATCCCATCATATATTATAGGATAAATTATACTTAGATCCCCTGAACATTAAGCCTATTACATGGGCCTCCTCCAACTTTTTAAACTTGACAATTAACTGCCATAAACCCTAACGTTTGTCACACTTAACCCCAATTTTTAGTTTTGTCTTTAATGCCGTTATGGTGCCATGTTAAAATTGTTGGTTTTATAGCATAGAGTTGAGAAAAATACCTCAAATGGAAGGATGAACTCTTTAAATTTTTCTTCTGATGCACAGCGGAAGTACATTCTTTCAGCGATTCAGCCTTCCAAACTATTCTCAATTTTCTCTTTCTAGATGGATGTGTGTGGGTACTCTCTCATATCACACTGGCTAATTAATATATAAAAGATATTTATAAAGAGTGAGATACAGAGTTTGTATCAGAGAAGATCTCTAACTATAGAGATTATCTCTTATCCACTTTCACACATATCTTATCTATATATATTATCCTATATATTTAGAGGATATAGTATCTTTAGAAAATCTCCCAACTATATCATCTTATCTAAATATATATTAATTATCTATAATTTATTTCATAAACAAATTATAAATAATTAGCCAATTGGACCTGGCCCATCAAGATAAAATTGAGCTAGCTTGGGGACTGAAGACCCATGGATTCCTAGCTCCAACTTAAAAGATATTTGGGCCTTGTCATCTCATGACAAACCATTATCTTTTAAATTAACCCAGGGCTATTCCACTAAAAGCCCTGAACTGCACTCTAGTAGTTCATGTTGAAATTTATTTAATTAAAATAACTTTTAATAAAATAAATTTTGGTCTTAGACCAATAATATCCACTTAATTAACCCTCCAATATAAGCTCGTAATTAAGATAGGCTAAATGTCGAGCCCCTTAATTACATATTTAACCCTAAGTCACTATTTGTCTATATTTTGATCATTCTCAATATTTCCATATTTGTAAACAATTTACAAATAAATATTGTTATTCAATAAATAATTTATTGAATAAACTGCGGCCACAGATTTAATGATCAAAAAGATAAATAGCTTAGGTGAGCGTATCAGAATGGATTCCATCTTGTAAGTATATGTTCCCACGATTCATAATATTAAATTTCTAAGTTATCGAGGTTTCACCATTAATAAGATCTCACTCCGTGATAACTCAAATAGACTTAATCTATGAATGTGAGTCCATTACAAACTCAGGATTAAGGTTTATTAAGTTTATTAAACCTTATGTAAATTATGATTAAAGACATTTATTAACTAAATTATAATTTACAATTGTCCATTCAATATGTATATCTCATATACATACTAACTTTCTTACTCAAAGTCACCACTTTAATGATCAAGATAAATCGCCAAATTAAGAAGTAGAAAAGTTACAGCTTTAACATGATAAAATGCCTGTTTCATTAATAGCTGTGAATTTACTTTAATTTATAAAACTTGTTATTTAAATCTTTCTGTATTGACATCTTATGCCCAATACTTAAATCACATACTTTATAAATAAGGGACATTAATGTATGCTTAAATAAATAAATATTTTATTATATCTAGAAAAATAAACTAAAATAAAATGTCATTATATAAAACATGCTTTCAAGGGCACCAAAGAAATATAACTCTAACAAAAAAGACACAGATGCCTTTATTAACTTTAAAAGACTGTATCTACCCCACCTTACTCAGCCTTCAATATACTCAAACAAACCATCCTCATTCTTACTCTGAACTGACGAACAAACAACTCTTCTCTTTCACTCTGAAGTCCTTCGTTTCCAATTGCATATGACATAGTCAAGTCTGAGACAAAGGATAGTTGGATTTTTTTTTTTTTTTTTTTTTTGGAGCACTTGAGCGCTTCACTTGGTGCTGTATCTGTAGCAGTTCAATGGACATTTATGTCCAATGGGCAAAAGGTAATGGTTAAGTTGTTGAATTTTGATTTCATAACAACTGCGATGTTATTAACTATGTTCTATTGTTCTATTCTATAGGGGATTTAACCTGCTATTCGAATGTATTTTCTCGCAGTGACACAAAGAAGGTGTGGGAGGCACTTGCACAAAAATTTCAGCAAAAGTCATCCAGGTATTTAATATATTGATTTATTTGTTATTTTCAAAACTGTTAACCCTGTGTTATTTATCTACTCAATGTTGTGAACACGAGGCTGTAGTTAACCGTTTAAATTGACAACCTTAGAAATGGTACACTGTTTTAATATTTTTAACATCGTGTTATTGTTAATAATATACTAGTATTGAGATTTAATTTATGTTCTACTTAAGATTTCACCAATTATTTTTGGAAATTATTTCCAAAGGAAACTAGAGTCGATCATTTCATGGTCTGTTTGGTATAACGAATTTAGATGTCATCACAGGTTACTATTTTCCACAACAATTGATGATTTTCTGTTGCCAACCCCAATACATATCTTATGTTGAGTTTGAACATTCTTATTTAATTTGTGTTTCTTTTTCTGTAATAATTCTTATGGGCCTTGTTTTGGGTTGCTGCACGAGCATATAGTTTCGGAGAGTTTAACAGAGTTATGGATAGGATGAAAAATATCTTTGTGGCTGCCCATCAATGGTGCATGGATATTCCATTACACATTTGGGCTCGGCACAAGTTTAGCCCTATAGCCAAGAATGATCATGTTATGAATAACCTTACTGAGTCCTTTAATCAGTAGATTAATGAGCTAAGGTCTAAATCGGTACTGACATTAATTGATGGTTTGAGAAGTGAACTTATGGCCAGGATTCATATCAAGCTTTAGAAGGCTAACAGATGGAATGAGCCACTGATAAAGGAAGCTAGAAAAAGATTGGATAAGATCATTGAGGGAAGTAGAAAATGCTCAGTCTTATATGCTGGTATTAATGAGTATAAGGTTACAGAGGGTCAAACTAGACATATCATGTATCTGGCTAGGAAGACTTGCTTGTGTGGAGCGTGGAATGTAAGTGGTCTACTTATAGGCATGCGACAGCATCTATATTGTACCGAAGTCTAAACTTGGAGGAATATTATGACAGGGTATTCAGTAAACAGGCTTACTTAGATTCCTACTCTAGTGTTAGCCACCCATTGTTGGATGAGTCAATATGGATTGTTGAAGTCATCAGAGATCCCATCCAACCTCCTCAACTTAGAAGGTTAACTGGAAGACTATAAAAAAAAAAAGACAAGCGAGGATGATAAAGCAGAGCGTGATTCAAGTTCACAACGGAAATGGCATAATATAGCTTGCAAAACATGTGACCACATTGGATACAATAAGAAAACTTGTCAAAGAGCGCTTGTAAGAGTAAATACATAACACATTTATGTTTAAATGTTTAAATACAATTTTATGTTGGTCTTTCATTTAATTTGTAATTTTTTCCTATATTTTGTAGCAGAAGAAAACTGGAGGTCGAAGACATATACTTGCTGTTGCCATTGCTGAAGCGTTTGTTGTCGTTAGTGCCCAGTGTGATTCTGCTACTGCCATTGCTGAAGAGTCTGCTGTCGTTGGTACCTAAGGTAGTCCTGCTGCTATTATTACTGCAAGGCTACTGCGTTTAGTGGCCCAAGTGGTTAGGTGTTGAAGCTACTGGAGGAGATGGTGTTGCTGCAGAAGTTGGGAATTCTAATACTACTACATAAGAGCCTTTTGGAACTATTTTTTTAATTAACATTATATGTAATTAACTGATAGGGATGTGAACTGAGATATGAACTATTTTTTTTTTGGATAAAGATGTAGGCATAGGTGGTACAGTGGGCACAATATAAGTTGTAGGGTTAAAAGTGATGCCAACTCATGTTTTTGGTATGTTAGCTGCTGCTATTTGGTGTTCGTAAGTATAGTGATCTTTTGGTATAAAGTTGGGTATATTGATGGGTATACTTCTGGGCATAGTTTTTTGTGGGATGGTATTTTGTTTCTGTGCAGAATGTGGAACAGCACTAAACTTGATTATGTAGTTAATATGTCAATGCAAAGTAGGCATTTCTTTTAACAGATTTCCTATGATGTGGATAGATGATATGAATTTCTTTTGACATACCTTATTTTTTGCTGAATGTGTTGTTGGTAGTGATGGCTTCATGTTATTATTATTTTTTTTTAAAGTTTGATGGCTTCAGGTTTTAAACGCACGGATGTAATTTTTTTCAAAGCAACCAATGTGTTCTGCACCTGTGGAAGGCATTTGGGGTATAATGTGTTGTTGTTGGGAATGCTTCAATTGTAGTTTGCGTTGGGTATAATTTATTACTGTTGGGAATGCTTCAATTGTAGTTTGTGTTGGGTATAATGTGTTGCTGTTGGGGTATAATGTGCACTCAGATAGTGTCACTGTAAACTTGTAGTTTGTAAAATACTGAGTGCATTAGCAATTTACAAACCAAATTGTCTGCACAACGTCATAAGGCTAACTGGGTTTTTATTGCTAATGTCATTTTTAGAACATTGCACACAAGCAATGTCATTTCTTTGATCCAGTTTCATAGGCACTCTATGCATCACAGAGGCACAAAGATGCATCACTGCACACAGTCACACTAACATGTTTATAGTCACTGTGTGCAGTGTTTAAAAAATATCTTCATCCAAAATTTCACCAAACTTACCACTGCTCTATATTGTTATATTCTTCAGAAAAAAAAGGCTTCAATATTGGCTGCACATTTTGTCATTTTAACTCTTAGGTACATTTTGTCAATTTCATTCTTCAATACTATCTGTAGCACATAATTATTGCTCCACTTACCTCCCTGTCGTCATTTTTGGTCAAAATATTAAAAAGTACCAAACTCAAAACAGTCTCAACCAACAAATACATCAAATTGTAATAAGAGCTTCACAAATTTAACTTGTAAGGACTATTTAGACATAAAATGCTAAAAATAGTTATTTCCATTCATTTTGTCTCCAAAATACAATATTATATATCTATTTAAGTAATATCAAAATCAAAAGCATTACAATTATCCAACTTCCTGACAGAGTTGCAACTATAATAAGTTTGAGACTCAGTTGGTTTGCCTCTAACCCTCTTAACCTTTTCATAATCACTCTAACATTTTTCTTCACTTCAATGTCCTCGAAGTTACTAAATTGAAATTCTTTATCCACTTTTCTCACTTCACTAGTGGACGGGTCGGACCACGAAACAAAGAAATTGCATTGTTTGTTAGCGCATCCACAATAAAACCTCCTAAGATTCTCATTTGACTTTGAGATGTGCACAACCTCTTTTCTTCCACATTTACAATGCCGATTACGGAACATGCCTTACACATTATTTGTTCCTACGCTTCTAGATGACATTAGTTGTCTATAATATCGCAATTGCTCAGTTCATAGTACCAACTTAAATTCATTAAAGATAATACCCATTTAACTCACATTAACTGTTCGTATTAACCATACATTACAAAATGTCAATGTCACATTAGCATTTATTCAAATACATTGCATGCAACAAAAAATTAGCTCAGCAAATCAATTTTGCATTAAATAGTTAAAATGTGTAAGACCTAGTGCACAAAGTTTTCACATTACCACTTAATCAAACAAATCTCATGTATTACAAAATACTAGACAGAAAATTTCCAAATCAAAATTTTCTTCAAACATCTCAGCTGTATAACATAGTTTCACATTAATTTCACATTACCATTTAATCAAACAGATTTCATGTAACAAAAATTAAAAATGAAATAGTTCAAATCAAAGAAAGAGGTGAACATCACAAATCAAAGAAATTCATAAATTAGCGGATAATAAAAACAAAGAGACATAGAAGACAAAGTGAGGAACAACCGAATGGGGGACAAAATCCAAATGGGGAAAATATTAATTGTATGGGAAACCAAAAATGAAGGACAATAGAAAAAAAACAGCTACAAATAGGAAAAAAACAAACTTACTGAATGGGGAAGAAACCAAAATGGGAAACACGATCGAGAAGAACAACAAACATAAAAATTGGAATACAAACTTACAAAACAATGTTCACTTCGTTTAGGCTAGAGTAAGACCAAGATCGGTGCATCGTCTCTCTTCGACCTCGAAACCGTCTTCTCGTTTGTTCTGACTTCGAATAGTTGAATGGAAAACTTGGCTAGGGCTTCGAATTGGTCCTTTTGGCCTTCTGAGACTCATACATATGCATAAAGGGTAAAAAGGAAAACAAAGTTACAATTTATTACTGATGTCCCCTTATTCCATCTAATTCCTAACGTTAGGTCCATTGCTGGGATTAAGTGTGACAAACATTAGGGTTTAAGAGAGCTAACTGTCAAGTTTAAAAGGTTAGGGGAGGCCTGTGTAATAAGCCTAATGTTCAGGGATCTAAGCATAATTTACCTTATATTATATTCAAATGATTACAAAAAGAAATCATCATTTTGATTTAAAGAAACTTATTGCTAGCGTCACTCAAAAGTTTTAGTTAGTGAGGAATTCCCTATATATATTAATTACATTAGTGATCTAGAAAATCATTTTTTTTTTCATACTATAGTACGCATGATCAGACATGGGCTTAGGGCTTGGCTCGGATCGAGCTGATGCTAGGGTATAAGAATATATATTCTGTACACGATCGATCCAATTCGATATTTCAAGCTTTTTATCAAATCTAAACATTGCCCTAGAACAAATATTTAATACAAACAAATAATTTATAGAATCCACGGATAGCAAATTCAATTCAGAATCACAAATCTCCCAAACAAACACACCTATATAGTCCCCACAGTCTTATATCGAGGCATCGGCTCGACCTGATTCAAGTTTGCACATTCCACTATAGTACAAAAAAAAAAGTTAAATTTCTAGACCTCTAATATAGCTCCGTTTGGAACTCTATAAACCACAACAAATCTCTATAAAATTTAAATTTGAGTAAAGTACAAAAATCACATCAACAGTTTACCCTCGGTATCACTTTAGTCCCATATGTTTCAATTGTAATAGTCAAATACCTACACTTTCGGTCAAGTATCAATTCGATCATTCTATTAGTTGACTCTTAGAAAAAATTGTTAGATTGAGGATAAAAAGATAATTCCTTTCAATAGTCAAATTAAACTATAAAAGGAATTATCTTTTTATCCTCAGTGTCATTTTAATCCCTCGCATTTCAAATATAACAATCGAATCCTCACACTTTCCGTGTATATTTGAAATATATTTTATTAAATTATTTTTAATAAATAATGTAATTAAAATATATTTTATTAAATTATTTTTAATCAATAATATATTTAAATTATATTTAATATATTTTATTTTTATTGAATTAAATTGTTTTTCATAAATGATATGATTGAATTAATAATATAATTAAAATAATATTTAATTTAGTTTAATTAATATGAAATATATTTTATTAAATTCAGTTAATTTTCTAAAAAATTAATAAAATTAAAAATTTTATTAAAGGAT